>CM039719.1:10763272-11340360 GCA_022539455.1 Dendrobium nobile
ATAATAGAAGGTTTCTTGGTCAGATGACCTATAAAGCTCTATTTGATCAACCAAGAAACCTACTATAGGTGATTTTTAGATCAACTAAAATCAAGAGGTTTTTCGTAATAATAAAAGAACCTAATAACCTATTAAGTATTTATAACCGCGTTCAGTTTATTTTTGATGACATTATGATGATGATGAACTCTGTGCGATTGGTTTTCTTTATAATATTATATAATATTAGTGTTTTGTCCAAAAATTGTAGCATGGTTTTTTATTTCTATTTCTGCAAACAAAAGCTGGGGATAATTAAATAAGGACTTTCAACTATTCACCCAAACACTAGAACACATAAAGCCCCTGTGAGATAACAACAGTAATAAAACAGCAAGTTAAGCTCCTTTTAAGAAAGGATTGATTTGTTTTGTTTCCTCGTGATTTTCTCTTCTATATGGGATAATTCTCTTAACAAGAGCAAGATCTTTATTTTATAGGGTCAAACTTGTAAGGTGTTTGTTCAAATGCTTTGTTTCGTATTACTATTGTTGTTTACTACAAATTTTGCGGCGATAGAGAATTTTACGTGTTAGCCACGAAGATCTAACACTCACTGACAGAAAATAATGCAAAATACACCATATCATATTTGAATCTTTGAGTCAACAACAAAAAGATATTACCCTCCGGTGAGAGCATATTAGCTTCTCTTGATTCTTAAAAATGTTGTCCAACGTTGTGTACCTTTCAAAGTAGCCGATCAAGAAATAACTTTGATTGATCAAAAAACCTATTCTAGGTTTCTTGGTAGACCAACGATTGCGATAATAAAGTAATATTGTGCAATATCATTTCATTCAGACAACAGTCATTCTTGTAATGATCACCACAAAATCTTAAATTCTCTTCATAGATATAACCAATGCAACTTCAATGTTTAAAAAATTATTGTAATATTCACACAATATCATAATTTTATGAATAAATTAAAAAAACGTATGCTCAAATTCAATTCAAAATACAAAAACGCCGACGAATAAGTCCAATTCTGAAACCCTAACACAGGTCGGACAGAGGCCCTAACAAGCAAAAAACTTACCCGGCCGGGAGATCACGATCGCATCGGAGTTCATCAGCACCATCAACACGGACGCCAGCCCGCTCCACAGAGTAAAACAGGGAAGCGATCGGCCGTCGGTAATGGTGAGGCAATGAGAGGGGCTCACGGTCGCGGTCTTCAAGGTGGAGGCGGACGTCGGAGACGCCGATCTGGAGGAGGCGAACGGCGAGCTTCTCTCCGACGCGTGCAGCGACCCGTTCGTCCCAGAAGCGTCGGGAGTGCGGATGGCGATAGATCCTGGCGCGGGTCGCGGCGGTGAATTCCTGTTCACCTGAAGACGCCATCGCGACGATTGTATCCGTCGCGCCGTTCGTGACTTGTGCCGTTAGCTTCCGGCAGCTTATCACCAGCCGGAGAAGATGCGCTTCCGCCGTCGCCATGGATGGCTATTGTGAGAGCGTGGGTCTCGAAGCCATGGACTTCACTGTTTAGAAGGGCGGACGGCGTTGATTAAGGCTTGTAGGTTCACAATCAGACGGCTGGAAACCAATAATAGCCGAGACATAAATTGGCTTTTTATTTATTTATTAATATATATATATGATAAAAATGTTTTTTTAGTACAAAAAAATTTTAATTAAAAAAAAAAACATAAAAAAACTCTCATTATATATATAACTAAATGCCAAGGGTGTTAAATATATTGACAAACAAGCTCTAGTATTCATAAATT
Source organism: Dendrobium nobile (assembly GCA_022539455.1). Classification (NCBI taxonomy): domain Eukaryota; kingdom Viridiplantae; phylum Streptophyta; class Magnoliopsida; order Asparagales; family Orchidaceae; genus Dendrobium; species Dendrobium nobile. The sequence continues at coordinate 10,765,048 of CM039719.1, forward strand.
GTTCAATAGATTAAATTAATCAAAGTAGGTTCGAGCAAATTGAAATTTAAACTTGCTTTGGAGAAGAGTGTTTTGTGAATTTGTGGTGAGAGTTTGCCTAGGGTGTTCATTGAAGTTATTACGCAACACAGCTCATCTTGGCATGTTGGTTAAAAGCTTAAAAAAAAAGCCTTAGGTTCGAGTCTTTGGGTATGCGTTGTTTGTGTGTGTGAGTTTGCCTTAAATTGCCTAAATGTCCCAAAAAAAAAAAAATTACGCAATGAAGATTCGCCCGAGTTTGATACCGGGTATTGTGCGACAGGAGTTCACCTAGTGCATCTATTTCATGACTAAAGTTTGCCAAAATTCAAAACATTCTATTAGATGGCTCGTATGAATTTACTTGAGCAAAGATTATTATTTTAGAAATTAAATTTCTTGATAATATTAAAATTAGATGGTTGTGCACTGGTTGAATTAGCATGCTAGATTTAGAGGTCATTTGAACTTGTAATTAATGCTCTGATATTTTTTTTTATGCTTAAGTGCTTGATTTGAGTTTATTTGGAGTCGGATTGGATCATTTTTTATGTCAATGGCTTCATCATAAATTCATATAACAATTATCGTTCACATAGATTTTTTTTTTTTAATTATTTTTTCTAATACAAAAACAGTCAAAAAGCTATCACAAATAATATCTTAAGATCTGTTCAAATAATATCTTAAAATCTGTTTGGTAGGGGATGTCAAAATGAGTTTTCGAATCGAATTTGAGTCAAACCTAAAACTGACCCACCTCCAACTGTTCCAATTCAAACCCAACCCGACTAAGCAAATGGGTCAGAAATTCAAACCCAAACCCGACTCACCGTATTTTCAGGTTGACCGATCCAACCCTAAACTCCTGGATGCGAGCAGGGTGCAAGCGTGAGCGCGAGCCGTGGGATTTAGCACGAGCACGGGTGATGCAAGCAATAATGTGATCGTCAGTTCAAGGTTGAGAGCATGAGAGCATGGGCGAGGTAGGCTAGTGCAAGGTGCAGGGTGTAGGGGCGGGATTGTAATGCAGTGCAGGACAGAGACCCGAATCAATTCTGGGTTGATTTAACGTTTTCAGATTGGCCCAAAAACAACCCAAATTTACAATCAGGTCAAGATGTAAACCAAATACTACTAAATAAATCTACCTTATACCAAAACCATCTTCTGCTCATCCATTATAGATTTATTAAAAAAGGAAAGGCAGCTTAATCTATGCAATTCTAATCAACCGAATCAATCCACAGTCCATTTTCTAAAATGAATATTGTTATAAAGTTCTTATAACATTAGCAGCCAACATGGACTGGAAGTTACAAAAATTCAATGTGAAGAATGCCTTCAAGTGTAATGATTTAGAGGATGAATTGCACATAGAGATCCCACCAAGATTTGTCTTAAATATAGAGAAAAATACTTATAAACTAGAAAAAGGTACTATATGGCTTCAACAATTCTCCAATGATATGGTTTGGAAGGTTCTCGAAGACAAAGCTCTACATGGGATTCAAATAAAGCCAGAGAGGTAATACATTATGTCATTATTTGTGAAAACATAGCTTTAGGGAGAGTCTCTGCAATGCTAGTTTATATCGACAACATCATTCTGACAATAAGTAACTTGGATGGAATGAAGACTTTATAGAAAAGGCTACACCATGAATTTGAAGTAAAAATAACTCTTTATACAACAACAACAACAACAACGTCAAGCCTTTATCCCACTATGTGAGGTCAGCTACATGAATCCTTTTTCTCTATTATGACCTATTAAAAGTTAAATTGTCATTTAAATCTAATAAAGAAAGGTCATTTCTAATATTTTCTAACCAGGTCTTTTTAGGTCTACATCTTCCTTTTTTAACATAAGTCAAATCTAATACATCTACTTTCCTAACCAGGTCATCGGAAGGTCGCCGTTTTATATGACCAAATCATATAAGGTGATTCTCTCTAATCTGATCTTCCGCTGGATCTACTCCAACCTTTCACGTATATGATCATGTATAAAAGAAGTCTTTATATCATAACAAATCTAATAAAAGGAATAGATAATTTGGAATGCAAGCCTGTTGAAGTCCTACGAAATTTAATCATAAACTTGGATATAGTTCAAGAGACCCAATAACACTTGTAGGAATGCTTATACACTTATCATATATTAGCAAGTGAATTCTTACAAAATCCTAAAGAGTCACAACTTTGGGTAGTGCAATGAATTTTACAATATCTAAAAAGAACCCCATCTAAAATGATTTTATTCAAAAAGGGAAGAATATAACACTTTAAGCTTACACAAATGTTAATTAAGCAGGGTCTATACTTAATCATACACAGATGCAATAGGAGATCAACTTTCGGATAATTGCACAGTCATAGCGAGCAACCCTGCTAATATGATCCGTCATAGAAGCTAATTTTAGACTTAGAGACTAGGAATATGCAAATTACTATAGCAAAATTTTATCCAAAAAGAATTAAAAGCTAAATGAAAATATCATATGAGTCTATATAGTGATAATAAGTCAACCATCAATATTGCAGATAACCCCATACAATATAATCATACTACGCTTATTGAAGTTTCTATGAAAAAAAGATCTATATTGGTCTAATTTGTACTTCGTTTGTCATCAAAAGTGAATAATTGCAGACATTCTCACTAAAGGAATGCTGAGGAAAGTCTTTCAAATGTTGTCAAGGATGCGATTCTCCTAAATTTGTATAAATTCAACAAAAATGATGAAATGATATACAACTAATGTTTCCAATTCTTGTCAAAAGCTAGCCCTTCTTTGTGTGTCGTTTTGCACATATTTTGGTCATATTGCATTTATACTACCTGTCTTCCTTCATATCTCTTTCACATTGAGTACATTAACCCCTTTTTTTTTCTGATATTGCACTATGATGACATAACTATAAACTAAGATTAAAAATAGGTCTAAGATGCCCTAAACAATTTGAAAGATAATGAAGTTCTTACTGAGAAAATTCTAATAAATATCATGAGAAGAAACAAAGTGAAAATAAGTGCTTCAAACCCTAGAGAAAGAGAAACCTAAATATTAAAAGGCAACGAAAGAAAGAAAAGAAAGCTTACAACAACAACAACAACAACATCAAGCCTTTATCCCACTATGTGGGGTCGGCTACATGAATCATTTTTCTCCATTGTGTCCTATTAAAGGTCAAATTCTCGTTTAAATCTAATAAAGAAAGGTCATTCCTAATATTTTCTAACCAGGTCTTTTTAGGTCTGCTGATACGCCTTGGTTTCACAAATTAGGGTTTGCCCTAATTTTCCTTCAAGAATGGAATTTCTCCACCAAATCTCAATCAACACCAAACAAGAAAGATGAGAGGAAGAACAAAAGAGCTTTGCATTAATCTTCAAGACAAAACAAAATACAAAACTAGTCCACTTCGAGGAGGACCAAATCTCCCAAAAGAAACCCTAGAGAAATAAGAAGGAAAAGAGAAAGAGCTTTCTTCACATGATGCCCTCAAAATAAACCCTAATGGCCATTTCATACAATCACACAACTTCCCCCACATCCCAAGATTGCCCCCCATCATCCAACCTCCAATTTCCCCCCAAAAGCTGGCCGCCCCCCTTGGTTCCACAAAAATTCAAATAGGTGGGCCCAAGGGGCCCACCGTGGCTTTTCCCCCTTGCTCCCTGGGTTCGGCCGAATCCCCCCCCCCCCCCCCCGGTTCACCCGGACCGGCTGCCCCTCCCCTCCTCCTCCTGTAGACCCGCAAGGGGTTAGGAAGCCGGTCCATCAATAGCCGGTCCATCAATACCGCCCTCTAGAAGATCAACCTTGTCCTCAAGGTTGAAGTCTGGAAATTGATCTTGCATAGCCTCATATATCTCCCACGTAGCCTCATGCGTCGGAAGGTCCTTCCACTCGATGAGTACCTCCCTCTTGCCTTGATCATTCTTCCTTACTTTTTTCACTTGTAGTGGTTTTAATGAGAATTGCATATCTCCTGTGAGGCCCCGTGGTATGGTGGGAGTGGCCATGATGTTCTCACCTATGCTCCTCTTCAATAGTGACACATGGAAAACAGGATGGATGGAGGATTGAGGGGGTAACTTGAGGCGGTAGGCCACCATCCCTACTTTCCTCTCGATCTCAAAAGGCCCGTAGTATCGTGGGGAGAGCTTCTCACTTCTTCTGTTAGCCACAGTCTTCTGTCGGTAAGGCCGCAGCTTTAGGTACACCCTTTCTCCCACCTCAAATGTCATCTCCTTGCGATGCGAATCTGCCCTGGTCTTCATGATCTGCTGGGCTCGCAATAGGTGCTCCCTCAATTCTTCCAACACTCTATCCCTCTCCTCCAAGTATTGATCCACTAGATAGACAGGAGTCGCCCCCTTCTGATAATTCACCAATGGTGGTGGATCCCTCCCATAAAGGATCTTGAACGGTGTAAACTGAGATGCGGTATGGTAACAAGTATTGTACCAATATTCTGCCCATGGCAACCATTTGACCCATTGCTTAGGCCTCTCCCCAACGAAGCATCTCAAATAAGTCTCCACGCTCCTGTTCACCACCTCGGACTGTCCGTCTGTCTGTGGGTGGTATGTTGTACTCCGCTTCAAGAATGTGCCATGCATCTTGAAAAGCTCCTTCCAGAATGAACTCAAGAAAACTTTGTCTCTATCTGAGACAATAGAAGTGGGGACCCCATGCAATCGAACCACCTCTCTGATGAATGAAATGGCTGTACTTGCTCAGACGATCCACTACCACCATGATGACTGTATATCCCTCCGACTTGGGTAACCCCTCAATGAAATCCATGGTGACTTCCTCCCAAATCTTGTTTGGAAGCACCAAGGGCTGCAGCAATCCACTAGGGGCACAAGCTTGATACTTGTTCCGTTGACAAATATCACATTTGCTCACCATATCTTCGACATCTCATCTTAACCCCTTCCAAAAGAATTCGGCTTTCACCCGCCGATAGGTCTTCTCCACCCCTGAATGTCCACCAATACGGCTATCGTGGTACTCCCGTAGAAGAATGGGGACAAATGCTGAGTCGCGGTGTAGTACTAATCTCCCTCTGTATAGTAAAAGAGAGCTCTCTAGGTGATACCCTTTGAACCCTCCTTCTCCCTTCTGGATAGCCGCTCGGATTCTCTCTAACTCCTCCGTATGTTGATTTTCCTTCACCAATTCACCCCAATCAACCAATTGGGGAACAGATAGTGCCATCAGCTGTGAGCACTCCACACGGGATAAAGCATCTGCCGACTTGTTTTGAGCTCCGGGCTTATACTGAATCTCAAACTCATACCCCAATAGTTTTGCTAGCCACCTCTGATGTTCTTCTGCCACCAACCTTTGCTCTAGTAAGTACTTGAGGCTCCTCTGATCAGTACGAACTATAAATCGTTGCCCCAATAGATAAGGTCGCCATTTTTGAATGGCCAACACAATGGCCATCAGTTCCCGCTCATAAACTGACTTCAACCTCGCCCTCGGTGATAGGATCCTGCTGAAGAAAGCAATTGGCTTGTGATTCTGCATGAGTACTGCTCCCAAGCCCACTCCCGAAGCGTCGGTCTCAACCACAAATGGCTGGGTGAAATCTGGGAGAGCCAAAACTGGTGCACTAGTCATGGCTTCCTTCAGAGTCTTCATGGGTTTAGGGTTTAGGGTTTAGGGTTTAGGGTTTAGGGTTTACAGAGCCTAACAAGGTAACCCTGCAAGGCAAAGTATAATTAAGACGCAAGTTGGTAGAAATATCGGTTAGTAGCCCGTGTGTTCATAACAGAGCCGAGAACAGTAGGCCATGAACTGAGGCGAACAAGATATCCTATCAATATTGGCACTTAATTATTTTATGTCTGACTGGCGACTCTCTGTTAGTAGTACTGATTACAAATCGGCCCTAAAAGCAACTGAATCTATTGAACCTCCTGCTGTAGGCTTTATAAATCCAACAGAATCCTGTCCAAATACTGAAACCTATTTCAAGACACTGATTAAGCAAAATAACACAATTATTCAACTACTCCTTCTCAATCTTGATTGCTTAACCAATCTTGAAGAACAAATCTTACAGTTAAAATGACACAAGGACCCAACTGATTCCTTTGAACAATCCTTAGCTTCCTTACAAGAAAAATTACAATCTCTAAATCTGGGTAGTGAACCAAGAAATAACACAACACAAAGCAAAGGGCATCTGTTTGTTTTCAAAGATCCCAAAAAAATCTTTCTTGAAGAACAAAAGAAAACTAAACAATGAGTACAACTCAAACTACCACTCTTCCTACAAGAACAAACTCCATCAGTACACCTGAAACCGTGGAAGATCAAATCCGAGGCTATCGGCTTCGTTCCAGAATAGCACATGAACTCCAAAGGAGACTTCCTCGCCGACGACAATACCAAGCCTCACTGGAAAGTCAGCTAGATCCAGAAGCAGAGCTACAATTATCACAGCACCGAAGGGCTAATCTAGTTCCAGCAGAAACATTATACGAAGATGGGTGGACTGCTCAACATCACAGAGTCTACCAACACTATACTGAAGAAAGAGTCCTTGCTCTTGACAATAATCAGGTAAACTTACCGTTTATTCGCGAACAATCCTATCAACGGTTACTTCAAGCTGGCATGCAACATATTCATCTGGGTCTAATAATGGTTCGTGTCCAAACTCTCCATCGACGAGATGCCGGTACTACCGCGCTAGTCGTACTACGCGATACACGATGGCGATCAGACGTCTCTATTATAGGGACAATGGAAATTGATCTCTCTTCTGGTACACAACTAGTTTATATTGCCCCAAATCTCATGTTATCCATACATGATTTCCTTCATCATATTGAACTAGTCATCATTACCCATGGCTATGACGAGTGGCAAGGAGGTGAATCTAACCTCCTTATCACTCGAGCTCTTGTTGGCCGCCTTACGAACACCAGTCAAACTGGTTTTCGCTACAATATTGCTGGAGTTGCTAACTATCTAGCATCACATGGGATCTCGGCTATACCAGGCACCCGACATACTATTACTGAATTACAAGGCCGTTCATGGAACCTCAGACCTTCTACCACATCCCTTGCTCTTATGATCCCAACTATACTCAATACCCACCAAAGAATGGATGGTTCCCTTCGCCTATCCTTCTCCAGCTATAATCCTCATCCATCACCACCCGAAATACCTTCAACTGATGAAAATACAGAATTTGCGTTATTCTTGGCAGGTGATGAACCTCACTGGGATCCATCAGATCCTGAATACACTACTGATCATGACGACGACGAGGATGACCCTTTTTCTGACCTGCTCTATCTCTACAACTACCTCAGTGAACCACTTTTCACTGACACGGAAGCTGGTGGCATGGAGGCAGACAACTCAGCAGAGCCGGTGGCTGAACCGGTCGCTACGGCAGAAAACTCAGAAAACTCGGCAGAGCCGGTGGCTGAACCGGTCGCTACGGCAGAAAACTCAGACAACTCGGCAGAGCCGGTGGCTGAACCGGTCGCTACGGCAGAAAACTCGGCAGAGCCGGTGGCTGAACCGGTCGCTAAAATAATCTGGAACCAGTACCAAAACAAACACGCTCATGTTGGTACCTTGGGCCAACCATCAGGAAAATACGACTACTTGGTTTATTATACACCTCCGGCCTATACCACCATGTCGCATCTCAAAATCAATCCTACAGGATGGGGAGATGACCCTGACGATAACCATGCATTGATTCCACCAGAACCTGAACCTGAACCTCTACAAACTCAAACATGCTTCACTCTGCAAAACCACCTTGAGGAACTTGAATACCCACACTTAAAGAAGTTGGCCACCAAGGCTGAAAACCTCTATGCATCTATATCCTCAAACTACCTCCCGCCAAATGAACCTGTAATGGGTCCTGTAAATTACCCACCTGCGACATCATTGGCGGCAAAACCAGATGCATCTTCTTCCTACCCATTCCAATACTACAAACCCAAAACTTCAAATTTCCGCAAAACCTTTCAATCGAATATGTGGACATTACCATCAGCACATAACAACCAAGGAGTGTTACTCATCCTACCTGATGATTTCTCCTTATATGATGATGTAATCTCCCGATGGGAGTCCATTACATTAAACCTGCTTAGTGAGAAGCAATTTCCAGACAACCGTTTAAAGGTACTATTCATTGAAAACTTATTGGGAGAAATCGAAAAGAAGACCTGGATACAATGGCGAATGGCATTTGAACCTGAGTTCGAACATTTAATAACTATTGCTGATGATCCACAAAATGTCTTATCGCAAATCAGGCAAATCATTACCCTCGAAGACCCGTACCAAGGATCAACTGAAGAACATAATCGGGCGTACCTAGATTTAGAACGCCTATCCTGTGACCAGATTAAGAATATGTTCGAATACATGAATGACTACAAGACTCTAGCAGCTAAATCAGGGAGAATGTACATCAGCTCAGAATTATCGGAAAAATTCTTCAAGAAAATGCCACCAATTCTTGGAGAAGAAGTGGAAAAGGCCTTCCAGGAACGCCATCCAGGTAATACTATTGGAGTATTACCTCGCATCAAGTTTACCTACCAATATCTGGCAGATCTATGTAAAAAGGCTGCAATTCAACGAGGAATTAAAGACTTATCCATATGCAAAAAGATTCCTGTACCAGGCTACTACAACCATCAGAAGAAGTATGGCTTGCGAAAATCAAAGAATTACAAAGGCAAGCCGCATAACTCCCATGTCCGAGTCATCAAAAATAAAAATAAGGCAAGAAGCACAAAATGTCGCTGTTACATTTGTGGAGAAGAAGGGCACTTCGCCCGTGAATGTAAAAGTAAACAAGGGAATATGGCTAGAGCAGCCATAATAAGCAACCTTGAGTTGCCTGATGATTATAATGTCCTATCCGTGGATCTTGATGAAGAACCATCAGATGCAATCTGCAGTATCTCAGAAGGCGAGGGCGCCAACACATTAGTGCATATTCGTAATGCGCTTGAAAATACACCTGAAGAATTCTTATTCATGATGATCAAAGAAGATCTCGGCTGGAGGCGCAAGGTCACTCTAAAACCTGAACAAGAAGCATGCAACCACGAATGGGAATTCAACAAACCAATTCAGGAGCCATTCATCAGATGAACATACTGTGCAATAAATTCTAACAGCAAAATGAGGATGCATTGTCCAAATTGCAGAATAACGGCATGCCCAATGTGCGCCTTATTTTATTTCTCAATCACAATCCCAAAAGAACTTATGCTCCAACCTTATCAGTCCAGAGAAAAATTAATTCATGAACTAATCAAGTACTCAGACCATCTAGTAGAAGAAAATCGACGCCTCAAAGAACAAATTGACAAATTGCTCATAGAACAACTAGAACGGTCGCGACAAGAGTTGCAGCTACATGACAAAGGTAAGACTATAAAAGAAGAAGAAGAATCAGAAGTTCAGGAAGCAAGAGTCATGACTGAAATGGTGAAGGAAAGTGCTGAAAAACCATAAAAAAAGATATTAAATCGATTATACAACATTATAATCCATTTTGAAATACCAGAAGTACCAGGATTCAACATAAGAGCCATCGTTGATACTAGAGCCACATCATGTTGCGCAAATACAGAAGACATCCCAGAAGCTGCACGAGAACCACTAAATTATGAAACAACGTTTAGTGGAGTGATTTCTGTAAATCAATCACGAATGAAGGTCAAAAATGGCTCGATGATCATTGGTGATAATAAATTCCGAATCCCACAAATATATTGCTTTGATATGAGCAGCAAGGATGGGATACAAATGCTTTTGGGCTGCAACTTCCTACGAAGCCTAAATGGGGGAGTTCGCATTGAAGGAAATATGATCACTTTCTACAAAGAAATCACACCAGTCTACACCACACCAGATCTAGAAATTCTCACAAAACAAGCTGCAGAGGAAGAGCTTAACTATGACCTCCACACATCTTTACAACCAGAATGGTCATATAAAAATGTTGAAGACAACCCGTTCTTAGCAAAATTTCAGACACTATTACAACGGTTAAAAGCTAATGGCTATATCGGTGATGACCCCCTTAAACATTGGTCCAAAAATCAGGTAACTTGCAAACTTGATATAATTAATCCTGATCTTACAATCCAGGATAAGCCGCTAAAGCACGTCACCCCACTAATGCAAAATCAATTCAAACGACATATTGAGGAACTACTCAAATTAAAGGTCATCAGACCTAGCGTAAGTAGACACCGAACAATGGCGATGATAGTCAACTCTGGAACCTCTATTGATCCAGCAACCGGAACAGAAATCAAAGGAAAAGAAAGGATGGTCTTTAACTACAGATCAGTCAATGACAACACATATAAAGACCAATATTCCTTGCCAGGAATAAATACCCTACTGAAGAAGATTGGAAACAGCAAAATCTACTCAAAATTTGTCCTCAAAAGCGGCTTCCATCAAGTTGCAATGCATCCTGATTCAGTTGAATGGACTGCATTTATCAGCCCTACAGGTCTCTATGAGTGGTTGGTAATGCCATTCGGATTGAAAAATGCACCGGCCGTCTTTCAGCGAAAGATGGATAAATGTTTTGAAACTTGTACCAATTTCCTTGTTGTTTATATTGATGACATTCTAATCTTTAGCAGCACAGAGACTGAACATAAAAAGCATTTGGAGGCATTCCTCGGAATTGTAGAACGGGAAGGATTAATTATATCCGCCAACAAGATGAAGATTGCTGAAAAACAAATCGAATTCCTCGGAGCCGTTATTGGGAACAACAGAATCAAGCTTCAACCTCACATCATAAAACGAATAGCAAACTTCCCAGATAGCAAATTGAAAGAGAAGCAGGGCCTTCGCTCCTGGTTAGGAATCCTCAACTATGCTAGAAGTTATATTCCTAACCTAGGTATTCTCCTAGGCCCATTATACGAAAAGACCTCACCCCATGGAGATAAAAGAATGAAGGATCATGATTGGCAACTTGTCAAGAAAATCAAAAATCTAGTACAACAGTTACCAGACCTTGAAATACCACCCGAAGACGCATACATAGTTCTTGAGACTGATGGTTGCATGGAAGGATGGGGAGGCGTCTGCAAATGGAAAAAGCATAAGAGAAACCCTAAATGCACTGAAAAGGTCTGTGCATACGCTAGTGGAAAATTTGCTGTCCTTAAATCCACAATTGACGCGGAAATTCATGCATGTATGGAGACCATGGAAGCATTAAAAATTCACTATTTGGATAAAACAGAAATAACTCTAAGAACAGACTGCTAAGCTATCATTGCATTTTATAACAAATCAGCTGCCCATAAACCATCTCGAGTAAGATGGTTGTCGTTCACAGACTACATCAACGGACTGGGAATATCCATCCGCATAGAACATATCGAGGGCAGAAACAACATCCTGGCCGATAATCTTTCCCGACTAACGCTTATTTTGTGTGCAGGAACTTTGTCAGGATTATCTTCACAGGCATTGCTCACAGGATGGAACCAAATCCACGACGTCCCCACCCACAACGAAAAGGAAAGGAGGCAGCTGTCACTCATACAACAAATTCTAAAGAACGAGGGACACGAACGAGTGCTGAAGATCACACACAAGACTACAAAAGGTTCGCCCAAGAATATTTCCAGAGAAGAGCAGCAGATCCCACGGCAGCAGAACTTAGACGAATCTTCAATAAACCAAAGTCACCAGAACCTCAACAAGATCCTCAACAAATCAAATTTCACAAAGAAGACCTCCACAGAGAACTCCTTAACCAAACACTTCAATACCCTATTGAAGACAACCACCAAACTCAACTTAGAGGAGCCGCTCGAAGAATCGAGGTCGAACAAACTTTTACAGTACTCTCAGAACTCAGAAGCCTACTCCGAATATACACCAACAAGACAGAGTATTGTCGACGACAAGTATCCAAAGATAACCACTATACGGAATTATTCCAATACCTACGACGCACTGAAGAAACAATGGCTGGAATAATTGATATGGTGGAACAGCTCACCAACCAAGCTTACAGACAGATCATTTAAGCAATGGTGGGCTCATATAGTTAGTGCATGTACTAAAAGTATCTAAATAATGGCATCTTTTGCAGGCCACTAATGGCCACTTGTACTTTTAGATCCTTTTTCAAAACCATGGGCTGTAATCCTGGTTTTGAAAGGCTGTTTGTAGTTTTCCAAAGGCTATAAAAGCCAGTGTATCTAAGGATGAAAACACACAGCCAGATAAGCTGAAGTTTTCTCCTTCACTTGAAGTTTTCAGAAGTTTTCGATCGCTTTCAAGCTTGTAAGCTTTGTTTCTCTTAATATATGTGTGTTACTTTTTGCAACATAAAATTTTAAATGATATCTATTCTTTTGTTGCAACGATCCTTTGAACTCTTAGGGAAGAAAGAGTCCTTGCTATCCTAAACCCTAAACCCTAAATCCTAAGCTCTGATACCATAAGAGTTCAAAGGATCGTTGCAACAAAGGAATAGATATCATCTAAAATTTTATGTTGCAAAAAGTAACACACATATATTAAGAGAAACAAAGCTTACAAGCTTGAAAGCGATCGAAAACTTCCGAAAACTTCAAGTGAAGGAGAAAACTTCAGCTTATCTGGCTGTGTGTTTTCATCCTTAGATACACTGGCTTTTATAGCCTTTGGAAAACTACAAACAGCCTTTCAAAACCAGGATTACAGCCCATGGTTTTGAAAAAATAACTAAAAGTACAAGTGGCCATTAGTGGCCTGCAAAAGATGTCATTATTTAGATACTTTTAGTACATGCACTAATTATATGAGCCCACCATTGCTTAAATGATCTGTCTGTAAGCTTGGTTGGTGAGCTGTTCCACCATATCAATTATTCCAGCCATTGTTTCTTCAGTGCGTCGTAGGTATTGGAATAATTCCGTATAGTGGTTATCTTTGGATACTTGTCGTCGACAATACTCTGTCTTGTTGGTGTATATTCGGAGTAGGCTTCTGAGTTCTGAGAGTACTGTAAAAGTTTGTTCGACCTTGATTCTTCGAGCGGCTCCTCTAAGTTGAGTTTGGTGGTTGTCTTCAATAGGGTATTGAAGTGTTTGGTTAAGGAGTTCTCTGTGGAGGTCTTCTTTGTGAAATTTGATTTGTTGAGGATCTTGTTGAGGTTCTGGTGACTTTGGTTTATTGAAGATTCGTCTAAGTTCTGCTGCCGTGGGATCTGCTGCTCTTCTCTGGAAATATTCTTGGGCGAACCTTTTGTAGTCTTGTGTGTGATCTTCAGCACTCGTTCGTGTCCCTCGTTCTTTAGAATTTATTGTATGAGTGACAGCTGCCTCCTTTCCTTTTCGTTGTGGGTGGGGACGTCGTGGATTTGGTTCCATCCTGTGAGCAATGCCTGTGAAGATAATCCTGACAAAGTTCCTGCACACAAAATAAGCGTTAGTCGGGAAAGATTATCGGCCAGGATGTTGTTTCTGCCCTCGATATGTTCTATGCGGATGGATATTCCCAGTCCGTTGATGTAGTCTGTGAACGACAACCATCTTACTCGAGATGGTTTATGGGCAGCTGATTTGTTGTAAAATGCAATGATAGCTTGGCAGTCTGTTCTTAGAGTTATTTCTGTTTTATCCAAATAGTGAATTTTTAATGCTTCCATGGTCTCCATACATGCATGAATTTCCACGTCAATTGTGGATTTAAGGACAGCGAATTTTCCACTAGCGTATGCACAGACCTTTTCAGTGCATTTAGGGTCTCTCTTATGCTTTTTCCATTTGCAGACGCCTCCCCATCCTTCCATGCAACCATCAGTCTCAAGAACTATGTATGCGTCTTCGAGTGGTATTTCAAGGTCTGGTAACTGTTGTACTAGATTTTTGATTTTCTTGACAAGTTGCCAATCATGATCCTTCATTCTTTTATCTCCATGGGGTGAGGTCTTTTCGTATAATGGGCCTAGGAGAATACCTAGGTTAGGAATATAACTTCTAGCATAGTTGAGGATTCCTAACCAGGAGCGAAGGCCCTGCTTCTCTTTCAATTTGCTATCTGGGAAGTTTGCTATTCGTTTTATGATGTGAGGTTGAAGCTTGATTCTGTTGTTCCCAATAACGGCTCCGAGGAATTCGATTTGTTTTTCAGCAATCTTCATCTTGTTGGCGGATATAATTAATCCTTCCCGTTTTACAATTCCGAGGAATGCCTCCAAATGCTTTTTATGTTCAGTCTCTGTGCTGCTAAAGATTAGAATGTCATCAATATAAACAACAAGGAAATTGGTACAAGTTTCAAAACATTTATCCATCCTTCGCTGAAAGACGGCCGGTGCATTTTTCAATCCGAATGGCATTACCAACCACTCATAGAGACCTGTAGGGCTGATAAATGCAGTCCATTCAACTGAATCAGGATGCATTGCAACTTGATGGAAGCCGCTTTTGAGGACAAATTTTGAGTAGATTTTGCTGTTTCCAATCTTCTTCAGTAGGGTATTTATTCCTGGCAAGGAATATTGGTCTTTATATGTGTTGTCATTGACTGATCTGTAGTTAAAGACCATCCTTTCTTTTCCTTTGATTTCTGTTCCGGTTGCTGGATCAATAGAGGTTCCAGAGTTGACTATCATCGCCATTGTTCGGTGTCTACTTACGCTAGGTCTGATGACCTTTAATTTGAGTAGTTCCTCAATATGTCGTTTGAATTGATTTTGCATTAGTGGGGTGACGTGCTTTAGCGGCTTATCCTGGATTGTAAGATCAGGATTAATTATATCAAGTTTGCAAGTTACCTGATTTTTGGACCAATGTTTAAGGGGGTCATCACCGATATAGCCATTAGCTTTTAACCGTTGTAATAGTGTCTGAAATTTTGCTAAGAACGGGTTGTCTTCAACATTTTTATATGACCATTCTGGTTGTAAAGATGTGTGGAGGTCATAGTTAAGCTCTTCCTCTGCAGCTTGTTTTGCGAGAATTTCTAGATCTGGTGTGGTGTAGACTGGTGTGATTTCTTTGTAGAAAGTGATCATATTTCCTTCAATGCGAACTCCCCCATTTAGGCTTCGTAGGAAGTTGCAGCCCAAAAGCATTTGTATCCCATCCTTGCTGCTCATATCAAAGCAATATATTTGTGGGATTCGGAATTTATTATCACCAATGATCATCGAGCCATTTTTGACCTTCATTCGTGATTGATTTACAGAGTTCACTCCACTAAACGTTGTTTCATAATTTAGTGGTTCTCGTGCAGCTTCTGGGATGTCTTCTGTATTTGCGCAACATGATGTGGCTCCAGTATCAACGATGGCTCTTATGTTGAATCCTGGTACTTCTGGTATTTCAAAATGGATTATAATGTTGTATAATCGATTTAATACCTTTTTTGATGGTTTTTCAGCACTTTCCTTCACCATTTCAGTCATGACTCTTGCTTCCTGAACTTCTGATTCTTCTTCTTCTTTTGTAGTCTTACCTTTGTCATGTAGCTGCAACTCTTGTCGCGACCGTTCTAGTTGTTCTATGAGCAATTTGTCAATTTGTTCTTTGAGGCGTCGATTTTCTTCTACTAGATGGTCTGAGTACTTGATTAGTTCATGAATTAATTTTTCTCTGGACTGATAAGGTTGGAGCATAAAATCTTTTGGGATTGTGATTGAGAAATAAAATAAGGCGCACATTGGGCATGCCGTTATTCTGCAATTTGGACAATGCATCCTCATTTTGCTGTTAGAATTTATTGCACAGTACGTACATCTGATGAATGGCTCCTGAATTGGTTTGTTGAATTCCCATTCGTGGTTGCATGCTTCTTGTTCAGGTTTTAGAGTGACCTTGCGCCTCCAGCCGAGATCTTCTTTGATCATCATGAATAAGAATTCTTCAGGTGTATTTTCAAGCGCATTACGAATATGCACTAATGTGTTGGCGCCCTCGCCTTCTGAGATACTGCAGATTGCATCTGATGGTTCTTCATCAAGATCCACGGATAGGACATCATAATCATCAGGCAACTCAAGGTTGCTTATTATGGCTGCTCTAGCCATATTCCCTTGTTTACTTTTACATTCACGGGCGAAGTGCCCTTCTTCTCCACAAATGTAACAGCGACATTTTGTGCTTCTTGCCTTATTTTTGTTTTTGATGACTCGGACATGGGAGTCATGCGGCTTGCCTTTGTAATTCTTTGATTTTCGCAAGCCATACTTCTTCTGATGGTTGTAGTAGCCTGGTACAGGAATCTTTTTGCATATGGATAAGTCTTTAATTCCTCGTTGAATTGCAGCCTTTTTACATAGATCTGCCAGATATTGGTAGGTAAACTTGATGCGAGGTAATACTCCAATAGTATTACCTGGATGGCGTTCCTGGAAGGCCTTTTCCACTTCTTCTCCAAGAATTGGTGGCATTTTCTTGAAGAATTTTTCCGATAATTCTGAGCTGATGTACATTCTCCCTGATTTAGCTGCTAGAGTCTTGTAGTCATTCATGTATTCGAACATATTCTTAATCTGGTCACAGGATAGGCGTTCTAAATCTAGGTACGCCCGATTATGTTCTTCAGTTGATCCTTGGTACGGGTCTTCGAGGGTAATGATTTGCCTGATTTGCGATAAGACATTTTGTGGATCATCAGCAATAGTTATTAAATGTTCGAACTCAGGTTCAAATGCCATTCGCCATTGTATCCAGGTCTTCTTTTCGATTTCTCCCAATAAGTTTTCAATGAATAGTACCTTTAAACGGTTGTCTGGAAATTGCTTCTCACTAAGCAGGTTTAATGTAATGGACTCCCATCGGGAGATTACATCATCATATAAGGAGAAATCATCAGGTAGGATGAGTAACACTCCTTGGTTGTTATGTGCTGATGGTAATGTCCACATATTCGATTGAAAGGTTTTGCGGAAATTTGAAGTTTTGGGTTTGTAGTATTGGAATGGGTAGGAAGAAGATGCATCTGGTTTTGCCGCCAATGATGTCGCAGGTGGGTAATTTACAGGACCCATTACAGGTTCATTTGGCGGGAGGTAGTTTGAGGATATAGATGCATAGAGGTTTTCAGCCTTGGTGGCCAACTTCTTTAAGTGTGGGTATTCAAGTTCCTCAAGGTGGTTTTGCAGAGTGAAGCATGTTTGAGTTTGTAGAGGTTCAGGTTCAGGTTCTGGTGGAATCAATGCATGGTTATCGTCAGGGTCATCTCCCCATCCTGTAGGATTGATTTTGAGATGCGACATGGTGGTATAGGCCGGAGGTGTATAATAAACCAAGTAGTCGTATTTTCCTGATGGTTGGCCCAAGGTACCAACATGAGCGTGTTTGTTTTGGTACTGGTTCCAGATTATTTTAGCGACCGGTTCAGCCACCGGCTCTGCCGAGTTTTCTGCCGTAGCGACCGGTTCAGCCACCGGCTCTGCCGAGTTGTCTGCCTCTGCCTCTGCCGAGTTTTCTGCCGTAGCGACCGGTTCAGCCACCGGCTCTGCCGAGTTTTCTGCCGTAGCGACCGGTTCAGCCACCGGCTCTGCTGAGTTGTCTGCCTCCATGCCACCAGCTTCCGTGTCAGTGAAAAGTGGTTCACTGAGGTAGTTGTAGAGATAGAGCAGGTCAGAAAAAGGGTCATCCTCGTCGTCGTCATGATCAGTAGTGTATTCAGGATCAGATGGATCCCAGTGAGGTTCATCACCTGCTAAGAATAACGCAAATTCTGTATTTTCATCAGTTGAAGGTATTTCGGGTGGTGATGGATGAGGATTATAGCTGGAGAAGGATAGGCGAAGGGAACCATCCATTCTTTGGTGGGTATTGAGTATAGTTGGAATCATAAGAGCAAGGGATGTGGTAGAAGGTCTGAGGTTCCATGAACGGCCTTGTAATTCAGTAATAGTATGTCGGGTGCCTGGTATAGCCGAGATCCCATGTGATGCTAGATAGTTAGCAACTCCAGCAATATTGTAGCGAAAACCAGTTTGACTGGTGTTCGTAAGGCGGCCAACAAGAGCTCGAGTGATAAGGAGGTTAGATTCACCTCCTTGCCACTCGTCATAGCCATGGGTAATGATGACTAGTTCAATATGATGAAGGAAATCATGTATGGATAACATGAGATTTGGGGCAATATAAACTAGTTGTGTACCAGAAGAGAGATCAATTTCCATTGTCCCTATAATAGAGACGTCTGATCGCCATCGTGTACCGCGTAGTACGACTAGCGCGGTAGTACCGGCATCTCGTCGATGGAGAGTTTGGACACGAACCATTATTAGACCCAGATGAATATGTTGCATGCCAGCTTGAAGTAACCGTTGATAGGATTGTTCGCGAATAAACGGTAAGTTTACCTGATTATTGTCAAGAGCAAGGACTCTTTCTTCAGTATAGTGTTGGTAGACTCTGTGATGTTGAGCAGTCCACCCATCTTCGTATAATGTTTCTGCTGGAACTAGATTAGCCCTTCGGTGCTGTGATAATTGTAGCTCTGCTTCTGGATCTAGCTGACTTTCCAGTGAGGCTTGGTACTGTCGTCGGCGAGGAAGTCTCCTTTGGAGTTCATGTGCTATTCTGGAACGAAGCCGATAGCCTCGGATTTGATCTTCCACGGTTTCAGGTGTACTGATGGAGTTTGTTCTTGTAGGAAGAGTGGTAATTTGAGTTGTACTCATTGTTTAGTTTTCTTTTGTTCTTCAAGAAAGATCTTTTTGGGATCTTTGAAAACAAACAGATGCCCTTTGCTTTGTGTTGTGTTATTTCTTGGTTCACTACCCAGATTTAGAGATTGTAATTTTTCTTGTAAGGAAGCTAAGGATTGTTCAAAGGAATCAGTTGGGTCCTTGTGTCCTTTTAACTGTAAGATTTGTTCTTCAAGATTGGTTAAGCGATCAAGATTGAGAAGGAGTAGTTGAATAATTGTGTTATTTTGCTTAATCAGTGTCTTGAAATAGGTTTCAGTATTTGGACAGGATTCTGTTGGATTTATAAAGCCTACAGCAGGAGGTTCAATAGATTCAGTTGCTTTTAGTGCCGATTTGTAATCAGTACTACTAACAGAGAGTCGCCAGTCAGACATAAAATAATTAAGTGCCAATATTGATAGGATATCTTGTTCGCCTCAGTTCATGGCCTACTGTTCTCGGCTCTGTTATGAACACACGGGCTACTAACCGATATTTCTACCAACTTGCGTCTTAATTATACTTTGCCTTGCAGGGTTACCTTGTTAGGCTCTGTAAACCCTAAACCCTAAAACCCTAAACCCTAAAACCCTAAACCCTAAACCCTAAACCCTAACTCCTCCGTATGTTGATTTTCCTTCACCAATTCACCCCAATCAACCAATTGGGGAACAGATAGAGCCATCAGCTGTGAGCACTCCACACGGGATAAAGCATCTGCCGACTTGTTTTGAGCTCCGGGCTTATACTGAATCTCAAACTCATACCCCAATAGTTTTGCTAGCCACCTCTGATGTTCTTCTGCCACCAACCTTTGCTCTAGTAAGTACTTGAGGCTCCTCTGATCAGTACGAACTATAAATCGTTGCCCCAATAGATAAGGTCGCCATTTTTGAATGGCCAACACAATGGCCATCAGTTCCCGCTCATAAACTGACTTCAACCTCGCCCTCGGTGATAGGATCCTGCTGAAGAAAGCAATTGGCTTGTGATTCTGCATGAGTACTGCTCCCAAGCCCACTCCCGAAGCGTCGGTCTCAACCACAAATGGCTGGGTGAAATCTGGGAGAGCCAAAACTGGTGCACTAGTCATGGCTTCCTTCAGAGTCTTCATGGCTTCCTCTGCCTTCTCTCCCCACTGAAAGTTGTCCTTCTTCAGCTGATCAGTCAAAGGGCCTGCTATGGAACCATAGCCCTTAATAAATCTCCTATAGTAGCCAGTAAGTCCCAAAAATCCCCTTAGGCCTTTAAGGGATTTTGGTGTAGGCCACTTCATCATGGCCTCTATCTTAGTGGGGTCAGCCGCCACCCCACTTTTTGAAATGATGTGCCCCAGATACTCCACCTCCTTCTGCGCGAAAGAACACTTCTTCTGGTTGGCATATAGCTGATGCTCCAATAAGGTAGTGAGTACCACCCCTAGATGGGTGACATGGTCCTGCAGAGATTTGCTATATACCAGTATATCATCAAAAAAACTAGAACAAACCTCCTCAAGTAGGGCTGGAAGACCTGATTCATCAAGGCTTGGAAGGTGGAAGGAGCATTAGTGAGCCCGAATGGCATCACTAGAAACTCATAATGACCCTCGTGTGTTCGGAACGCTGTCTTCTGAATGTCTTCAGTCTTCATCCTAATCTGGTGATAACCAGATTTCAGGTCCACCTTGGAGAAGATGGTGGCTCCCCCAAGCTCATCCAGAAGCTCATCTACCACCGGAATAGGGAATTTGTCCAACACAGTCTCTTTATTGAGGGCCCGATAGTCCACACAGAATCGCCAACTTCCGTCTTTCTTTTTTACCAAGAGTACAGGGCTGGAAAATGGGCTCACACTGGGCTGGATCACCTGAGCCTCCATCATCTCTGCTACTAACCTCACAATCTCTTCTTTCTGAGCATGAGGATATATGTAGGGTCGCACGCTGATGGGTGCTACTCCAGTCTTCAATACAATAGCATGCTCCCTGGATCTGATAGGGGGTAGCCCCTTGGGCATCTGAAACACTGTGGAGTGCTGTTGTAGAAGCTCCTGGACCACCTCAGGTATGTCTTCTTGCTCCTTTTCTACCTCTATGCCCACCTGCTGTAGCTCTATCAAATAGCCCTCTCCATCATCTCTCAAAGTCTTGAAGATGGACTTCAAGGCCACTCTAGATCTACACAAACTGGGGTCTCCCTGTAGCGTCACTCTCCTGCTCCCCTTCCCATACTCCATGCACAATTTCTTCCAATTCACCTTCATCTCCCCCAAGGACTGGAGCCACTGCATCCCAAGTATCACGTCAGTGCTTCCCAACTCCAGTAGTAGGAAGTCTTGAACTATCTCCTCTCCTTGCAATGTTAGGGTCACTCCCTTACACTGCCCGTTACAGTTCTCCTTCTTCCCTGTGCCCAAAATGACACCTACACCTCTCCCTTGTGTCACTGGTAGCCCCACCTTCTCCACTAATCTGCAAGTAATGAAGTTGTGGGTGGCCCCACTATCAATCAAAACCATCACCTTGTAGCCTGCAATCTCCCCTTCTAGCTTCATGGTGGAATGCGATGTCAGTCCCGCTATGGAGTTGAGTGAGACCTCCACCATAGCTAAGTGAGGGTGTTCTTCCTCACTTCCACCCTCCTCAGTTGCTCTTGTATCCTCTTCTTCCTCCTCTGAATCCTCCACTAGGATCACATGTAGTGTCTTCTCCTTACACCTATGCCCTGGTGTAAACTTTTCATCATAGCGGTAGCAAAGGCCCTTGGCCCTTTTTTCCTTCAGCTCTGAGTCAGTCAACCTCTTGAACCCCCCTTGGTTCACTGCTGTAGTGGTTCTTGCCGTGGTTACCTCCCTAGGAGGGAGGATGGTGACCGCCTTTGTACCTCCACCCATGGGTGGTGGTCGGAAAGTGGGGTAAGACACCCCTGATCTCCTCGGTGGTTCCACCTTCAGCTTGTCCTCCACCAGCTGTGCAGTCTCCATGATCCTTACTAACCCCTGGGGAGCCACTACTCTGATGGCTGCTCTGATGTGAGGCTTCAACCCCTTCATGAAACTCCCCTCTAGAAGGTCATCCGGAATCCCTCTCAGTCTGCCTGATAGTAGCTCAAAGTGCTCTCTATACTCTGCCACCGTGCCCTCCTGCACTAGAGCCAACAACTGCTCATAGTGGGTGCCCTCACTTGACACCCAGAACCTATAAAGTAGTAGGTCTTTGAACTCCTCCCAACTCCTAATATGTTGTCTCCCTTCAAGCCACAGAAACCAGGCCAGAGCCTTCCCTTCCAAGCATACCGGTACCGCCATCAGCTTCTCCTCTTCTGTGACACCGTTCACCGCAAAATATCGCTCCACCCTGTAGATCCATCCATACGCATCCTCCCCTTCAAAAATAGGGATCTTCAACTTCCTCATGCGGTTGTCAGCTCGGTGGAAGGTTCTTCCATCTCCCCATGTCCCCTAAGTGAATCCCTCACCTTGTGGTCTTCCCCTTCTCTCCATCGGGTAAGGATTTTGAAGTCCCCTCCATAGTGGTTCTCTTGGCTCTCCATAGCCCATGCCGTAGTCCTCCTTCCTCCCTGCTCCCACGTGGCACGATTTTCTTCCGGAAACCCCCCCCGTTTGATTCGGCCATCCTTCACGTGTGTCGTGGGGGCCTACCGAGCCCATGTATGGCCGGCCTCCCTGACCACCTGTCATCCCTCAAGGGCCACCTATTCCAGACCCTTCTCCTCCTTGCCTTTGCCATTGGCCTTGCATGCCATCTTCACTCTGATTTACTCCTTCCCTAATTGGACAATTAGGGTTAGGGTTTTGATTCGTCACCGGAGATTTCCCTTTTTCCTTAGGGTTTGGTGGAGCAACTTGAGCTTCTAGCAATTTTCGGATCATCTCTTCCATTCCCCCAAATCTCTCTTCAAGGGATGAAAATTTGCCTTCCATCGACGAGAGTTTCTCCCCCACCTCCTCTTTCAATTGGCCCATCTCCCCCTCCAAAACTTCCACTTTCTTTGACGCCATGCCGTCTAGGATCAAGAGCTCTGATACCAAATTGATACGCCTTGGTTTCACAAATTAGGGTTTGCCCTAATTTTCCTTCAAGAATGGAATTTCTCCACCAAATCTCAATCAACACCAAACAAGAAAGATGAGAGGAAGAACAAAAGAGCTTTGCATTAATCTTCAAGACAAAACAAAATACAAAACTAGTCCACTTCGAGGAGGACCAAATCTCCCAAAAGAAACCCTAGAGAAATAAGAAGGAAAAGAGAAAGAGCTTTCTTCACATGATGCCCTCAAAATAAACCCTAATGGCCATTTCATACAATCACACAACTTCCCCCTCATCCCAAGATTGCCCCCCATCATCCACCCTCCAATTTCCCCCCAAAAGCTGGCCGCCCCCCTTGGTTCCACAAAAATTCAAATAGGTGGGCCCAAGGGGCCCACCGTGGCTTTTCCCCCTTGCTCCCTGGGTTCAGCCGAACCCCCCCCGGTTCACCCGGACCGGCTGCCCCTCCCCTCCTCCTCCTGTAGACCCGCAAGGGGTTAGGATGGACCGGCTCAGCCGGTCCATCAATAGCCGGTCCATCATCTGCCTCTACCTTTCTTAACAAAAGTCAAATCTAATACCTCTACTCTCCTAACCGGGTCATTGGAAGGTTGCCATTATATGTGAAAAGAAAAGAAAGCTTGAAATAGCAAAATCCAGGCCATAGCAGTGTTTTTTATCAGAAAAGTCATCAGTAAGCTGATGTGATTTCTACTAGATAAAGAAATAATATGCAGCATCAAATAAACTAACATATCAATATTTAAGCTGAAAGGTATAAAATACGTCAATAAGATGGGTAGATGATTAGATTAGGAAGAAAAATAAATACACTTAAACTAACAATAGTTAAAAGACTCATAAAGGCTAATGATGGTGACTATGATTAGGATGCAACCATAGTGGAAAGAAACATCTCATTAACATTAGAAAGAGAAGCCAAAAAAGAGAGAGAAAGCATATGTCAAGCATCTAGTCATTAAACTAAATATGGATATGTAAGATCTTAAAACTGCCCAATTATCATTTCATGAAATAGCTTACTGCTATATTAGATACCTTTATTTTTCATAGACTTTCGCAAATGAATTTCATCAGAAAATTTATGCAAAAAGGATATAATTTCTACTAGATAAAAGTAATATATCCATTTTCAATTAACTAACATGCTAATTAATGCCAGACAGTTTAAGATCTAAGGTTTTTTAATATACTAGTGACATAATGTATGGGATGAATACATGTTATAAAATTTAAAAATTCAAAATTCACAAGCAACCAAATGATTATAATTCAGCCATTTTCTTTCTTTAAATGTAAACAAGCAATACTTGAATAAGAATCCAATTGATAAAAAAATGATTGAAATAATCCCAAAAGTTAGTTAATATTTAGAACCACATAAAATCAACTGGCAATTGTAATTTAAATTTAAACAAATTGAATTTTTGATGTTCCAAGTTTGAATAAAAATCAAGAGCATTAATAAAGTCAATATCAAATTATGTAGATGAAATAAGAAGAAGAAAGTGGTAAAATAAGAAATTGGGCCTCACATTAATACAAAGAGATGACTTTCCAAGAAATTTGGTAATCAATCTTGTACTAAACTCAAAGGAATAATGCATCCAACTTACACTCATAAAATGAAAAATAAAAAATGAAATTTTAATCAATCAAAATTATTCTTTTACATGGCTCAAAATATCTATTCATAAATTATTTATCCCCTAAGCTAGCATATATGGCTAGCACAAGAATAGTTTAACTCAACAAAAACAACAATAACCTTTAACCCAATACGTGTAGTCGGTCACATGAAACCTTTTTCTCCACAGTGTCCTATTAACATTCAAATTCTCATTTAAATTTAATAAAAAAGTCATTTCTAATACTTTCTAACCAAAACATTTCAGGTATCTTTATCTTTCTTAACATAGGATGGATCTAATACATCTAGTCTCCTATTTGGATCATCAAAAGGTTGACGCTTTAAGTGACCAAACCATCTAAGGCGAATCTCTCTAATCTTATTTGCCATTGGAGCTACTCCAACCTTCTCACGTATATCATGTTTAACATTCTGGCTCTCAGTGTAAAACCACTCATTCACCTAAGCATCCTTAGCTTTGCAACACTTAACTAAATTTTATACTTCTATTTTAATAGCTAATATTATACGCCATAAAGCATTGCAGGTCTGACCACCATGACATAAAAATTTACCTTAAGTTTGAAGGATACTTTTCTATCACACAACAAGCTAAATGTATCCTTCCACTTCAACCATCCAACTTAAATTCTACTAATAATATCCCCATCTATTACACCATTACTTTGAACAATAGACCCGTGATATCTAAAATGTGCACTTTTTTAGCCCAATGTCTCCCACCACTAGATCTATTACTACTAAAATTACACTCAATGTATTTCACTTTAGATCTACTCAAATGAAACCTTTAGACTCTAAGTTTAACATCAACTCCCTTTCTAGCCTTATCAAGAAGAAGAACATCATCAGCAAAAAACATACACCAAGGTACATCCTTTTGCAAATGTTTAGTATGAACTTTAATGACTAAAGAAAAAAAATATGGGCTTAAAGTTGAACGTTGATGTAATCCAACTGAAATGGAAAAATACTTGATCAAACCACCTTGTGTTTGAACACAAGTAATAGCTCATGAATACTTATCCTTAATGACTAGAATATAAACATTATTAACTCTTTTTTTTTTAGAACTCTCCAGAGAACTTCTCTTGGAACTTTATCACATGATTTCTCTAAATCAATAAATATTATAGGTAGATTTTTCTTAATCTCTTTATAGTTCTTCATCAAACCTCCCAACAAATATATAGCTTCCATAGTAGACCTACCCGACATGAATCCAAACAAATTTTGAGAAACATCACTATCACATCATAACCTATGCTCAATTACTCTCTCCTATAGTTTTAATATATGACACATTAACTAAATTCCTCTATAATTTTCACACTTTTGTGCAACACCTTTATTCTTAAAAATAGGAACCTACACACTCCATTGATTTGGTATCTTTTTAGTCTTCAAAATAATATTAAAAAGTTTAGTAAGCCAAAAAATTCCTTTATTTACTAAGCATTTTCACACTTCTATTGGAATATCATCAGGTCTCACTGCTTTTTCACACTTCATTTTCTTTAAAACATCTCCAACTTTAATTTTACTAATGTGACAACTAAAATAAAAAATCTCTATTTTTATTTAAGGTGCCAAAGTCATTAAAGTCAATCATATTCTCACAATCTTTATTGAAAAATCTCAACTACCTATGTTGAATATCTTCTTCTAAGAAAAGAGCTTTTTTATCTTCATCATTAATGTACTTCACTTGAATTAGATCCTTTTTCTTTTTTTTTTACTTGGCTAATTTATATATAAATATTTGGCCCTCCTTATTATCTAATTTAATATATAAATCACTAAAAGCTAAATTTTCGAATCACATATTGCTTTCTTAAACTCGCTATGACCAATCTATATCTTTCTCAGTATTTTGAGCTTTTACATCTAAAATATTTTTTATAACAAAATTTCTTATTTTTTATCTTTTCTTTCACATTTTAATTCCACCATAAACTATTTCTACTATGAGGGTTTTTCCTATCAATTCTTCAAGCACATATTTTGCAACATTCTTAATATCATGAGTTATTTTTATCCACATAACATTAGCTTTCTTATAAATAACTCAAATCTTAAGATCTTAAATCTTACTCTCAAAAAATATTTTTATTAGCGTAATTTTAATGTCCTCATATAATCCTTGAATAACACTTTATTTTATTTTTTATATAACATCCCTTCATTTTAAGGTCTAAAACTAATAAGTAATGCTGGGTACATAAATTTTCACTCGAAATGACTTCTCAATCTTTGTAATCAAAATAACTTTAAAAAAAATTAATTTGAGCTTTACTATGTCCATTCTTATAAGTGATGAGATGCTCGTCTATTCTTTTTTAAATAAAGTATTAACAATTATAAAATTATAAGCTAAAGAAAAATCTAATATGGTCCTACCACATTCATTAGTCGACATAAACCCATAGCTATTATAAATACTTTTAAAATCTTCTACCACTCTATCAAAACATCTATTTAAATCTCCTTTAATAAAAACCCTTCCTTCAAAACATATCATTTGATTTTATTTTTTTAAGTTATTCCAAAATTTTAATGTTGAACGCATAAACAAACATACTTGACGAGCATAAACAATTATAATATTAATAATCTTAACATGAAAAATAATTTTTAAAGCTAAAATTCTATCTCTAATTCTATTAATTTCTACAAACATATTTTTCAAACTCTTATTTATAATCACACTTACATCATTTCTATACCACTCTTACTTGAATATCATAGCTTAAATACTAAACTATAGATCTCCTTAACCTTTTTTCAACCCATTTAATTTCCTGAATACATAAAATATTTATCTTCTAATGAATCACAATATCTATTAATTCTATTAATTTACCTGTAAGAGAACCTATATTCCAACTTCTTATCCTAATTCTAATTCCATGGACTAGCTTCTTTATTCGCATTCGTCCATAATGTGAGAATCCCTTGCTTATTTAACAATGCACCATGGTGCTGGTGTGGCAGCCTTCCACAATTTTATATCATTCAGGCCATATAGCGCTTCACTTTCAAGGAATGCCCTAACATTAATACAATGTATTAAATGATTCATGTCACAATTCAACTAGTTTTATACTAGTTGTTAACTACCTAACACAACCCTCTAATTTTCTCATTCAGGGCTTCAAACCGGACAATGACAACTCAAATCAAGTTTAAATTAAATCCAAATGATAATATTAATGTTAGGCCTATTTAGAATTCCATAAATTCCTCTCCCAATAACCAAACACATTAATCTCTTAAGCCAAAAAGCAACAAATATCAATATCAATATCACATGCATATATCACACAATTAAAAAAGCACACGCAACTCCAACAATCCAATAGCATACAAAGCACAAGCAAAGCTCCCTACTCTTGCAATAATAGAAATTACAAACAAACAAACAAGACATAAAGCAAGATACAAATCCACCTCTTTGGGTCAAGCAAAAATAACCTTGATATAAGTTCAAAACCACCACTTAAAGAAGAAACAAAGCACATTTTATGAAAAAAATGCTAAATTCCACCTCCAAAGGAAATGATTTAGCATCATTAATATGGGGAATACAAACAAGCTATGATAAAATCCATATTAATAACATAGCATAGCTTGTAATGAGATGAAGACGCCACATGCAAAATCAAATAAATATTCTTTCTAGCCAAAT
This sequence comes from Dendrobium nobile, assembly GCA_022539455.1. Taxonomy (NCBI): domain Eukaryota; kingdom Viridiplantae; phylum Streptophyta; class Magnoliopsida; order Asparagales; family Orchidaceae; genus Dendrobium; species Dendrobium nobile. The sequence continues at coordinate 10,793,170 of CM039719.1, forward strand.
GCTAGGTTTAAAGAAATGAGCAACATGTACGACTAAGATTACTATAACAAAAATAGCCTCAACTTGGGGATCCTCGCCATAGCTCATGCGCTACAACCATCAATCAATAAAAAGTTCATAAGGGATGCTAGAACATGCAAATGAGAATGGATTGTCATAGCTACCCTTGATCTGGGAACATTTCAAGCTGCTATTCAAGAGGATTGCATCGATAAAAGTTTTGTGGCAACCAATACATTGAATGAAGATAACTAAGAAGAAGCACTGTGCTAGGCATTAACATTGCAAATGAGGTTCTATACCTTAATAGAGCCTTTCGAGAAGACTTTGTGCAAAATATTATCGAAAGAAGGTAAATGTGCCATGGGGAAAGGAAACAAAGTTGACACAATTGGAAAAGATTATGGCATAGGGTATATGGCTTTAAAATGCTTTAAATTAGTTATCGAATTGGTTGTTGATAAGGGTAGTAATTAGGCAATTCCAATTGGTTCAGACACATTTATGACTCAATATTTCATGCTTTAAAGGTGGCACTCATCCTGCAGAATGTTTAACTAATCTAGAAACCATCCCATGTCAAAGGCCATTAGGAGATCCACGCATACTAGTTCCAGTTACTGAATTAAGCACAAGTTGCTAGGTTCTGTGGAATGTTTTTAAGCCTCTTCAGCATTTATACCACCATTGCGGACACATACAAAAACTAAGCTACCAAAACCCATATTGCCACATGACCAGCAAGATGCATGCTAAGCCAAGATTGAAAGAAAGAAATGAACTGCCAAAATTACAGTATAGAAGGTAAACAACAACGTAACAAAGAGGATAAATTTTACTTTACGAACTACAGAAGCAATTTCATACTATGTCAGCAAGCAGAAAACATAAAAAGCATATACTGTCAATCCTATAAGCCCAGCATCCTAACGAACCTCACAGAGCTGCTATTATAAGAGTTGTAGCAAAACCAGTTGCCAGAATCCTACAATGTTTCAAATCCCCAAGAAGGCAGAAAACCCAAAATATTCATAGATCTAGAATCACAAACCAACAACAACAACAACAACAACATCAATCCTTTGTCCCACTACGTGGGATCGGCTATATGAATTCTTTTTCGCCATTGTGTCCGGTTAAAAGTCAAATTCTCATTTAAATCTAATAAAGAAGGATCATTTCTAATATTTTCTAACCAAGTTTTTTTAGGTCTACCTCTACCTTTCTTAACATAAGTCAAATCTAATACCTCAAACTTTCCTAAACGGGTCATAAGAAAGCCTCCGTTTAATGTGACCAAACCATCTAAGGCGACTCTCTCTAATCTTATCTTCCACCGGAGCTGCTCCAACCTTTTCACATATATGCTCATTTCGTATCCTATCTCTAAGGGTCAAGCCACTCATCCACCTAAGCATCTTCATCTCTGCAACACTTAACTTAGTATTATGCTTCTCTTTTAATGGCCAACATTCGGCACCATAAAGCATTGCAGGTCTCAATACCATCTTAAAGAATTTTCCCTTATGTTTGAGCAGGACTTTTCTATCGCACAATAAGCCCGATGCATTCCTCTACTTCAACCATCCAACTTGAATTTTGCTGATAATATCCCCATCAATTTCACCATCACTCTAAACAATAGATCCAAGATATCTAAAATGTGTACTCTTATTAATGACTTGATCGCCCAAAGTCACAATCCCATTACTAGGTCTATTGCCACTAAAATTTCAATCCATATATTCAGTTTTAGATCTACTCAAGCGAAAACCTTTAGAATCTAAAGTTGACCTCCATAATTCGAGTTTACCTTTAACTCCCTCTCTAGTCTTATCAACAAGAAAAATATCATCAGCAAAAAACATACATCAAGGTACATCCACTTGCAAATGTTTAGTGAGAACATCTATGACTAAAGCAAAAAAGATATGGACTTAAGACTGATCCTTGATGTAATCCAACCAAAATAGAAAAATACTTGGTCAAACCACCTTGTGGAGAGTTCTTGAAAAGAAAGGAGTTAATAATGCTTATATAAAAAAAGTTCCATATGCATAAAACCTGTGATCCCAATAACAAAATGAGGAAATCAACAATTTAGATACCATAATTGCATCACAATAAAAAAAGCGCATCGAGATAGATCAGTTCCAGATAATCTATCTTATTTTGAGCAAATCGACATAATTAACAGGACCAAACAAACCAGAATGGTAACACTAGGACTCCCCCATTTATTCACTGGGTGTCCCAGGGCTTGGGCTCCGGAATGGCTACGACCATGCCCTGGAGATTGTGGTCGAGCAAGACCTGGCAGCCTAGCCTAGCGTGCTTGTTGAGGACGCGATTGCGGGAGTTGCGGGTGAGCACATAGCGTTCGTCGTAGGACGCCGGCGGCAGCTTCTCGAGCCATTCCTGCGCGATGTGAACTTCGCATTCTGCCGAGCACGAGTCTATCTCCTCAAGCCGGTGCGACGCGGGATCGATGAGGCCGACGTTAGTGAGGGCCTTCAGGAGGGTTTGCCCGGTCAAGCCCAATACCTCCCGCTTGTTGCCATCAAGATCGATTGCGAATAGCTTTACGATGCGGTCTGCGACCTTGGCTGACGACGAGGGGGCGGAGGAGAAGGAGTAGCGGGCGAAGAGGGAGAGTGGTCGAGAAGAATGGTATAGGTGAAAAGGAAGCCGCCCTAGAGCTGCGATCGCCATGACTAGGGAAACTAGGGCTTTTCTTTCTCTTACTTCCCTAAGTCGAGCGCAACGCTGCCGTGCGAACTTTTATTTTATCCTGTGAACGCACGCTAGGTTCTGTTTAGACAAAAAAAATGCTTGTACCGAGAACCGAGTTGTACCGAGTTTTTCAAAAAACTCGGTATAGGTACTTTTTTGCCTAAAATCGAACGTAGAGGAGCGTACGTTCACTGGATGTAATAAAAGTTTCAGATATGCAGAAGACGGAGGGTATGTATTTTGAAGGGACTTCTCAAGCTCTTATTCAACTTGATTAATCGATTTCTGATTTTTTTTTTTTTAAATAAAATTAAGGGCATAGCCCCGAATTCCATTAATTGTAGTATGAAATTACAAAAAAATTAAGAGACAAAAAATATAATTAAAAAAAATAAAAAGTATGAGAGCATGGGCTGCGGTTATCAGACTGTCCAAAAGTCTATCAGAACATATCATGTCACACGATACACAGCAATACGTAGTTCAATACATAATAAATTGGTGACATGACGCTTTTTTGATTGGCTTCTAGACGGTATTTAGTGACCACACGTAATAATTTCGTCTAAAAAAGACATTCAAAATTTAAAAATTAGTATATATGAAGAAGGAAAACACTCAAAATGAGAAGAAAAACAAAAGTAAACTCCATAGTATATGAGAACCCTTATAATATTAGAGTATATGGAAACCCTTATATAGTGAGGCAACTGCATTAAATATCTTGAAGGTTTGGGCCATCCTTAACAAGTGTAATTTCTAACTCAAATTTAATTTTATGAGTTTCTAATGATTCATATATTGATTTATTTATATTTAATGACATAAAATTAAATTTGATCGTAGTCGGGACTTGTGGTGGTCCAACGATGGTCGGCGACCGAGAGTTGGTACGATGATGGTGAAACGGAGGTTCACTGACCGTGGTGCTTGGTTGGAACTCCAGGATTCTTGAAGCCTCAAAGCTCTATTCAATTTCCTATCAAAAGTCCCCTCTTGAATAGAACATAGGCCAATTTATATATTTTGGTGAGTGGCATGCTCTATTAATATGGTGAAGATCCAAGGAAAAATTTGAGTGGTCAATCGGACGGCTCATATTGATTCAGTCAATCATAGAATGTTTATCAAGCATTTATATGCCCAAATTATATTGAAATTAAGCGATCTTAGGCTCATTGGATTTGTCTCATCAAGACGCTAGATTCGACTATAAGCATGCCATATTTAGAGATCATTTGGTCATCCAATTAATACTGTGATCATTCCAAATGTGCTTCGGTCCCTTGATTTAGGCTTATTTGGGTTTGGATTAGACTGATTTTTGGTGTCGTTGGATTCGTCTCATTGAGATTTTTAAATTGACTATAAGTTTACTAAGATTAGAGTTTGGATGATCCCAATTTTAATTTTAGAAGTTTACAATATGAATATGCCTCTAGATTCATGTTCAATCAAAGCAATTTTCGGTGACGTATCAATAACTTTATCACTTTATTGCGGTATTTTCTTTTATTTAGCAAAACTTAATTCTAAAACAATATCTTCATCTATATCATTATTATTCCACAAAACAAATATAATATACTTGAATCTATTAAATGTACCATTTCATCTGCTGATTATATTAATTGATAATTGTTGCGTGCTAGAATATACGCGGCGATAGAGTTTGTAAATTCGCGTCCAAGTGTTGTACAAGTATTCAGCACACAAACAGAAAAGAGAATACGAACACCATAAATTTTACGTGGTAAACCCAAAAAGGGGAAAAACCACGGGGCCTCACCCAGTTGAAAAATTCCACTAGTGTTTTGCAAATTACAAATGTCTGATTCGTCCCGCAAGTCGGGGCAATCAGATTACAATTCGTTTCTTCCAGCAAGTTTACAAAGTTCTGCAAATTCCCGATGTTTCCCGAAAATCCGGCTGAGTTCCGGAGTCTTCAGGCGACGGGAAGAGCTCCGGCGGTGTTCGAGGAGGAGCTTCTTCCTTCTCCTCCTTCTTCTCTTCTTCTTCTCTCTCTTCACTTCCCTCCCCTTTGTTTAGAATGAGGGCTCTATTTATAGTTTTTCTGGAGTGGCATAGCCCATAAATATGCGTGAGATCAGGGGCGAATTGGGAGTGGTTTGAATGGACGGCCGATATTGAACCCTTCGATTGTGCACCGTTCGTTGGACATTTGGAGGCCTTAATGATGTCGGAATTCGGCGATCTTGGGCTCGTTGGATTCATCTCGTCGAGCCGCTCGATTCAAGTATAAGCTTGTTAAAATTGGAGACTATTTGGTAACTCAAATTGCGGTTTGAACCTTCCAATAGCGCTTTGGGTCCTTGATCCGGACTCATTTGGGCTCGGATTGGGTTGAACTTGGTGTCGTTGGGTTCGTATTTCCGAGACGCTCATTTTCACTATAGGCTCGCCGAAATCGGAGTTCTGGTGCTTCCGGATTTAATTTTTGAAGTTTCCAACTAGCTTTTTGCCTCAAGATTCGTGCCCGATCAAGATAAATTCATGATGACGTATCAATAATTATTGATATCAAACTCACTAAATTATATATTATGTAATTAGTCTTTGCCCCGTTAATTTTAAAATCTTTATATTCTAAATATTTTCTAAATTATCTTAGTTTTTTTAATTATTTAGACAAATGCCTCACAATTTAAAACTAGAATTTTTTAGTAAGAGGTACCACCAAGGCATCACATAATCAATATATTTTGTCATTTTTTTTTCTATAAAATCGTAAATTGTTTTAAGAACAACATTCAAAACCATAAAATCTTCTATGTAAAACCAACAAGCTTGGAAAAACTTTTAAGTATAATTGATCTAATTATTTTAATCAAAAAGCAATTCCAATGATGTTAACCTGTGTGGAAAGGGTCAAATCAATTATGCCTTGATTGGGAGGGGCGTGTGTATCCCGAAATAAAGATGAGGATTGGTCTGTCACCAGATCATTACTGTTTTCTGAGTTCGAGACTATGACCTTGCCCATGAATAGAAGTCCAGCTGGGGACTGTGTAAAGTTTATGATTCACTTGAAGTCTTCTTGTATTTTTTAGAAACTTTATGATAGATGTTTGCCCATAGGATTATTTTTGGACACGTAAAGTATTGGAGCAACTTGCTGACCACAATCGTATTTGAGATATCAACCAATTTTTCCCCTTAATCCAAATCTATTTATCATGAAATTGGTGCATCAATGGCTATTGGTTGAGGGATGATTGAACAATGCATGTTTATTGTTATAGTGAGGTTGTTCTCAATTATGAATTACTTCTTTTGGACCTGATAATAGATCATGATAAATATTGGACTACATCGCTTCAATTGTGCCCAGTATATTAACGTGAACTGCCTTTTAGAGATTGCATCAAAGGTTTCCCGCAACCAATTATTGTTTCCCATAGACGATGTCAAGCATTTGAGATGGTAGAGAGATATAGGATTTAACGTCCTAACTTTGTACAAAGATTCAACACAGAGAAAAATAAGAGAGGGTTGCAAGAGTCATAAGAGGTATCAATATTTTTATGTGAAAAATTCTGAAAAAGGAAAAGAAACCAAGAGGCATTGCCTAGTCACTAGTGTTTTTTGTTGATTACAAATGATGCTTTTCCTTGGGGAAACTATTGGCACAATATACATTATATAGAGCACAATACATAGTCAGATAGAGCTAAGAAAGATTGTTGTTGTGCATTAATTATTTGGGGTTGGAGGAATTCGGTGACATAGATGTTCTATAGAAGATGGCGGCTTGTTCATTTGGATGGTAGGATTATAGTTGGATGATAGTGGACATAGGGATCGTAGTCAGGCAACAAAGGTCAGATAGATTATAGTCAGGCAACTAAGGTTGAGGGTTCTATTGTCTAGTGATAGAGGTCAGAGGGGTCATAGTTGGCTGGCGATGGATATCAAAATGATCGTAATCGACAAGCAATAGAGGTCGGAGGGACTGTAGCCAGCGGGTGACGGAGGTCAGAGGGACAATAGTTAGTGGGGCGACGGATGTCGGAGGAACCTTAGTCGATAGGTGACCGTGATCAGAGGGACTGTAGTCGGCGAATGATGGAGATCGAAGGGACCATAATCGGCATGCAACGATTATCAAAGGGATTGCAGTCACTAGGCAACGGTGGTTGGAGGGACTATAGTCAACGGGCAAAAATGGTCAGAGGGACCATAGTCAAAATTGGAGGTGATGGTGGTCAGAGGGACTATAGTCAACGTGCATCGGAGGGACCATATTTAATAGGCGATGGTGGTGAGATGAATAGTATTTAACAAGCGACAGTGGTCTAAGAGATTGTAGTCAGCGCACGATGGTGGTTGGAGGAACTGTAGTTGGTGGGCGATGGAGGTTGGATGAAGGCCTGACAATGGTTGCCGGAAGGAGATCCAATGGCGATGGTCGAGCAGAGGTCTAACAGCGGCAACTTGGTGACGAAACCTAAATCTAATAGAAACACAAGCAAACAATAATCAAATGCAGGTTCATACATTCAAAATAATAATATACTACTCAGGTATTCTCCCATTGCTATCACTCTCCTCTGCCTCCCCATCATTTCTTACAGTTTTTGCACAGACGATAGCAATAGAAGCAGATGATTTATAGTGCCATTGAAGAATATATGGAAAATACATTGATGGTCAACATATATCACGAGGATTCAACTTTCGATATCAATTGACACAACAACTACATAGATCATCCTCACTTCTTGTATATGCTCACTCCTCTATGCTTGTCGAAGTATATGACCGTGTTGTAATTGATATGTCATCATGAAAGTCAACTTTATACAATATGCCTTTCTTTCTCTCCCAATAGTATGTATCCATAATGACAAGTTTTTTTTTTCCCCCTCCAAAAATTTGCTTTAGAGCATTGTCAACTATGAGAAGTTTTAGTGAAGATGAATTTCACCCAATAGATTTGCCAATGGGCATAGCTTGCTTTGATCAAAAGTAATTTCCCAATAGAAAGAGGCTTTTAGAGATTAAAAAAATGGCTTTTTTCAGCTTTTAAAAAATTTGCTTTAGAGTAATTTCCCATTTTGCGAGCCCAAACTAGTCAAATTAAAATACTTTTTTATCTCTAGAATCATTTTTAATTTTTTAGTACTCTCAAATCCTCTAGAGCCTCTACAATTAATTTCAAGCATTTCTAAAATTTTAGAGCATAATTTGTAATATTTTTTTATCCAATCAATACCCTAACTTCATGAAAGGATGAAATTATAATAGCTGGATTTTAGCCTTGAGTCGTGATCCAAATTGACATCCAGTAATTGATCGTGCCTCAACAATATTTAAATTATAATTTTATCTAACAATTTTTTTAATAATTTAATATATATTTTCAGATGATACAAGCTTCAACATTTAAAAGTAGAGGCAAGGGATGTGTCATAAAAAATTGTTTTGGTCATGCACAAATCTCAATGCATATTTAAAATGAAAACTTTCAAAAGAGGAATGACATTGAAGCGCAGCTCATCTAAAGCGGTGGAGCCATAAATTTTTATAATGGGGACACAAATTGATTAATTTTAAAATACTATCAATCTCTTTCAGAATTTTTTTTTTTCACATTCTATTTAATAGAGCATAGTGAAATAATATTAATCTTCCAAGAATATTAATATTTATTTTCAAAAAAGTGTTATATTCTATTGGTTGTCAAATAAAATATATATATATATATATATTTATCTTATTTCATTTTTAAATATTTAGGTGTTAGTTTTATAAAAAAATATATTTATAACATATATTCAAAATTTAGCTTAAAACCTCCATTGGTTGAGCCCTTAGCTGAAGATACTAACTGTGCAGGATTTGAATTCTATAGTATTTTGTAAATAATTTTTAAAACTATTGTGGACTTTATGGGTCATCCCATGAAAACTGTAGTGGGCTTTATGGGCCTGTAGGGGCTAGTGCCCCTGGGCCTCAATTATGGATCCGCCCCAGCTCATGTATATTAAAAAAAGGCTTTTTAAGCTTTTAGAGATTTTCTTCAAAGATGTAGTTAGTTGGGAGATGGTGGGTGACTATTGTAATTTTTATTGTAAATAATTTTGAAATAATTGAGGAAATGTTTTGGCTATTGAGACCCTCTGAAATGCTTTATAGATTTATTAATAAAACAAAGAAGAATGCTAATTATCCATTAATCAAGAACATCAATTATTGATTTTTAAAGTATTGAGTATCTTCAAGAGCAGGGGCGGAACATTGCATTGGCCCCCCTAGAAAAATTAAAAAACATTTAAAAGAGTGATTATCAGCCTATATATATTTTTTTAAATTCTTTAAAAGAAGGATTATTATGTAATTTGGCCCTTCTCATTTTAATTCTTTGCCCTAGCTGATCCTTTTAAAGCCCTTGGTAAATCACGGGCGACATTTCGTTTGTTCACTGATTCGCTATGTTGCTCTCTGCCGTTGCGCCGTCTGAAGCTCGAAGGTCCATGGTCCAAGATTGAAAGCCAATACCTAGTCTTCTTCTTACCTTACCTTCTTCCAATCCAAGTAAGCTCCTCTGTTTCTTTCTTCTTTTTTTTTTCTTGCTTCGGATGAATCCGTTAGTTAAGTTGTAATTTTTGGCTTTCTATTCTTCTTGTTGTCGATTAAGAGAAGTGATGCAATATTTTATTTGATAATTTTAGCATGTGATATATCTTTTTGTTCTTACTGCAATTTTTCTATATGTTCTTCTATTGATTTGTCTTTTTGTTCTTACTGCAATTCGGAAATGGTCTTTGTAATAATTCGTTTGATTTGCTAATTGTAGCGAGTAGTTACTTATGGCTTAGATATTTGGTTAATAGTGGACTTAGCTCTTTTGGACCTAAGAGTTAATTTTCTCCAATAATTTTGGAGAAAATTTAGGTTAAGATATGTTCTAAATTTTATTTTTAAAAGAGGTGTAATATACAAATAATGGGGGATTTGCATGACTAAAATAGATGATATTATAAAATCATATTATATTATTATCTCAATAAAATTTTTATTGATTGAACCATAATATTCATATAGTTGTTTTCATTAATATAATAATTTAATTATTTTAATCTAATTTTTTTTTATTAAAAGGTCATCCTTCGTTAAAAAAAATTTGTAATGCAACATTATCATAAAATACAAAATCGAATGCAAAGTTTGTAATTTTTTCACTTCACACATATAATGCAAGTTGCTTTTCGTGTCTGTGACTCTATATATATATATATATATATATACTATTTTTCCTACAACAACTTCTCCCCCCACAATTATAAAAAAAGCGGTCGGGATTAAATAAATTTTCCGGGAAGCTTTTCCGACAGCTTTTCGAGCTTTCTGACTGATTTTAAATAATTTAACTAAAATGAATAAAAATTTAACTATTTAACAAAAAAGATTAAAAATAATATTAATTAATTTAACTTAACTATTTTCTTAAGTAAAAAGATTTAAATTTAAAATTATTATTTAAATTTTAATTTATTTAAAAATTTTATTTTCAGTGGTTAGTAATTTTAATAGTATTTTAATAAATTATTAAATTAACAATTCATTTTAATTAAATGTTAATTATAATACTTTAATTTAATTAATTTTCATTTTATTAATTTATTAGTAATTAATAATTTTTATTTTTAAGTTAATTATTATTTTTATTTTTCAAATTAAATTAATTAGTAAATATAATTTCAATTTTAAAATTGATTATTAATTTTATGTAATTATATAGTTTAAATATGAAAAAGTGAGAAATAACACATATTTTGATGTACAATATTGTGGTTGTTTGCTTGATAATTTTCTGAATTCAACTGAGTTCGAATCCCGTAGAAAGCGCACGGGCGCGAGGCAGGGCGTCTGGGCAAGCGGGCAGTGCTCTTGGGCAGGCGGTCAACATGCAGTCGGGTAGCTCGACGGGAAGGCAATAGGCAGCGCGGGAAGGTGTTCGGGTGGGTGGGCAACGAGCTTGGGCAGGTGGATAGCAGGCAGTCAGGCAGCTCGACGGGAGGCAGCGGGAATCCGGATAGTTGGCAGCAGGAAGGCATCTGGGCGGGCAACTTGGGCGTTTGGGCAGCCGGGCAATAATTTTTTAAATTATAAAGGCCACCGGAATTTTTTATCTTCGGAAAAGGTTGCCGAAAAAACTTTTCCTGCGCGTGTTTTACGAGTGGAAATTTTTTCGCCGGTAAATTCTAAAGCCACCGGAAAATGTCGCATGTAATAGTTGATTTTGCTATAGTGATGGAGAGAGGAAGGGTTTCGACTCTAGCCACAGAGAGAGAAGAGCCGTTGACGATAACTTTGATGAGACAGAAGAGACTAGCAATGTAATCGAAAAAGATAGATAAAGAAAAATAAGAAGAAAGAAAATAACCTTTCTAATTTTTTATATTATGTGAATAATAGGCTATAGGCATATGTGCATGATATCTACAAAGCATTTTAATTGGATGGGATGTAGTGAATGTGGTATTAATTTTATTATTACAAAGTTATGAAATTGTTTAAAAAATATTACATAAAATATATCATTCAGTTTTCGGTTTTCATTTTTATCCTTTTTTGGTGGAAAAACGCAAATGAAAAATGAAAGCTTTGTCTCATTTTTAGGATTCACACTCAAACATTTAATGGATGAGCTTATTCAACCAACCCACTCATCCTAAAGGCCCAATTTTTTATTACCCTAATGAAAAAAAAAAGTTAGAATATTTTGATATATTTTATATGATTTATTTAATTTTTTATATTAAGTGTTATATGTTATTATAATTGAAATATTAAATAATATAATTAAATTATTATTTATGAATATAACCATTATAGAATAAAATTTAGTGAATATTTATTTTATTCTTTTAATTCTGCTTTAATTATTCATAATAATATTTAATTAAGTATATAAGCTGAGTTTGAATAAAAATTTTCAGCCTATTTATTAAATAACCTCAATATGAATAAAAAATAATATATTTGTATTTGACTCGGTAATCTAATTTTGATATTCAGAAATATCTCCTCTATATAAATAGTGAAAGGAATAGTCATTTTTAAAATTCATGGTTGTGAGTTTAGAGAGAGAGAGAATCCATAAGAGAGAGAAATTAAAGATCTTTAAATTCTTTAATGAAAAAATATTCCTATAATTATATCATTTCCCATTTTGCGAGCTCAAATTAGTCAAATTAAAATACTTTGTGTCTCTATAATCCTATAATTATTTTTAATTTTTTTAGTACATTCAAATCCTCCAGAGCCTCTACAATTAATTTTAGATATTTTTAAAATTTTAGAGCAAAATTTTTTAATATTTTTTACTCCAATCAATGCCCCAATTGCATTGAAGGATGAAATTAATTTTAAAATAAATGGGGAGCCATAAGTTTTTATAAATAAATGGGGGCGCAAATTTATTAATTTTAAAATACTATTAATCTATTTTCCATAATTTTTTTTAACACTCTATTTAATAGAGCATAGTGATATTTTATTGATCTTCTAAGAATATTAATATTTAATTTCAAAAAATTGTTATATTCTATTCGCTTTCTTATAAAAATATATATACTAATCTTATTTTATTTTAAATGTTTAAGTGTTAGTTTTATTAAAAAAAAAAGAAATTCATAACATACATTATTTTTCTTTGTGTGTGTATATAATAGCTTTTAATATATTTTTTTTCTACAACAATTTCACAATCATCTCTATAAAAAATTATTGCAAACAAATCCTAAAATAATATAAAATAAAATGATAGTGAAGGAATGCTGAAAGAAGATTAAAGAGACCGTAATTTACTTTTATATAACATCATAAAAATGACGCAAAATCGTAGAACTTAACGACACGACGGCCGTAGCTGCTCCATGGAGAGAGGAAGGGTTGTGACTCTAGCCAGGATAACTTCGATGAGACAGAAGAGACTATCGAAAGAGATAGAGAAAGAAAAATAAGAAGAAAGAAAAGACCTTTTTAATTTTTTATATTATGTGAATAATAAGCATATGTGTATGATATCTACAAGAAATGCTTTTGTTTTAATGGGACGAGGATGTGAATGTGGTATTAATTTTATTATTACAAAGTTATGAAATTGATAAAAAAAATATTACATAAAATATATCATTCAGTTTTCGGTTTTCATTTTTATCCTTTTTTAGGGGTAAAAACGCAAATGAAAATTGAAAGCTTTGTCTTATTTTTAGGATTCACTCTCAAACATTTAATAGATGAGCTCATTCAACCAACCCACTCATCATAAAAGCCCAATTTTTTATTCCCCTAATAATAAAAAAAAAGAAGTTAGAATATTTTGATATATTTTGTATGATTTATTTAGCTTTTTATATTAAGTGTTATATGTTAATATAATTGAAATATTAAATAATATAATTAAATTATTATTTATGAATATAATCATTATAGAATAAAATTTAGTGAATATTTATTAATGTAGTTATATTATTTAATAATTTCAGCATACTTATTTATCTAATAGTTATTTTATATCTTCTATATTTTATTCTTTTAATTCTTTCTTAATTATTCATAATAATATTTAATTAAGTATATAAGCTGAGTTTGAATAAAAATTTTCAGCCTATTTATTAAATAAGCGCAATATGAATAAAAAATAATTTATTTGTATTTAACTCGGTAAGCTTTTGATATTCAGAAATAGTGAAATTCATGGTTGGTGAGGTTAGAGAGAGAATCCAGGAGAGAAATTAAAGATCTTTCAATTCTTTAATAAAAATATATTCCTATAATTATATCATCATTTTTATAATCAAATTTATTTGACAATGATGCGTCCTATTATCGTTTGAGGCAGCTTCCTTTCTAATTTGTAAAGCAGTTTTTTTTTTTGAAAAAACTAAGTCTTCGTTTGGGATGATTTTTTTGTCGTTTCTTAAAGCAACTTTTTAATATAAAATTTAAAAATTTTATACTAAAAAATTGCTTTAAGAAACAATAAGAAAGCCGTCCCAAACAAAGTCTAAGGCTTTGTTTGGGACGACTTTTTTATTGTTTTCTAAAACGGAGTTTTAGTACAAAAATAAAAAAATTTGTATTAAAACTCCGTTTTAGAAAGCAATAAAAAAGCCGTCCCAAACAAAGCCTAAATGAATTAAAAAATTGCTTTAAAAAGCAGAAAAAAATTATCCCAAAGAAAACCTAAGGCTTCATTAGAGACAGTTTGCAAGATAAAATTAGATAGTAGTGTATATCGGTGTCAATTAGCATGAGGAGATTGTGGTTAGGAGGCGATAGTAGAAGATGATAGTCAAGCAATGATGATTAGGCGAGAGTGTAACTATCAGTAATCAATGATGTCAATCATTAAGAAAAGTGCTACAATTCTTACAAATTTATGAACTCTCTCATTGTTGATCTATTTCATGTGCATAATGAGAGTCTACGTATATTTTTTTAGTGTCATTTTTTATTACTTTTGCAAAAAATAGCTCTTTCAAACAGTCTTTGTTCATCCATTTGATCATACAATATTCTTTTAAGTATTTAAGCGTCTTAATGATAATAGAATTGAACAATCTTTATTGAAACACTCATTTTGATAGCATGCACTTTTTTTTTCTTATCCACCTATTATATGATTTAATGACTATAAAGAACTACTCTTTTTTATGCCAAGGTTGACATATTAGTATTGTCACAATATTTTATTATTATTTAGATCAATCAAAGGCACTATCCAAAAGTGCTATAGTAGTGATTTTTTAGGATTTTAGCAACAATTTTAATTGATGAAAAACTGTTTGTAGTTGTAACAACCCAAAAAATATAAAATAATTAATGGTATTAATTAGAGCATAGTTGTTGGAAGGATTGATTTGTCACCAGAGTTGTAGGAATTGATTGAGAATTGAATAAATTGAGTAGATTAAGATAGTAGATTGTCCTTAGAGAGGATTTGGAGGAAGATCTAATTATGGTGCAAGACAATCCATATTTATTGTAGACAAAGGACTGTATGGTCAAGAGCATATAGTGAAAGATCAATCAACAGGGTGGATGAAAGAGCTGTCAGTGGTAGTCAGAGGGAAACTGTTGCACCACGATCGACTGAACCTACGTCAGTGATGTCATGTGTGTATAACTTGCAGTATCTAGAAAACAGACAATAACTTGAGAGTTCTACTGGTAAGAAGTTTATTTTAAATGATTGCATGATATAACATATCATACATAATGACAGGTGATATAATGAATTGTATGATTTTTTAATGAGTTTTGATTAGATTTAAGTTTTGATAGCACATATTTGATTTATATTGATTTTGTGCCTGAATCCTTAAAGAAAATGTTGAGGATGACATTTTTTTAAAAGTGGATAGATTGTAATAGCCTGTGTTTTAATCGAATCAAATAAATTATTTTAGGAGTCAATATAAGTCCAAATCACAAATCGTTTTTATTCATGACATAGATATATTAGTGATTTAATTACACTAAATTCTTTCATAATTTTTGGGCTATTACAGTAGTTGTTCTAATACTATTACAAAACCGTTGTGAATGTAAGCCAATGGAAAACCTGTTGGCTTAGATTATGTCATTTAGGATTCAAAATTTGAGAGGATTAATTTTGATGTGGTTAAAACCGCTGCTAATAAATAATAGTAAATATTTGTGACAAGTTTAATTAGATATCAAATTTTACATAACTAGCAAGTGAATATTTAGAATGCTCTATCTTTATTATCAGTAGTGACTGATGAAAAGTGACAGTCGGTAAGAGGAAGTACTGGTGACTAGCGAGACAAAGCAATGGGCCGGGAACATGATCGAGTGAGAGATCGATGATTTGGACTACATCGGACATTCGACAGTTAGGAATTCTTTCAAAAATATTATTGAATCAGCTTCTTATTATATGAACTTCATATGAGTTGACCTAAATGAAGACCACAATACATTTAACCCTAATCATCTAAGGATAGCTCAATCCCAATAAAAATTTAAAAGAATTGGCTGAAATAATTTGTGCACAAATCTTAATGTGGTTGAATCCATTTGACATAATCTCAATCCATCCCTTCCCACCTAATTTCCAACACTAATGAAGACTTTCATTTTGGATGTCATTTTCTAACATTTTCTTTATCCATATTTATTGGAAATTTAATTTCTCCACATCAACAAAATCTTTTATTAAGATATAAAGACAAAATTCCTTATTATTTACCCTAAATATTAGGATGCAATTGAAAGTCTTTGGATCTATTTTAAGATTCATGTAATATTAATTATTTTTATATTACACTAATCTTAAAGCATATCAAAAAACTTTGATGATAAATTTTTTTTTTATCATATTATTATTATTATTATTCATTTTCTTCATCCTTTCTGTTATCTATTATGTTAAAACTTTTTCATAGGATCCTATGAATAAAGACAAACAAATAATTCCATTGGACTTGGACAATATGATTAATTGTAATAATAATAGAGCATTTTTTTTGTTTTCTAGAAATCTAAAGTATTCAGATCAAAATCTAGTTATAATAATTTTAAAAAATTTAAATTTTATTTTAAAATTAATAAAATATTATTGATTTATATGTTATATTCACCTCTAAATAGTATTATTGTGTGCTCGGAAAATTCACAACAGTAGACAGGAGACGTAGTTACTAGTTATCGATTTTGGGCATTTGTATCAATGATGTTTGTCAATTTATAAATGATGATGTATGCCGATATTATTAGCGACATCAGACGAGCTCTGGCTCGGCTCGTAAGCTCGCGAGCAGGCTTGAATAATTATTAAAATATTTTTAAAAACTTATTTTATTTATTCAATCTCAATATTAAAAAAATATGAACCACCTAACTTTTATTTAAATATTAAATATTCCAGCTTTTTTTTTCTAATTATGGCTTAAGTTTTAAAAATCATGTCTAAGTTTTAAAAATCCTGACTATAGCTCACGAGTCGGCTTGGCTCATTTACAATGGGACGAGCTCGTAGGAGCTCGAGTTTGTGCTCGCCTTCTGACTGACAAGTCGAGCTCGATAAAACCTAAACTCGACTCGTTTACACCCCAAATCACATGCATTGACCTTGCAAATGATAGCCGCATTAACCAAATATTAGGCACATCAAAATAAATAATCCATAAAAAAATACTTGGATAGAAATAAAATGTTCTGATTTCTAAAATAAATATTCAAAATTAAAAAATATATAATTTTCTTAAAAAATTAAGTTTAGATGTTATTTTTTATTTAACTATATATATTTTTAGCTTTAAACATTTATTTCATAGTTCTAAATATTTTATTTTATTATTTTAATATAGATTATATAATTTTTATTACAATATCATTTTATATTTTTTCCTTTTACAACAAATAAATATTTCTCGTTTAATTTTTTTTTTCTAACCAAAATGCTTCCTTTTTCCCAGCTAAAAATTTCGTCATCGTTCGTAACGGAGCAATTAATTACCGGAGGACCACCACGCAATCACCGACGTCGCTCATTTTACACGCCTTGGTAGATATTCAAGGGAGCATGTGCGAATTTTATTCAATTCAATTTTTTTTCCCCAAAAAAAAAAGAAATTATTATTTTTTAAATAAACTTTATTTTATTTAAATCGAAATAAATTTTAATAAGAAAGTTACTGGTAAAATTTATTTATTTTTTTTTCAATTTAAATTCTTTTTTAATTTTATATAGGACCTTTAGAACTTTGATTTAAACAAAGTGATATTCTAATTGAATTTATCGACGAAAAGAATTGATTGATATTATAAGTGATCTGATTTGAATCCAAATAAATCTAAATCAAGCAATTGAAGCTGGATTGAAAGCTTTCGGAATAATAATTGGAGAGCCAAACACTCTTCAAATCCTACATATTTATAGTCAAATCGTGAGATGAATCCAACAAATCTAATATCGGATGAAATATGTTCGATTCTATTTAAATTTAATAAAATCACCCTCTCAAAAAGTCATAAAAAGTATATTACCTTCTACACGAGGAATTTTTGGAAGAAGCTAAGAGATTTAGGTCTCATTTTGGACAGCTTTCTTACTGCTTTCTAAAACAACTTTCTATTACAAAAAACTTTCTAACTAAAAAATTTTATATTAGAATGTTGCTTTAAAAAGCAATAAAAAGCTGTCCCAAAAGAGCATTGAAGAACTTTACTATATATTTTTCTGTGTTCATCGCCAATGAAAACCATCAAAAATCACTGTAGTCATCCGACTATTATCGATCTGCCACTAACGTCTAATTCCGTTATTGAATGAAAATTGTTCAACCGTAAACGCCTAACTTCTATAAATCCTATAATAGAATTGCATATCATAGTGCTTATCAATTGTGGATAAAATTGAATTTTTGTTTCTATAATTATATAATGGATAGGGTTATCCGTTTTATTTTCTTGTTAGGATTTCCACGTAAAATTTTTGGATATCTTACTATTTTTATCTGTGCGTATACGATTATAAATTTTCTAACACGTAATATATAATTATATCAATTTATCCTCTTAGGGTTTTTTTTCAAATTACATTTAGATAAATGAATCTAAATTTAGAATTAATTTGAGGTTGATCTCATCAAAAGCTTTGAAATTTCATCAGTCTTTAACAACTCTCAACGCACTGTTCTATTTTATATATATATTCCAAAGCCTTTTCTATAAATAAAAATTACCCGTTGAATCTTATCGAGATTACCAGCCATCGGACCAGTCATCGTCCCCATCTCTTTTCTCCTCATTTATAACAGCCAGATCCCAAGGTTTCCCATCCGCTTCCTCTCTCTCTCTCTCTCACACGCACGCACTCACTCTCCCTCTTTCCGGTGATGGCTGTTGGCAGCAGCAGAGACGATCGTCTCATTGTGAGTTTCGGCGAGATGCTGATCGATTTCGTGCCGACGGTGTCGGGGGTATCGCTGGCCGAGGCGCCGGGGTTCATAAAGGCGCCCGGAGGGGCTCCGGCGAATGTCGCCATCGCAGTTTCTCGCCTCGGAGGCCGGGCAGCTTTCATGGGGAAGCTCGGCGACGATGAGTTCGGTCGGATGCTCGCCGCGATCCTGAGAGATAACGATGTCTCCGACGAAGGTGTTACTTTCGACGCTGGAGCGCGCACGGCGCTAGCTTTTGTTACTCTGCGCTCCGATGGCGAGCGGGAGTTTATGTTCTATCGTAACCCTAGCGCTGATATGCTTCTTACGCCAGCTGAGCTGGATCTGGATCTCATCCGCAGGGTTCGTCAGATTTCTCGCCTTTTACCCCCTTGTTGGATTCTAGTTTTTTTTAGATCTTTTGTATAAGCAGGCTTTAGAATATTTTATTTACAGTTATGCCCTTTGATACATTCTATGGTTCTAAGTGCTAAAACTACCTTGACATCTCAAAAATGTTTTTTTTTTTTTTTTTACTTTTATTTCAAGGAAGGCTTTTCGTTTGCTTTTTTTTGTAGATCTATATCGCTTACATGGATCTATGTCACATTTAAATGATAGACGTTTATATAAAGACAAATAGGCAGTTGCTTGATATTTCCATGAGGGAATCGTTCAGGATCCTAGCTGAAACTTTTATTACAAGATAGGGTAAAATTATGGACGTTCATAAACTAGTTATTTACAAAATCCTGTGAGGAATTCCCCATCGAAGTTTAATGACAAGTTTCTTCAAAAAAATGTTTTTAAAATCTTTTTCAACTTTTATGGTCAATGTCTACAGTAGATTCAGATTTGTTGTTAAATGCAAAAAACTCAAATGTTGATCTATGAATCAGTCTCTTTGTTACAGATTTGTTCCTCAGAAATAGTCAATTTTAACCTATGGTTCATCTGAAAGCAAGTCTCAAAATTTGTAGGTAAGGACGAGATAAATTTTAATGCAAAAATAGGTCCGCAAGATATTTTTGAGAGACCTTCATAGATTTTTTGTTGGAAAAGAAAATTCCTTTTTTTTTGGATATTGGGAATGGATCAAAGTCTTCCAGAACCAGAAGAACGTTTAAAGATGTTAATTCTTTTGGGACGATTAAATTGACCTCTTGTTCTTGCGAGGTTATTAAGGAGTGCTTCTGATTCTGATCTCTCTTTTTTTATTTTTGAGTGGTGTTCTGTATCTAGAGTAGATTTCTTATCTTTGGTGTCGTATTCTACTAGCAGGGGAATCACCATCCTCTCTATTCATTTAGATTTCAAATCTTAGACCAAAATTATATATTCTCTTTAATATCATTAGAACTAGTAGAATATTTGATTTCAAGACTTTTTGAAGTTTTTATGATTATCTTTTGAATGCATCAAATTTTTTCAAAATATAGAGATTTTGAAAGGGCTTCAAGTTGAAACCTTGATGATATTTAGAGCCTATTTGTTGATAATGTTGGTGAAGAACATAGATAAAATTAGTCTTTTAATACTTAAGAGTTCTTTACAAAAATTGATTTCTTGGAGATCTTTTTTTTTTGTTTGATCATCCTTGTTTTTTTTTTTTTTTTGCATTTTGATTAACGTTAATTATAATGAAAATTGTTGAAATTCAAATTGCAAGTAATTTTCACCTAGATCACAAACTATATAATAGGAGAGTCACCATTCTCTCTATAAGAGGAGAAAAATTCATCTCATGCTTATTTTATTCTTTAGGATGGTGGCAGGGTAAACTTTATGCTAATATTTTAATAGAATATTTCATTCTATGTTTAAGCTGTCATAATGAGTTATTCATATTGCAGATCTAGGAGTTGGCTATAATTAATGGGATCATTTGCAAGATTAATTATTCTGTGCAGACGTCGAGCGCCTTCTAGAGACCAACCAGAATGCGCCATGTCACCCTTGTGCTTGGTACTGCGGCTCAGTATTGCTCGGTACCGCTGACGTGGTGCATTCTGATTGGTCTTCATATGATGTTCTGCGTCCGGTCTTCACACAGAATAATTTCTCCATTTGCAAATGATGGTAAAGGATAAGGCCGTATCCTGTGATTCGCTTTATTTGATGCTTAAAACATTGCGTAGTTTGTGAAGTTTTAGAAAATTACAAGTAGTAGCCTAAATATTTACGTATTGTGGCTAACTTTTTTGATGTGACTTCTTCCTAAGCCTTTTCTTTGTAACTTATCTTATTAGAAGAGTTTAAAGGTCACCGGGGAATCCATGGCTTTAGCTTTTGGACTATAGGATTCTCTGTATTTATACAACTTTTTTCTATTGTTATGGGCATTACAAAGCATCCATGGATCTGGGATAGCTAGACCATTATTTATAAAGGCTTAGCTGCACATTTAATCAGTTCTGTCTTTTGTAGTGATATTTTGTAGCAATTCGTTGCATCAGGTGGTCCAATTTGATACAAAGTATATTTCATGAGTTCAAATTCCTGAGGCAATAAAATAAGAAAACAACTTCCATGTCTCTTGCAAGTTCATGTTGGATGTAAGTTATGGACCATAGAGGAGTATCTAGAGGACAAGATAGCAACTATCATCATGTCTCATCTATGTCTACGGTGGATGATTGGGTTATGGATTTGCTTTTGACCATGGTAAATGATTGAGCTATGGGCGTTATAATGCACTTGTGGGTCATGGACAGTTGGAACCTTGATTATAAGTCTTAGGCTTCATTTGGGACGGCTTTCTTACTGCTTCTTAAAGCAGCTTTCTAGCACAAAAATTTTAATTTTTTAACTAAAAAGCTGTTTTAAGAAGTAGTAAAAAAGCCGTACGAAACAAGCCTTAGAGTGCATTTAGGATAGCTTTACTTTATAAAACACTGCAATGCGTTTGTTAGATTACAATTTTCTTGATTTTCAAATATTTCTCTGGTAAGAAATAGCTTTCCACAATTAGATCTTACTAGAGTTTGGTAGTACAAGAAATAATGGCCACAACTGTTTTAAAAAATTCTGCTTATCCACATCAATTCCATGACTAATTAATTCTATAGATAGCTTCAACTATCCCAAATAGACCATTTGTTGTGCCTTTTCCATCTGTCCAGGCTTTTGTAAGAGTTAGGTATGCTGAGTGGTTCTATGGCAAAAAGCCTCTGGAATCTACATTGGGAGTAATTGTAGGATTGCATCAACTATAGGTTAGTTCCTGGTTTGATGCGAAGGGTTTTAAACTTCAACTTTAAAAATAACATTGCAATGAAAGATTTGTATTTTTCTATTAATTCGTAACTTCTGCACGAAGGATTTGTGTAATTAAGAACAAAAAATTATATATAGGAGGTTTTTCTTGTCATAAATTCTTATTTTTTGATTTGCAGTCTTGTAACTTCTAATATTCTTATCTTTTGACAGGCAAAAGTCTTCCATTATGGATCTATAAGTTTGATCACAGATCCGTGCAGATCAGCTCATTTAAAGGCCTTGGAGGTTGCCAAGGAAGCAGGAGTTTTACTCTCGTATGACCCAAACCTTCGGCTGCCGCTGTGGCCATCTGCAGCCGAGGCAAAAGAACAAATTTTGAGCATCTGGGATCAGGCTGATATCATTAAAGTTAGTGATGTTGAGCTTGAATTCTTAACCGGTAAAGATTCAGTAGAAGATGAAGTGGCCTTGTTGCTTTGGCGGCCAAGCTTGAAGCTTCTGCTGGTTACCCTTGGTGAGAAGGGATGCAAATATTATACCAAGGTAATCTTTACCATCACTTTATTAGCATTTTAGTTTTTTTAGAGAATCTTTATTTTTAAATCTGATCCTTTATTTCTGATTCTGAGATTGTTTATGCTGACTTGTTATTTCTAAGAATTGAATGAAAGGGAAGCCAATATAAATAAATAAATAAATACCTATTTATAACCCAAGAGTTAACAATAGGCCTTCAGCCCAAAGCAAAGCATTATGTGCAGCAACATTCATTCTACAATCACTATCACATTCAAATGCAATCAAGTAAAATATCCCATGTTATTAACTTCTTTCATTCAAAGGTTTGACTAAGGCTTCTTAAAACAGCTTTTTAGTACAAATTTTTTTATTTTTGTACTAAAAAGATGCTTTAAGAAGTAGTAAAAAAGTCATCCTAAACAAAGCCTAAATCACTGGCTTATGCTCTGAATCTTCACCACTAATTGATCTTCTTGCCCAACCTGTAGGATTTCCGAGGGGCTGTTGACGCCTTTAAGGTTAGCCAAATTGACACCACTGGAGCTGGTGATGCATTTGTTGGTGCACTACTCACCAAACTCGTTGATGATATGTCAGTATTACAGGTAATCTAATGTACTCTATGAACTTATTTTGTTGGATTTTCAACATTATAAATTTTACTCATTTTGCATTTAAAACCCAATTTTTTGTTATGTTGTGAAGCCTAAACAATTTTTTTTTATATATTTCACACTACAGGATGAAAAGAAACTAAGAGAAGTGCTGAGATTTGCAAATGCTTGTGGAGCAATCACCACCACGAAGAAAGGAGCAATTCCTGCTCTGCCCAGCCTTGCAGAGGCCCTGGCTCTTGTGGAGAAGCCATAGAACAACATCCCCAACAAAGCCTGGCCTATTTTTGCTTCTCTTTGCTTTGCATAATAAGCTTATTGTCATATTCTATGTGCACTTATGGCCATCAGGCAGCTCTATTTCTTTTATGTTGTGTCATGATTTCTTCCATGTTTTGTATCCAATGTTTGTGTGATAAACTTTTTGTATTATGTTGCAGTAACTATTGATATTTTGTAAAATGTAAGTGAAAAGCTTATAGGATATCTCAAATTCTACACTGCAAACTCTTAAACTCTGATTTCTTCTTGGCTTAAACTTGAGTTTGATTAGTTAATTTAAGTTGAGTTTAATTTTAGGAGGTCGAGTCTACTTATTTATTATGAAAAAAAGGGATGTTAATAAGATTTATAATGATAAAATGGTTTAAGAAAAGCATTAAAAAGTGGAGGAAAATAAAAATAATTTAGTTGAGACTTCAAAAAAGAATATAAATTTTAAAATTCTTTTAAAGATTTTGTACTAACATAAATGAATAATAGTATTTTAATGGAGATGATCATTGATAATTATTGCTCGATTGTTATTACATACTTGTTATCACTGGACCGCCATCAAGCAATGATCATCTCCGGACCATTGTTGTCCACCAACAATATTGACAATTGCTAACAAATCTTTCTCTTGATCATCGTCATCACTCTCAATTGTTTCTTCAACAATATCTACTATATTCACAAGAGGCCTAACTAGTGATTCATGCTTTGTAATCTCACCTTCACCCATCTCGGGGAAGAGTGAACTTTTATAATCTCAATTATATAGTTGATTATTTCAATTACGCCAAGGCTTATCACTTTACCCCTTTTTGAACTTTCACATAAAATTAGTCATTCTTATGAACTTATTTCACCTATATGTGCAATAGATCTTTGTTTAGTACTAAAACAGGCATTCTAATTCTATCACTACAAATTTCCCATCATAAATAGTTAGTCATTTTCTATGGGAAATAATCTCAATATTCTATAAGCCTAAGGTTGTGTTAGACCAGTCCACTAGACTGGTCCAACCGATCCAGACGTGACTGGCTTACAGGAAATAGATGGACAATTCTCCGCCTCCTGTACGTAGGAGCCGACCGCCCACTCTTCAAGAAGCTATTTAGGAAGATTTTTGAAGGGAATTTGGAGGGAACTTTCAAAGTAGGGTTTGTTTAGGGATTTCCTTTTAGATTATATGCATTAAATAATTTATTTTCCTAGGATTAGGGCATCTTGATTTTAGGTTGCATTTGAGATATCTTAAGTTTACGTCTTCTTTAGGTTCTAACGTCATCTAGAGATTTGAAGAGATCAATCCTACTCTCGAAAAGAGGATCAATTGTATCCCATATGGGTTTAAGAATTAAACTTAATTAACTCTCCCAAGTTTGATCAAGCTTAGGGATTAAGGCTTAGGATTGACATCATTAAACCATAGTTGCCTAAGTGAAACCTAAGAGGCAAGTTAGCCATTATGAGCCTATGGTCAATGTTTGGATTGGCCTAGGTTATGCTGGGTTTGAGAATTTAATCAATTCTTCCAATTTGACCAAGGGCCCTGTATCTAACTAGGCTAACCAGTTGTCAATTAGACTTATCTAGGTTGACCTTGAGAGTTTTCTTATGACCTAATGTTACATAGCAAGAAATAGGACCAACTTAGGTTCATTAAAGCAATATGTCAAGTTTAGGAGAAATTATTCAATGCTAAAATTTGTACACCGTGTACACTTACATGTCTAGATATAACTCTATATCCAAACTCCATAAAATAGCTTCTCCTAGTTTAGAGTACACTAGCGAGTTAAGTTAAACAATACTAAGTCTAGGGCAAATCGAATGGGATCAAACAACTAGGCCTTTGTGAAAACCTTGATTCAAAACTAAATTATTTTACTTGGGTTAATAATAAAATAATATTTTCATCTTTCAAATTTTTTTTCATTATTCCCAATTACAAAGAAAAAAGCCACATTTAAATCCATTTTTTAGTACTAATTTCAAAATAATCCCTACAATTTTAATTATTCCAATTACCTCCTTATAGGTTAGGTTTATTACAATAACATTGAAAACTCGAATGTTATAATAAGATAAAACAAAAAAAGGCCAAACTTTAGAAAATATGGAGACATGAAATCATCAACTAAATTGAAAATATTTGGCATCACATAACAATATTTTTGGGTAATAAGAGAGGAAAAAATGAAGGTAGAGAATATGATAAGAGACCTTTTTTCCCATCAGTTTCTCTCTATTCTATTTTTCTTTCTCTTATTACTCTCAATAACTTAGAAAAGTTAACAGAAGGGGAAAAAAAAAAAAAAGATTCATATGTACAATTTGCTGGAGCAAACCAAGAAAAAAGCCTAACTTGCAAGGCTCAAATGCAGAGTCATAGGAAGGGGTAGATTCAAATTCATGGAGAATCAGAGAAGGAAACCTGCACAATTTATAACATCATGAGAGTCTTGGAATACAAACTTCAATGCAAGCAATGAAACTAAAAATTCATTTGAGACAACTTTCTTACTGCTTTCTAAAATAACTTTCTAATAAAAAAAACTGTTTTAGAAAACAACAAAAAAGCTGTCCCAAATAGTCATATACACCTACATTCAATGAAACAATGTGTTCATGAGGTTTTCAACGTGGCAGAATTAAGATTTCAAGTGAAGATTAAATGAAGGCTTCGTTTGAGACGGCTTTCTTATTGCTTCTTAAAGTAGCTTTTTAGTACAAAAATTAAAATTTTTATACTAAAACACTGCTTTAAGAAGCAGTGAGAAAGTCATCCCAAATGAAGCCGAAGAGACGCATCTCAGATTTAGACAAATTTCCTAAAATATATATGTACAGAAGAAATTAAGGGTAAATTTTCTATGATTTACAAGTGGGAGCCATCATGTCATTTATATTAGCTGTTCAATTTAATTTTGCACCTATCATTCAAGTACTACTTGTTGGAGGGATCATAATGCTAATGAATTCCAGCTGGGCAATATAAAATTAATCTCATTTTGTGATAAACCTTCTAATTCAAAAAAAAAAAAAAAGAGCATAAGGGGACCAAACTTAGAAAATTTCTGAATATAATATTTGAAATTCAAAATTAAAAAGGAAACAAAGCTAACCTATATCAAAGCCATGCTTGCCGCCTGTGCTGGCTCTGGAGAAGGTAACATGAGCGAGCTATTACATAGCATGGCAGAAGAAAACCAGCAAACTGCAGAGATATCTGAAGATTGAATCTGTTTGTTAGGTTCTAATAGCCATAGAAACACTTTTCCAGTCAAAGATTCCTTATTTATTTCATATAGAAATTCAGTAGCAATAAAAAATATAAAAATGAACAGATTATAAGTGAAAATGAGTATATTTTTTGGAGAAAAACAAACTAATCCACCTAACAGACTAAAAAAATCAAGGAAAATGGCAAACTGAAAGTCACCAGTGAAGATTTTCTTAATCTAGCCTTGTTATTTCAAAATAAATATATGATGATGTATTAGCTGGTTATTCTCTCTTGATATAATGCAAGAAATCATTTCAGTAATTGCTCATTTAGCCAAATAGGAGAGGTTAAACTTACATTGAAGAAGGCAGACACATCCTGAACCATCAAAGGGTCGCTCGTGACCATGAGAATTTGGCGAAAAAATAAAAGCAGCATCAACTACAGAACCAAAAACTGTTTTCAGAACTCCCTTACCAATTAAGTTCATAAATCCGACCCGAAATGGATCGTATAAGGCTAATAATGATGATACGAATTAAGTTAAAAAGGTATATTAGTTTTTAAATGGTATTAAAACATACAATAAGAGCAACAACTCTGCAACAGGCAATGCCACTGTTATGTGCAGCTGCATAATCTTCATATTCAGCTTGAAGTAACTCCTGCTCTGCAGCAGCAATCGCCAGAAAATGGGAATCATGCAAATCAATCCTTGGACCCCAGGTTTGTCTATAAGGAGATTGTCAAAAAGAGCATTTCAAATTAAGAAAAAAAAAATCTTATAAAAAATCATGATAAACTGAATACTGCTAGTTACAATCCCAACTTATCAGCTGGATAATAAGTTAGATATCTTATTCTACAATTTTATACCAATAAGCTAGTTAAAGTTATTTGTTGATATCATATCTACCCAGAAAAAAGAAAAGAAAAAAAAAACAACTTCAATATTAAAAATTAGGACAATAGGAATCTTATGGCTCAAAACCATGCTACAGATTTTGCATTGTTACCTTCGAAGTCAATTATGGAAATGACCAGTCCTTATCCCAAAATTTAAAATTCTCAGTTAAAATATCTTGCAAAGTTGAGCCAATGAGGAGCTCAGAGTAATCTTTCGTATAGCAAATAAGTTTCCTTTGAAAGCAGATTCTAATTAAGGCCAAAACATCCTATGTTAATGATGAATTTGTGATCAAAATGGAATTTTTATATCCAACCTGTCGATCCCTAATTATGAGCAACAGATGTTAGACCTTACTAATTCATGCGCGGCTGTAGCTGATTTTCACTGCCACTGATCTCTTGTAGCAGGGTAAGGGATTGCTTAGTAGTTGATTGCCTGTAGCGGATTTACAAATCTGTTTCTTGTAGCGGATTCAAGATTTCTATCAGATTTTCTAATGATGATCTTCTCTATGTTGGATTTTTCTTCCCATTGTGGGAATTCAGAGTACGAATTTTCTGTGACTTAGTTATGGTTTCTTTTCCAGGAACAAGCAATGAATATGCTATAAAAAAATAAAAATAAATAAATAAATAAATAAAAAGCAATGAATATGCTATGATTTACGTATTATAGATTTGAACGAACAGACCTTTTGAGGAAAATCTATAAATAGAGAATATGAGATATGCAATAGGATATTTTTTACTAAAAAAATTCCTTCAAGATTCCAACCTTCTGTTTAAGTGGGATGTGTGATTCATTCGAATTTGGTGGATGAGCAGCTACTTAATTTTGAGGAAATTGATAGGAAACACTTGAAGATCTCAAGAACTCCTAGCGATCTTTGAAAAACAGCGATAATTCTCCACAAAAATCCACCCAAAACCAAGAAAACAGTAGATAATTTGTATTATTTGATGAAATAGAAACGGAACATAGCAAGATACAATTGATCCTCTATTCGAGAGGATGATTTATCTCTCCCAAATCTCTAGATGCCGCTAGAGCACAAAAGAAAACTTAACCTAAGAGATCTCAAATTTTAGCCAAATTCAAGATGCCCTAACCCTAAGAAAACTAACTATTTAATGCATACAATCCACAAGGAAATCTCTAAACAGCCTCTATATTCAAATTTTCCTCCTAACTCCCACAAAAATTCTTCCTAAATAGCTCGGTTGGCCCGAGCATGCGTTCGACGCATACAGGAGGTGGAAATTCTGCCTGTTTCATCTGCAAGTCAGTTTTGTATGGACCGACTGGACCGGTCTAACAGAAATTCATCTCCATGTACCAATATGAATCATGTATTTCTTATTATGATAACTTCTTTTCTTGACCTAATTTCTTAGAAGATGATATTCAACAAAGGTGGATGAGATATTTTGCTAAACGTTTTAATGAAAATTCTAAAAATAAGATTGACGATAATGACCTTAGCACCTTACATGAAAATAAAGATTTTGTTTTTATCGGCGTATTAATAAAGCCGAAGTTAGAGAGGCTTTAAAGAAAATGAAGGGTTGAAAAGCTGTCGGACCTGATGATATTCCAATAGAGGTGTGGTAATGCTTAGGAGATGAAGGAATTTCTTGGTTTACTAAACTTTTTAATACTATTTTGAAGACTAAAAAGATGACAGATGAGTGGAGAATGAGTGTGTTAATTCCTATTTTTAAGAATAAATGTGATGCACAAGATTGTGCGAATTATAGAGGAATTAAGTTAATGTGTCATGCTTTAAAACTATGGGAGTGAGTTATGGAGCATAGGTTGCGGCGTGATACTAATGTTTCTCAAAATCAATTTGGATTCATGCCGGGTAGGTCGACTATGGAAGCCATACATTTATTAAGAGGTTTGATGGAGAAATATAGAGAAAATAAGGAGGATCTACATATGATATTTATTGATTTAGAAAAAGCATATGATAAAGTTCCAAGAGAAGTACTATGGAGAGTTCTTGAACAGAAAGGAGTTAATAATGCTTATATTCAAATCATTAAAAATATGTATGCATGAGTTATTACTTGTGTTCAAACACAAGGTGGTTTGACCAAGTATTTCCCTATTTCGGTTGGGTTACATCAAGGATCAGCCTTAAGCCCATATCTTTTTGCTTTAGTCATGGATGTTCTCACTAGACATTTTCAAGAGGATGTACCTTAATGTATGCTTTTTGCTGATGATATTCTTCTTGTTTATAAGACTAGAGAGGGAGTTGAAAGTAAACTTGAATTATGGAGGTCAACATTAGAGACTAAAGGTTTTCGCTTGAGTAGATCTAAAACAGAATATATGGAGTGTAATTTTTAGTAGTAATAGACCTAGTGAGGAGATTGTGACTTTGGGCGATCAAGTCATTAATAAGAGTACACGTTTTAGATATCTTGGATCTATTGTTCAGAGTGATGGTAAAATAGATGGGGATATTATCAGCAGAATTCAAGTTGGATGGTTGAAGTGGAAGAATGCATCGGGCTTGTTGTGTGATAGAAAAGTACCCCTCAAACTTAAGGGAAAATTCTATAAGATGGTAGTGAGGCCTGCATTGCTTTATGGTGCTGAATGTTGGCCATTAAACGAGAAGCATAATACTAAGTTAAGTGTGGCAGAGATTAGGATGCTCAGGTGGATGAGTGGCTTTACCCTTAGAGATAGGATACGAAATGAGTATATACGTGAAAAGGTTGGAGTAGCTCCAGTAGAAGATAAGATTAGAGAGAGTCACCTTAGATGGTTTGGTCACTTAAAACGACGGCCTTCCAATGACCCGGTTAGGAGAGCAGAGGTATTAGATTTGACTTATGTTAAGAAAGGTAGAGGCAGACCTAAAAAGACTTGGTTAAAAAATATTAGGAATGACATTTTTTTATTAGATTTAAACGAGAATTTGACCTTTAATAGGACATAATGGAGAAAAATGATTCATGTAGCCGACCCCACATAGTGGGATAAAGGCTTGATGCTGTTGTTGTTGTTGTTATTGTTTGCTAATGCTATTCATTTTGTTCCAGTTTGACACATAAATTTATTTATGATAATTAAATTATAGTTACAAGATGGTTGATTCAAATTTATTATGAATTTTCGGATTTATTCAATTATTAAATTGTCAATTGGATTTTGTTAAATTCAGAGAATTGAAGAGGGAAAAGGCTTTATATTATTACATAAAACTCTCCCTATTTATAGATCTATAAAAGATATTTTAATAAGGAAATAAATAATTACAAAATAATACATAATTCTACTAATATAATCCTTCCTAAATCAGCTGCCCAAATATGAAAGGAGATTGGCATGATTCATATACCATGTTGGCCATGGGATCAAGAGGTAAGGGATGGCTGGGAAGTTGGGATGATATTTGACAGATTCTAATGCTTGGATTTACAAATAGCATTAAAAGAAAGAAATTTGTTGGCTTATTTAGATATTGGTAAACTATGAATCCCAATTTCTCATATGATTTATATAATCACATCATTCCAATTACATTAAGAAACTCTAACCTAAATCATTTTGCATCAAAAGTTATGGTTGCATCATCAAGTCAACTAAATATAGGATAAATTAGTTGGTTCAATAAAAAAATTAATTAATAATACAGTTTAACAAAATTGTATAAGCTATTACAATTACATACAAATATAAAATAATTATCATGAAGTTCAAAATTATATTTCTACATTTGATGAGACATATAATCGAAAAAAAAATATTTTGGATAAGTATTACTATTAAGTCATCAAAAGTTAACATAAAACATAGACTAAAGAAACAATACCTATCATTTGATGATTATAGGAACCAACTGCATGATCAATTAAAAAATTTAAAAATGGTAAACAAGGTACATATGGTAAACAAGGTACACATGACAATTTATATGTAACAAATTAAATGCAACAAATTAAAAATCCTAGAAAATTTTAGTTGT
The DNA here is from genome assembly GCA_022539455.1 of Dendrobium nobile. Lineage (NCBI taxonomy): Eukaryota > Viridiplantae > Streptophyta > Magnoliopsida > Asparagales > Orchidaceae > Dendrobium > Dendrobium nobile. The sequence continues at coordinate 10,824,590 of CM039719.1, forward strand.
AATTCAAACTTCAATGTGTTCAATTTGACTTTATTTCATGAGCATTTTGCAAGTAATTTCTTATATTATTTTCTCTTTCTGTCTCCTCATTGTGAATCTGCAACAAACTTCAGTTTGACAATTCCATATAACTTGCTCCTAATACTATTTTGGATGATGAGATTATAATCACTGTTTATTATGGGTTCTATAATATCTCCTTAATTAGCAAAAAATACTTTTTTGAGGACTTCGATTACTTTATAGTAAGAAATAAATTTGTGTTTAGATTTACTTCATGAATGTCATAAGATCAATAAGTTGAAGATAAATTTTTTTCAAGTCAGGTAAATTGGTACTAAACTAGCGAATTGCTCGCGCCACCAATGCTGTTGATTTTCTAAAGTAGGTTCAGAATTTTCCGGTCGTTGGTTGCTGATGGCAGAGTTCTAGTTCTCCTTGTAACTGGAGCGGAATTTCTATATTTGATTTCCTAAAGTTGATCTCATGCAACATATGTAAGGTTATTGTGGGAATTCAACAGGTGGGTTTTGAATTTGGTAGCACTATCTAACTTTTGCAGAAGTCATCTAGGCTTGAATCTTTTGTTTTGGTGACTTGATTTTTTTTACCTAACTTTTTTTTTACATAACTTGTCAATAATTTGCTAGTGCTCTTAATTTTGATCAAGGTTGACACAGATAAGAATTTTTTAGTGGTGATTAAATTACAATTTATTGTTAATTTTTTATTATTAATATTTATTGTTAATTTTTTTGAATTTATTTGATCATTAAATTACCATTTCAATTTGCATTAAAATAAAAGCAAATCATTGGCTTATTTAGTGGTTTGAGGACTATGAATCTTATTGAAAGACAGTGGGACCCAGAAGTGCACCAATTTTGGTAGGAATTATTGAGCACATTGATTTATGGTTCTAACCATTAATCAATCCTCTTAAAATATTTAGATTATAATCTATGTGCCTCCCTTTCCTGTTCTAACTGTAGAGTGTCAACCCCTCTTGGAGACCTTTTTTCCATTTTTATGTAGCTTTGATTTATTTTTGTTATAAGACTATTGAAAAAGTCTATACATACCTCCATGCTTTGTACATAATCAAATAATAAAATTCAAAATCATTTTTTTTATATTTGTACTTTTCTACATGATATCAAAGTCAGGTTAGGGCTTTACTCTTTCAATCTTTCTTCTTTTCTGAAAGGGAGAACTCTAAGGAGGCACAAATCAGATTAAAGGAGAACTCTAAGGAGGCACAAATCTCATATCACTTAAATGAAAGAAACTAACTTAAGTGATTATGATGACTTTTCTGAAAGAAAAGGGTTCATGACCTTGTAGATCCTCCTCCATAGCCGAAGAACCTTAAATCATTACTTTTGGATAAAGATGATTCCCTAATCATGAAATGGTTGTAGAATATCATGCCGTTTGAAATCAGTGAGCCATTTATGTTCTTGTCTACAGCAAAAGAAATTTAGGAATGCCATCAAATAAATATACTCAAAGGTGATGGATTTTGCCCTCATCTACAAGTTCAAAACTAAGATCACAACAACCAAGCAAGGTAATATTTCTATTATAAAATACTTTAATGCGAGGAATGTTTATTGTCTTGAACTAAACTATTACCAAGATCTCAAAATGACATGCTACGATGATGCAATAATTCTCCAATTGTGAAGACATTTTCAAAAGAAAAGGGCAAGATCCATCACCTTGTGGATCCTCATTTGAAACTAAAGAAACCAAAGTTTGTACTTTCGAATGAAGCTAATTTAATAATCATGAAATAGTTGTGGAATACCATGATGCCTGAAATTAGTGAATCATTTATGTTCTTGTCTGCCGCAAAAGAAGGTTGGGATGCCATCAAACAAACATACTCAAAAGTGAAGAAGATTGCCCTCAATTACAAGACAAAAACTAAAATCTTAACAATCAAGCAAAGTAACATTCCTGTTATTGAATACTAATGCAATCAAGGGTTATTGGCTTGAGTTGCACTATTACAAAGATCTCAAGATAAACATGCCGCGACGATATAATAATTCTAAAAAAAATGTATAGAAAGAGAAAATGTATTTAAGTTTCTTGTAGGACTCAATACTGAATTCAATTAAGTTCATGTCCCAAGTTTAAGTAAAGAAAACCTACTATCATTAAATGAGATTTTCTCTCTAATACGATATGAAGAAAGAAGAAGGGTGATAATGCTCAACACTTTGATCTCAAAAACATCTACCACAACAACTATTGAATTTCAAGATACGAGACTTACTATTGACTCTTCTCCAAAAGAAGGACAAAAGCTTTTCTCCAAAGGCAATCTATAGTGCAATTACTACAAGAAGAAAGGAAAGATTAAAGAAAGACCGTGAAAACTCCATGGAAAGCTCCTAGATTATGGTGGAAAAAAGTCATAAAAATGGCAGGGTCTGTCTTGTGGAATCCAAAAGGCTCATCCTAAAAGAAATTGACAAATGCAAAAACTTCATCAATTCTCTAGGAAAACAATCTAAATCATGCTCTCTAACTCAGAATGATGACTCCTAACTCTTATGTTTTTAATGTCTTACATAATTCCCCTCACCCCTAAATACTAGATGCAGGAGCTACTACCAGCATGAACAACCTTACCAACCTTTTTCAAGCTTCCAAACATTACCCCAACAATAAAAACTAAAAATAGTTATGGTTCCCTAACAATTGTTGTTTTTCACATTTATTTTCAATAATATACTGCATGTTTCTCGTATTGTGGTAAATCTTCTATCTATAAAAGCACTAAAAATCACAACGGCAAGGTAACATTTTTTCCTAATCAATATTTATTTCAGGACTTCATTACAAGGGAGGAGATCGAGTAAGCTAGAGAAAAGAATGAGCTAAATGTTCTTGAAGAGAGAAACCACTTATCATATTATTTCATTTCCATACTCAATATTAAAGTCATTGCTTTTGATTTAGCTTAATTAACTTATTAATTAACTATCTAAATCCATTAATTAATAGATACTTAGTTTGCAACACTAATTAAACATTATTTTTTTGAATTTAAGTTTGATGCCAGCAATTATTCCTAACCTACTTGCATGCTGAAATCCATCAAAATTTTACCTGGTTTGGTTGATGTTCATGACGACCCAAACTTGTTTGTTGCATATGGTATAATAATATTTAACCTCTAATTAGGGGTGTCGATATTTGACACGACCCGAAAACCCAACACAACCTGAAACCCCGACACGAACCCGACCCAAAAATTCCGAGTTATGGGTCCGGATTCAACAAATCGATCCGTTTCAAAAACCATGTCGGATTAAGGTTGACCCAAAAACCCGAAATTTGCCCGTTTTGACCCAAAAACCCATTTTGACCCAGAAACCCGAGATTGACCCGTTTTTACCCATTTTTGACCTGAAAAGGGGAGATTGACCTTTTTTTACAAAAAAAACTAGCAATTTTTGGTCGGCCCTGGTCATTCGTGCCAGGTCGAGTTGACCCATACCCGAAGTAGGCCGGGTTCGGGTCCGCAAAAACGACCAGTTTGCCGTTCGGGTTGACCCAAATAGTGCCGGGTCAGTTTCAGGTTCGACCCAAACCTGACCCATGACCCGAATTGACAACCCTACCTCTAATGTTATATTTTCTTTCAAGCTCACCTGTAAAGTAAATCATACTTACCGATGGCGAGAAATCATTATGCATCAGTAGTTACTATCTGGTTTTGAGTAATATTATTGGTGTTGTTTGTCTATACAATTCGAGCTTTCTTTATTGATGTAATTTGTTTTTTTTACAGATACAACCAGAAATTTTATGCCAACAACTAAGTTAGTCTATTCCCTACAAAATCCTTTTGTTTGTTTCCTGGCAAACCAAATTTCACTGCATGAATTCCTCATGCTCTAATTTCTGCATTTACAGCATTTTTTACATTGCAGACTTTTTTGTGTTTTTGATTCTATTGATCACCTAATGAGCCGTCTTTTTTGTTTTTTAGAATGCGCTTTCATGTTAAATGCTTAGAGCTGCAGGGCCACTCAAAATTTAGGTACTAGGAGGCTAAATAGAGGTTAACAAAGATTGCATACTTTGATTCCTCAATATATGTTGATATTATATTTTGATGTTGTAATATTCCATCCCTTTGAAAGGAAAATGGAATATCCTCTACTTAGAGTAGAAGTTTCAATCTCTTTTAATACGCCCATTGTTATCTGACACATACAAAGACCTTCTTTTGACCATTAGTTTGTCTAAATCTTCAGTGCTCTTAAATTCTTTTTTACAAGTGATACAAAAATCTAATCCATCAATGTATTTAACGTTTTCCTTAATTTTCCACATGAAATGAGGGAATAGCTTAATAAGAAGGGACTCGTACATATCGGGAGGTGGTTGATTTACAGTTGTTACAGCACTCTTGGTACTCTTACATTTCTTTGAAGCATTTTGTGCTCGGAATGAAAGATTAGCTACATGGGAGATGCCAAGACTATGACTGTATAACACGCATTTCTTATCTTAAGATTTTCCATCAAAGACAGATGTAGTAGACATTTTATCTATAACAGGACTAAACTTGATCCTATAGCCTTCAAATGTGTCTTTATTAAATATTCCTACACTCAAAAAGGGTATATGTGTTAGCATCTCGCCACCAAAAAATCCTTCAAAAATGTCACCTTTGATGAGAAGCAAAGCTTTTTCAGGCTTCGTTTGGGACAGCTTCACGACTACGTTGCTTTATAAAAAATTGTTAAATGCTTGTTTGGGGCATTGCGGCAAAACCAAGTTAGAAAAATTTTTGCGGCCTGTCGCTGCTTCCCGCAACCTTTCGCTGCCTCCCGCGATCCGTTGCTTCCCGTGGTTTTGAAGGGAAAAAAATGTCGTAAATGCCCCCATTTGTGCGAGACTGCTTCTCCCTCGTCGACAACGTTGTCATCACCCGACCACGCCACAACAACTGAAGTACCATGGGTGGCGGTGGCTGCGACGGGGCAATCCTTACGACACGGTTCTGATCTAGCACCTTTCTTCCACAGCGACGTCTCTCTCTCTTCCAATCTCTCTCTCTCTCTCTCTCTCTCTCTCTCTCTCTCTCTCTCTCTCTCTCCCCCCCCCTCTTTCTCTCTCCCCCCCCCTCTTTCTCTCCCCCCTCGGCTGCCTTGATGGTGGGTAGACACCTTGAGTTGCAATGGCCCCGTCCTCCCCTCCAGATGCTTTGGCCTTCGGCCTCTCCTCACCGTTGTCCTCTCATGGCAGTTTTGAAGATCACGTCTCCTCAACATGTACGCCACCTCCAACGCCATAGCTTCAATGGTGACAATCCTTCGGGACGGGGGATCGACAGCGCTTGTGATGGTCGGAGGCTATTCCTTGGTGCTTGCTTTCGATAGCCTCACCATGTGAAACGTCATTAAACAATCTATAATCTTTTCCCATTCTCACAGTTTTAGATGTTTCGATGAAGGAACTTTAAGTGATTTGGCTTTTTTTTTTCGCTTCTATTTTGTTTTCCTTGACATGGAGATGCTTAGGAATGTTACGGTTAACTTTGCTTGAAAAGCAACTTATTCGGGGCTTTGATGTTAGTCAATGAGTATTGAGGTGGATCTTGTGGTATCACCGCATGTAAAGAATCAAACTAAAAATTGGGTTAAATTCATTTCATTTCCTTTACTTCTATCAAGGCTTCCAAACAGAAATCAAGCTCTGTATTGGAGACATTAATTACGGCTCTATATTTATTTTTGTTTTTAACAATACATTTGATTTGTTGAAAATAATTGTATAATCAACATATTGGTTTATATTTTAACTATTAAACAAGAAGCATATAATTTGTAATAAAAATAAACCTTATATTATTAAATATTTTATGTTTTTTTAAACTAAAGTATATTTCAGAAATTTTATCTGCTATACAGATTTCATAAAAAAATTGATGCACAAAAATTCTATTTAAGTATTTTCTTGATATAATTTTTTAAAAACATCAACCAAAACATATTTGTATTAATATGAAAAAAATGTTTTATTATGAAGTAATAATTGAGAATCTAAAATTTGAACAAATTATTTTGAAGTATGATAGAAAAAGTTAAGTTAAAATTTATAGTTTTTTTGTATATATAAACTTCAAAAAAATTAAAATCAATATTTTATTTGAATTTAGAATTATTGGTTTGTTATCATATAAATTTAAAAACATTTATATTTAATAAAAAAATTTCATGCTAATATATAGAAGGGTATCAAGGTAATTTGTTGTTATACAGCAGCAGCACAGCAGCTCGGCAGTTATACTACCAAAACAAAATTTATTGATTTATGTACAACAACTTTATAAAGCAACTTTATGGACAATAACTTCACAACCTGCTTAACCGACAGCTGCAGCCGTCCCAAACAAAGCCTCAATTAAATTCTTATTTATTTGTAAGATAAGTTCGATGAAATCTCTTTCATCTCGACATTCCAATAATATAAGCTCTAACAATCCAGACTCAAAGAAGAATGAGAAGACTGTCATGAGAGAAAAAAATGGATGCCCCAGAAAAAAAAAATACTTTGGAGATTGTTAACAATCAAAAGGAAAGATAATTATAAGATGCAAATGATTTTTTTTTTTAATATAGAGCAAATGAAAGTCTGGAATGATATAAAACAAAATTAGTAGTCAAAAATACGCTTAATCAAATAGAATCGATTACTGATAAACTTTTGCTCTTGTTGCAAAAATGAATATAATACGGAATGTAATTTCTTTTATACCAATCATGGATGGTTCCATGCTGTAGTATGATGTAGAAAATGCTTTCATGAACAAGGAATTTGAAGAAGAAACCAAAATGAATACATAACGTGAATTTGATAGTGCTTTCAGAAAGAAAAAAATGTGCAAATAAAAAAAAGACTATATTGCCTTCAGCAATCTGAGAGATTAATTCGTAGATTCACAAAAGTCATTAATTAAGCTGGATACAAATGAAGCCAAGTAGATCATAAAATCTTCATAAAGCAGTCCATTGATAGTAAACTTTCAATTTCTCATTTTATATATATATATATATAAGCCACGACAATATAGAAAAGTGACTCAAGAAAAAACTTGCTGAAGAATTTGATATCAAGGAGTTTGGCAAACTCAAATACTTCTTGCGCATAGAAGTTGCTCAATAATAATAATTAATAAGAAATATTCCTATCTCAATAAAAATATCATAGACATACTAAAAAAAGACTGATAGCAAATTCAAAAACCCAAACTGAACAAAGTCAAAAGTTGGAAGTAAAATGAAGGAAAAAAAAGAAGTAGACATAAGAAAATTTCAATGATTAATTGAAAACTAATCTATCTCACACATGTCCAGACACCACATTTGCAGTAAGTTTCTTCACTCAATTCATGCACAGACCTAAAAAATCTCACCTGCAAACTGCTTATAGAATCTTAAATATTTTAGATCAAGTCTAAGGAAAGGAATTTTATATAAAAAACGGGGATAATTTACTAAGCAGAATTGGCAGTGGATTGAAAATCGATGACTAGATATTGTACATTTTTGGAAGGACCTTAAACCCTAAATCCTAAACCCTAAAAACCCTAAACCCTAAATCCTAAACCCTAAAAACCCTAAACCCTAAACCCTAACCCTAAACCCTAAACCCTAAACATACTCGTTGTATCAAGATCTAACGTTGAATCTTAATTTAGAGCTATTGCCTAAAGAAACTATGAGCTTCTATGGATCAAAATTATATTAAAGTACTTAAAAATCAAATAGGAAGGGCCGATATATATATACTATGATAATAAATCTATCATTAGCATTGCTCTTAATTCAATACAATATGATTGTACCAAGCATATGTAGGTAAACAGACATTTCATAAAAGAGAAACAAAAAAGTTAATCTATATGTGCCAACAGGAAACCAACTTACCTACATTCTCAACAAATCGCTCTACAACTTTGCATTCAAAAATATATATGCAAATTTGGAATTGTAGATTTATACCATTTAATTTGAGGGGGGTAGAGTGTTGAAAGACCGTGAGAACCACAAATCAACCAATCATGATAGGAATTCTTTAGCACATGAATTAATGGTTCTAACCGTTTGATCGAACTTGTTAGATTTCTATTCCGTGTGCATCCCTTTCTTCTTTTAGTCATCAGCATCTCTTGGAGGATTTTTTTTTCTTTTTTTTTAATTAGCTTTAATTTATTTTCATTATAAGACTTTTGGAAAAGTTTATATACACTTTCACATAGTATAGTGGAAAGAATCAAACAATAAAATTCAAAACAATTTTTAATATCCTAATTTTTCTTGCATGATTTATGTACATCTCATCAATCTAACTACATTAGAAACTCCAAAAAAATGTCCTACCTCAGTACTGGCTGCATGTAAAGTAGTCAAAAATTTTGTAGGAAAAAAATGTCTAATATAAAGGTCTATATTTAGGATGCTATATACAAAAATGTCAAAAACGAAACAGATGACACATAAAAGAAATCATCAATGAACAGTTGCCATATATAACGAAAATTTTCAAATAAAAAGAATAGCTAAATCCAAAAGCTAAACCCAAACCTCAAACCTACTTTTTACTCTTAAAATAAACATAAGAAGGGGAACCATGAAACTTAAAGCTGAGCATCAATCTATCCCTCACATCCAAACAACTAAAAAGCCATATGAGGAAAACCAAAAAGAAAAAAGACGTGGTATAATGCTTAAACATCAGATAGAAATTCACAAAATAAAAAATTAAGAGGCACACAAGTGTATACATTCAAGGAAAAAACAAATTTTCAGTTGCCGCTATTATAAGGAATTTGAAAAGTACCTGATATCAATGGCTAGTACATCAGAATTGGCCTGGGGAGGTGGTGCAGAATAATTCGGTGCATAAGCCTGTAAAAGAAATAAGTTATAACTCCTTGCATATGCTGGAGAAGCTGACATCATACTTAGGAATTTTATATGGTACTTTGAGGAAACTTGTAAACTTTGTTTATGGCAGAAGTTGCTAAAACTATTTTGCATCAACTCATCATCATCATCAACTAGTTTACACCAATTTGTTAAAAAATTGTCAGAATTCGTATAGTAGTTGAATGATTAAAGGACTAAAATTTTCCAAAGCAGGTAATGATTCCTTCTTGACAGAGGTCTTCTTTCTTGATATTCTTATTTCTTCCTTCTTTGTATTGCACTTAATTTATTTTCTCGGCAAGTTCAACCATAAATTCAAAGGGGATTGGTTAGAAGGGGGATCTAAAAGTACAAGAGTTAAGAGTCTCGTTTGGAGAGGAAACCAAGAAGTCCCAAGTTGAGAAATTCTAGAGAGAGAATCGGTGGAAGAGAAGAGAAAGCAGAGAGATAGATCATCAACAAAGACGTTCTCAATTACATGGGCCAATCTACAAGATAATATAGCAATGTTGAAACAATTTTAAATCGGTGCAGTTGACAAAAAGTTCCTAAACCTGCAAATTTCTCATGTAGTGTTTTGAAGTTGTGAAGTTTACATTGATTTCTGAAATTTTGAAGTTCGAGAAATTGGTGTCAAATAAGATGGTCATAATCATTCTGATGATATGGATTTGGATGGATAGATGATTACATATATAATCATCATACAATTTAAGTATAAGATGATGATATTGATAAAAATCTTCACTTGGACATCAAGTTTCTTCACAAACTGATTCATTAGATTTGTAAAACGATCAACCCATTATAGGATGATTGCACATACTCATGAGTATGATAATAGTATCGAGCAAAATCTGATTTCAGGTAATTATGATATTGATAAAGATTATGGGTTGATAATATGTGCAACTTGAAAACAAATTGAATCATTAGATTTGTGTGATTTTGAAATTGAGTTTAAATTACCTAATACAAATCCCAAGCATGATCTTGGCATTGATAACCAGAAAACATTCTACAAATGACCTTGGCATTTGATGAAGGAATGTAAAAAAGGTTATTGCTTGGGCCTTGGGGTTAGGATTTACGGTTCTAAGACCTAGCGGGAATTGGGAAGTGTTAGTGAGAAAAGGGGAAAGGTGGACTGTTTTAAAAGAGAATGATGAGTGGAGACTGAACAGGTAGATTATAAGTTTCCTTTTTCTTTCAAAGGAGTGGCGAGTTGGAGGAAAGCGGTGGCATGGGAGCTAATGTGACATGGAGATTGAATAGTGGGTAAGGGTGGACCAGTGGGTTGAGTTGATGGTGACATAAGGTTGATTAGGATTTAAGATTGATTACCTTCATAAATTTCAACTTAGATACCAAAATTTGTTGGCTCCTTCTTCATGGAGGTCTTCGTGTTTGATGTTCTTCCTTCTTCCTATTTGAAATTGCATTTGGTATGATTGATTTTTCCTTGAATCCAACTATTAACGATTTATTAGTGATGCAAAGAGAGAAACCTAGAGAGTAAGGAAAGAGTTTTGATTGGAGAAGAAAAACGAGGTCAATTTATGACAAGAAATTTGAGAAAAGATAGAGGACAAGGAGGAGAGAAACAAAGAGGAAAAGGAGGTATTAGCTTCAACGTTCAACTCAAAATAATAAATGGATTTCATATCCTTATTAGTAGAAATAAGATTATATAGATAAAATCATATTAATTCAAAATTAAAATAAGATAAATCCTGAGAAAGAAATTAATCAGACAATAAAATAATCAACAACAACAACATCAAGCCTTTATCCCACTACGTGGGGTCGGCTACATGAATCCTTTTTCTCCATTGTGTCCTATTAAAAGTCAAATTCTCATTTAAATCTAATAAAGAAAGGTCATTCCTAATATTTTCTAAGCAAGTCTTTTTAGGTCTACCCCTACCTTTCTTAATATAAGTCAAATCTAATACCTCTACTCTCCTAACTGGGTCATCGGGAGGCCGCCGTTTTATGTGACCAAACCATCTAAGGCGACTCTCTCTAATCTTATCTTCTACTGGAGCTACTCCAACCTTTTCACGTATATCCTCAATTCGTATCCTATCTCTAAGGGTAAAGCCACTCATCCACCTGAGCATCCTCATCTCTGCCACACTTAACTTAGTATTATGCTTCTCTTTTAGGGGCTGTTTGGTTGCCTGCAAAGTAAACGCAAAGTAAAGCAAATGCAGTGTAAAGTAAATGCAGTGCATTCCAAATACTCTGAGGCTGTTTGGTTGTATGCAAAGTAAACACAGGAGAAATGTTTCCCTTGTTTGGTTAGATATATCCAGAGTAAAGTAAAACAGTGCATTTGTAATATTTTTTTTGTCATTATAACTAATTTATTTATAAAAGTAATCACCGATTGTTTAAACTTTGTTTGGGATAGCTTTCTTCTTGCTTTCTAAAACAGCTTTTTAGTACAAAAATTAACTAATAAACCGTTGTAAAAAACAATATGAAAGATGTTCCAAATGAAGCCTTCCAAAACTCTCAAAACGGAGCAAAGTGAGCTGCGTGGCATGGATATTTTTACATGACTACCAAAATAAAACACAATAAAGACTACTTAACGTTGACATCCGTCTTCAACCACTCTAATTTACTACACTTTCATATAACACGATTTATAAATTAAACGAGATATCACAAACATTTTGCATACCCCTTCCCTTCCTTTCTTTTTTATATATATAAAGAATGGCATAGCTTTGCATACCTTGTTCTTGTTCTTTCAAGAAGGCTCCAACCTTCTTCTCACGTCGACAAAAGCAAATGAAATTTTCAATAAATCACATCTGCTAAGCTACAGTTGCAGGGATAGTTTATAAATTATAATAAATCTTCAATTTTTTTTTCCCATATCAGAATGGATGAATATTTGTTTTCTCCATTGACTTATTTATGAGATATAAGCTTGTTAATTTCTACATACTTTATGAGTTAAAAGCGTCATTGCTAACCTCAAATTTCAAAAGGATTGTTAATTTCACAACAAACTGGTAATAATAACCCAGCTGTCAGACTAGAATCAACAAATCCCCACTAAATTAGTACCAATTATATACTCTTAACCACAATAATAATCAATTTATAAGAAAATGCAGAAATTTAATCCAACACACTTCCTTAACAATGCAGAATAGATCCCCCTTCCCGCAAAATTTACCTGCAATTGCAACGTGTGAAGTAGAAAATTTACCTGCAAGTTCAAAAAACCTTGATTTTCAACAACTGGAAAAATTAACAGAGAAGAAGACAGCGTTACCTTACTTAACAACTCTGGATTTGGCCGAACAAGCACGCGAAAGGGATAAAATTAACTTCAGAAATTCCGAGCTCCTTCCGATGGAAATGTCGCAACTTCCGATTGGACAGGCAAACGTAACCTCGTCGAAGGAGTGAACAAGAACGAAGGAGCCCTAGAAGCTTCTCGTGCAATCTTACACCTCGTGCGAAGCAATGAAGCCGAACAACAATGACGATGATGCGAACTCGAGCTCCCGTCCTTACCTCCGATGAAAATGGCGCAGCTTCCGATCGGATAGGAAAAGGGAACGTCGTCGTCGCGCGAAGTCTGAGAAGAACGAAGGAGCCGAAGAACCCTCTCGTGCAATCTTACACCACCTGCGAAGCAATGAAGCCGAACAGCAACGACGCCAAGTAAATCTTCTTCCAGCGAATTTGTAACCCGCTCGATACGAGCGGGTTTCTAATCCCCGCAAAATAGCCTCCTTATTACACACCTAATGCATCGGAGGAGTTCCTTTTATTTCGCTCAAAATTAACCAAACAGACTAATTTAATAAATACATGTATTTGTTTTACTTTACACTCCTAATTCAGGCAACCAAACAGCCCCTTAATGGCCAACATTCGGCACCATAAAGCATTGCAGGCCTCACTACCATCTTATAGAATTTTCCCTTAAGTTTGAGGGGTACATTTCTATCACATAACAGGCCCGATGCATTCCTCCACTTCAACCATCCAACTTGAATTCTGCTGATAATATCCCCATCTATTTCACCATCACTCTGAACAATAGATCCAAGATATCTAAAACGTGTACTCTTATTAATGACTTGATCGCCCAAAGTCACAATCCCCTCACTAGGTCTATTACTACTAAAATTACACTCCATATATTCCGTTTTAGATCTACTCAAGCGAAAACCTTTAGACTCTAAGGTTGACCTCCATGATTCAAGTTTACCTTCAACTCCCTCTCTAGTCTTATCAACAAGAAGAATATCATCAGCAAAAAGCATACACCAAGGTACATCCTCTTGCAAATGTCTAGTGAGAACATCCATAACTAAAGCAAAAAGATATGTGCTTAAGGCTGATCCTTGATGTAACCCAACTGAAATAGGGAAATACTTGGTCAATCCACCTTGTGTTTGAACACAAGTAATAGCTCCTGCATACATATCTTTAATGATTTGAATATAAGCATTATTGACTCCTTTCTTTTCAAGAACTCTCCATAGCACTTCTCTTGGAACTTTATCATATGCTTTTTCTAAACCAATAAATATCATATGTAGATCCTGCTTATTTTCTCTATATTTCTCCATCAAACCTCTTAATAAATGTATGGCTTCCATAGTTGACCTACCCGGCATGAATCCAAATTGATTATGAGAAACATTAGTATCACGCCGCAACCTATGCTCCATAACTCGCTCCCAAAGTTTTAAAGTATGACACATTAACTTAATACCTCTATAATTCGCACAATCTTGTGCATCACCTTTATTCTTAAAAATAGGAATTAACACGCTCATTCTCCACTCATCTGGCATCTTTTTAGTCTTCAAAATAGTATTAAAAAGTTTAGTAAGCCATGAAATTCCTTCATCTCCTAAGCATTTCCACACCTCTATTGGAATATCATCAGGTCCAACAGCTTTTCCACCCTTCATTTTCTTTAAAGCCTCTCTAACTTCAGTTTTACTAATACGCCGATAAAAACAGAAATCTTTATTTTCATTTAGGGTGCTAAGGTCATTATAGTCAATTTTATATTCACAGTCTTCATTAAAAAGTTTAGCAAAATCCAAAATGATAATTATAATTTTACTTTTTATGGCAAATAATTAAATAAAAATAAATATATTAGAATAACCTAAATACAATTTTGATGAATACCTTGAATTAATCAGCAGGTCCCAAAACACAAACTATTTAAACATTCATATAGTAAATTGAAAAATAAAACAACTCATCCGCATGTTTGATTCCTTGCAGATAGAATGTAAGAATATTGCCAAATAAATTAAAAACAATATAAAATTGTTGAAGCTTTGTAATTTCTGATAAAAAACCTACTCTGTTTAGCACTCTATTGCCTATAGTTTATCTATATAAGTAGCACAAACCCTTAATAGTATGAAAGTAAATAGAAAAACAAATAGATAAACGATTTTTTCATTCAGTAAAAAGCCTGAAAATTTATCTTTCAAGCAAGAACAAGCAGCAAGCTAAGACATGAAAGCTGCAGTCAAGCAATATTCATATCAAAAACTTTATGACACGCTTTATTGGATTTAAGGGTAAAAATTGAAAGGCAGCTAGTAATAAAACCAAGTTAGGCAAGTGCGTCTCAAGCTGAAGTTGTTATTTTTACCTGGTTGCATATTTCACATGTAATATCCCCTTTCTTATTGCACCACTTCTGTATACACTTCCTGTGGGCAAACTGCAAGAAATGAAGTAATCAACATTTAATCCCAATTTGAACTTAAAAGAAACATCATAAAGGCTTTAGAAATTAAGCTTGACGCAATCAAAATAAAAATGCATTAAGGGATTAAGATGTTGACGGATTAAAATGTTGAGGGATTAAGATGATGTGGGCTTAAAAGTAAAAAAAGTTAGCAACAAAGAGATTTCAGATGTTGAGGGATTAAAAGTAAAAAAGCTTTCAAATGAAAGGAATTCTTATTTCATAAAGCAAAAAAAAAAAAAATTGTAAGACTTGAGTTGAATTAAGCATCCAAAAACCATAGAAATGAAAGCCAAAGAAACAAATTAAGTTTCAGCATGAATCTAAAAACCAAAAACCTTAGAAATGAATGATAGAGAATCAGAAATCATGTAAACCAGAACATTAAATTAAAATTGAGCCATCCATAGCAATTTATGAATATGTTCATCTAGGCACCTAAAAAAAAATACACAATGTGGTACCTTTCTATCAAAATTAGCACTAAATTCACAAAAAAGATTCTATTACCATTTTCCATAGCATGTTATTTGTGTATCATTAACATTTGTATTACATCTATATTTGCATCATGGTTTTAACATGAACTTACTCTTAATGATGTTATTTGAACATAGGAGAATGATAAATGTCATCTAATTAAGGGCCCTTTAATGAACATTTCGTTCAAAGAAGACGAACAAGTTCAGATTTCAGGGGCCAAAATGCAATTTTTCCACTGAGGAAAAACTAACACAGATAAATTTTATCATAGCCTTTTTTACATAATAAAAATTCTATCTTTTTAGAGTTTTTCCTATCCTCAACATTAAATGAAAATGCTCAGGTAAGTCTTTATCATGTTCTTCCAGTGACAACATTTGAAAAACAACAAATCAAGAAATATGACCCATCATTCCTCTCCAAAGAGACCGCATAATAGTACTTCTTACCACACCAATTATATCTAACAATTATAACACGAGCTAAGAAAACCAATTTATCTCGGGTATGTAAATGCACAATGATTTCAATACAAAGAATATGATGGCTAAAAAATGAACAAACTGTCCAACAAAAATTCATTAAGCCCATCATATCCTTGACTAAATATTTTCCATGTATTTCCAGAAGATATCCTCATTGAAACACTTATTGAAAGCAAGAAAAACAACACGCCACTAGCATTATTGGAAAATCCAAACACTTGTTTCAGGTTATAAACCTAAAAGGCTTCATATAAAACTAATCCTTTTTTATATAAAGAAATGATAAAAATGAAAGCAATAAATGCATTTCATAGCACGCCAAAAAAAATTTCTCCTAGAAGACAAGAGAAATAGAATAAAAAATTATGGATACTAGCAATCCTTCCATTTGTTCAACAATCCAAAACAAACAGATATGTGATAAATTCAACGCCTATAAGCACAAAGAAAACCCAGTCAACAGAAAAATGGAAAAAACATTTTGAAAAAAAGCTAAAGGTCATGAAAGTAAACTAATAACCTAAACGAAACACTCTGAAGAAAAAGGAAAAGCACATACTCGCATCACCGCCGAAAACACATCTCAGAAAGAAAGAATCCAGAAAAAATGCACCTTTTTTGCATCACAAGCATGAATCATATAAACTTATAACCAAAAAAAATCTCTCATACCACAAAAATACACTTTTTCTGCTAGCCGATCACTTACCACAAGAACAAGCAGGATGGTGTATAAGAGCTGAAGAGCAAACGAAAAAAAAAATTTCTTGAAAAGTGAAAAAAAAAGGGAAGGGGAAAAGGACCTTAAGGGTTCCACAGCAAGCGCAAGGGCTCTCCATGTCACTCTCCAACCCTTCCTCCTGGCAAATTCTGCACTCAACCATCTCCCTCCCTCCTCCCTTCTTCTTGCTACACCTCGCCTCTTCCTTCCAGCTCTCCGAGCACTCCCCCTCACCCTCCGCCCCCACCGTAGCGCTGTAACCGCCATCGCCTCTAGCCGCCGGCACATTTCCACCTTCGAAGCAGGCGGACGCGATGATCCTGTCCACACAAACCATAAACTCGCCCACAACCCCTCTCTCCATCTCCTCTCCCTCTCTCTCTCCAGTACTCTGCTTTCGGCGGTGCAATGAGCGTAAATGGCAGACCGAAGTGGGGAACAAGGGGGTACTTAGAGAGAGAAGGGGAGAGAGAGCGGAACGAGAGAGCATGATCTTATTAAATTACATAAATGCCCTCCCATGGAACGGCCAAATTGGGCAATAAGCGGAGAGTGGAAATTGAAACTAATTAATGCTGTGATCTTTGAAAAGTCTTTTCAATTCTCCTTCGATTTCACGTTCCCCTAAACCCTAAACTCGGCATTTTCTTTCCTTGAATGGCATTGGTGTAATTTTCTTCAACCAAAAATAATATATACCCAAAAAAATAAATAATGAATTAATTTATTTTCATGTTCCTTAATTATTTATTGAGAATTTTATCAAAATAAATAAGGATTGTGATTTTATAGAACATCAAACCTTTATTATACTATATGGGGTCCATTACATGAATTTTTTTTTCCTATTATTTCTTGTAAATAGTCAAATTCATTTAAATCTAATAAAAAAATATCATTTCTAATATTTTCTAATCAAAATTTTTTAGGTCTACTTCTACCTCTATTAGCATAAGTCAAATCTAAAATATCGACTCTCCGAATCAGATCATCAAAAGGTCGACGTTTTATGTGACCAAACCATCTAAGACGACTATATAATCTTATCTGCCACTAGAGCTACTCCAACATTTTCACATGTATGCTTATTTTGTATTACGTATCTAAGAGTAAGGCGTTTCACCTACCTAAGCATACTCTTCTCTGCAACAGTTAACTTAATTGTGTGATTCTCTTTTAATGATCAATATTCTACGCCATGAAAGCAATGTATGTCTCACCACCATCTTATAGAAATTTCCTTTAAGTTTGAGGGGCACTTTTCTATCACACAACAGGTCCGATACATTCGTTTACTTCAACCATACAACTTGAATTCTATTAATAGCATCCTCATCTATTTCACCATAACTTTGGACAATATATCTGATATATCTAAAACGAGTATTCTTGTTAATGACTTGATCGTCCAAAGACACAATCTCCCCACTAGATCTATTACTCTAGAACTACACTCTATGTATTCAACTTCAAATCCACTCAAAGAGAAAACATTTAGACTCTAAGGTTGACCTCCATAATTCAAGTTTAGCTTCAATTCTCTCTATAGTTTTATTAACAAGAATATTATAAAGCTCACACAAGGTCAGGTACATCCTCTTACAAATGTCTAGTAAGGACATACATGACTAAAGCAAAAAAGATATGGGCTTAAAGCTGATCCAACTAAAATAGGAAAATACTGCTCATTCAAAAAGAAATTTTGTTGAAAATTGGTTGACTTCTTTTTTTAAAGATAGAGGATGGAGTGTTATGTAGTAAAAAAAGAAATAAAAATGTTATATTTAATAAATTAAGAGGAATATAATTTTAAACAGAGTTATCTTTATATTTTGTAATTTTGAAGGGAATTTTTTTTGTAATTTTAAAGAAAATTTTCTTTCTTATTATAACTTTTTTTTAGAAAGACGAATAATAAGTTCTAAAATGTGTGGCTCAAATTTAGAATATGATAAATAATATTATCAAATTATTTAGCCATAAGTCATTTAAATTGTCATATATAAATAGAGAGCTTATAATTCATTAAGAATTTGTAATCCTTTTTTTATTTTAACGTGTAGGCCCCTATGTAATTTTTATCTAAAAAATAAATAAATATAAATATTCCTATAAATTTATGTAATTAATTTTTATCATTCTAAAAAGTAACTCATACAAAAAAAGAATTAAAATATGTATCCTTTTGTATAATATATAGTAATTAATATTTTCAAATTTAATCCAAAACTAATTAATTATAATTATAACATCATTTTATCATAAGTCATTATTAGGTAAAATGATATAAATTAAAAACATTGCCCTTTTAATAAAGGGGTAATTTGTTTCCAAATGGTGGCATTTGACTCTTTCATAGTTCTATTTGTCTTTATTAGAATTTTTTTTTTATAGTTTAAAAGAATAAAAATAAAAAATTTAGACATTTGAATTCAAAAATGAAATATCCTGCTAATTTCATAAATTCTGGAAGTAGATTTTTTTTTTTAAATTATCATGCACTATTATATTTGTTCAATGTTAGAAAAATTTGTAGCGATAGAGAATGAAATTTTATGTCTTAGCATTTCACGAACATTTAACACTGTAGATATAACCAAAATGAATGCAGTAAACTTTTACACGGAAATCCCAAAAAGAAGAAAAAAAAGTCAAGAGCCCTGGCCTAGATGAAGTGATCCAATATGTATATATGTTACAAAAATATGTTCGCTCATTCAAATGAAGAAGATAAAATTATAAGTTTGTATCTTCATAAATGTTAGGGAGAATGCTAAAATACAATAGTTATATAATGTTAGTTTGATAATGATGGTTAGACAATGACAATTAGATAATGGTGGTCAAAAAATGACAATTAGATGGTGATATTTGTGCAATGACAATCAAGTAAGGTCAATTAGAGATGGAAGTTAAACGATAGTTGAATGACAGTAGTCGAGAGATGGTAGTTGAACGATGACAATTAGACGACAATGATTAACGATCAGAATGCAGTAGTCGACGATGGTTGACTTGTAGTAGTCATGAGATGGCAGTCAGTCTATGGTGGTCAAATGATGGCAGTCGAGTGATAGTCGGATGATAGTAGTTGAGAGATGGTGGTGGATAATGACATTTAGGTGACAGTGGTCGATGGTCGGATGACAATAGGCAAGCAACAGTTAGATGATGGTAGCCGGGCGATGGTGGTTGGACAATAGCAGTCAGACAATAGTGGTGGCTGGCTATGATCGTTGATGCTGAATGTTAAGTAAAGCTCTAGAATTTTTTAGATCCTTAAGCTCTCTCCCCACTTAAGTTCAAATCTCTTTTATGTGGAGAATAAAAACTTATTTATAAGTTTTGAAGAGGACATTTTGGTAAGTTTATCCAAAATTCCATGAAAATCAATTGGATGACTCATATCGAATAATTTGATCATAAGCCCTTTATTTAGCATTTAAATATTTTAATGGCCTCATAATAAACTAATCTTGAGTTTGTTAGTTTCGTTTCATCGAGCCGCTTGTTTTAGCTAAAAGCATGCAAGATTTGGAAACCATTTGGTCCTTCAATTCATGTCTAAACAACTTTAAGTATTTTTTAAGTGTTTAATTTGAGCTCATTTGGACTCCCACGCAATCACCTTTGGTTTCATTGTGTTTGTCTTCTCTGTGAATGATTCTTAATTATATTCAGAAAGTTTCCAATATAAACATTGCATCAAGATTCATGTTGATCAAAGTGAACTTTTATAGGGCATATCAATATCAAAAATTAAAATTTTTAATTTTGTGGGGAATTATATACACATCACAAAATTTTGAATATTCACAAATCTAAAACAAATTTCACTAGGGGTGTAAGTGAGTCAAACCAACTCTTGAGCCGGCTCGAGTTCGACTTGATAAATGACACTTGAGTCAAGATCGATGAGCTAATGAGCTAAGCTTGAGTCAGCTTTAATTTGACTCATTAGCTTGCGAGCCAGCTTGTTTAAAGATATTAATATAAAATGCACTTAAAATATATTAGCATGGAGGATTTAATATAAAATTATTAAATATTTAAAATTATTTCTTACTTTATTATATTAAGTGATTCTTTATTATTTTTATTCTACTTTCTCATATTTTATCTTTTTATTATTGTCACATCAAGGAATATTCGCGGCAGTGGAGAAGAATAAAGTTTAACATCTTAACGTTATATGAAGATCCAACAAACAAACAGATGAAAGAAATTGTACAGCATTCATAAGAGTTCCAAAATTTTTACATGGAAAAACCTGAAAAGGTAAAAAATTCATGGGGCATGGCCCAATTTGAATGAATCCACTAGCATTTGCAATTGATTACAAATGAGGCCCTTCCTTAGAGGAAGACCTTGGCTTGATGTAACAAATATACATCATATAAAATGCATTACATGATGGGACATTAAAGAATCACTATTGATATGTTTGTTTGTTCAATAGAACCATAGTCAATGGGTGATAGAGGTCGGAAAGACGGTAGTTTGGTGACGAAGATTGGGAGTCCGGCGATGGACGGGAGTCCGGTGTCAGGCAGAAGTTCAATGATGGATGAAAATCCGACGTCAGATAAAAGTCCAATATAAGTTAGACAACAGGCATAAGTCTAGTGACGGGTGAAAGTTTAGCGTCAGGAAGAAATCTGGCGACGGGTGGAAGTTCGACATCAGATAGAAGTCCGATGAAAGTCCGACGACTGGGTGGAAGTTCGATGATGAGTGGAAGTCCGGTGTCGGGTAGAAATCCAACGATGGGCGGAAGTCCCGAAGTCCGGCAACGGGAGGAAGTCCTGTGTTGGGTAGAAGTCTGGTGATGGATAGAAGTTCGACGATGGGCAGAAGTCCAGCATCAAATATAAGTATGATGAAAGTTCGACGATGGGAATAAGTCCGGCAACCGCTGAAAGTCTGGTAATGGGCCAAAGTTCGACATCTGTTAGAAATCTGACGATGGGCGGAAGTCCTACGAAGGGTGAAAGTCCTACGAAGGGTGAAAGTCTGACGTCGGGCAGAAATATAGTGACAAGTGGAAGTACGGTGTCGAGTAAAAGTCCAGCAATGGGCAGAAGTCTGGTGACTGCTGAAGCCCGGTGTCGGGTAGAAGTCTGATGACGGGCGAAAGTCCGACATCGATCGGTGGCTAGAAGGTGGTCGAGGATGAGTCTGGTGGCAAGAGAATTCTTCCTCCTCTTGCTTCTCTTCTTGCTTGGGCCTCCTTCTTCCTTCCCCCGCAATGAAGAATGAGGGTCTATTAATAGTTTTCTGAAAGTGGTATGACCAGTAAATAGGAGGAAGATCAAAGGTAACTATGGAGTGGTTTGAATGTACGGCCGAAATTGACTCCTTTGATCATAAACCATTTATTTATTATTTGAGTTTCTTAGTGATGTCAGAATTCAACAATCTTAGGCTCATTCGATTTGTCTTGTCGAGCTGCTCAATTCAACTATAAGCATTCACATTTGGAGTTCGTTTGATAATTCAAATTATGGTTTAAAACTTCCAAAGAAACTTTAGGTCTTCGATTTGGACCCATTGGAGCTCGGATTGAGTTGAATTTGTTGTCGTTGGGTTTGTATTTTTGAGACGTTCAATTCGACTGCAAGTTTGCTAAAATTGGAGTTTATATAATCTCTGATTTAATTTTTGAAGTTTCCAACTTAATTTTGCTTTGAAATTTGTGCCCGATCAAGCTAATTTTTTGATGATATATCCATCATAATAATTTCTTGAATACTAATAATTTTTTTCTCTTTCATAATAAAAGTGTTAGCTCGTAAGCCAACTCGAACTCGTAAAAATAAAATCAAGCTCAAGCTCAAACTTAATTAATTAATCAAGCTCATGCACAAATTTGGGATGACTCGAGTTCAACTCAACTCGTTTACACCCCTAATCATCTAATCTTCACCCATTTTCAAATGATCACTCAAATGTCAAATTTTGTGACAAACCCCAACTATGTACTATTATCTTTGATATAAAAAAATAAGGTAAGTTTGTGACTCCTAAGAGGATTGGTAGGAGCTCTGGCGGCGGATTTCTTAAGGCCATATAGTCGATTCTCACTGCGATAGGATGCTCCGGCAGTCTCTTCTACCTTGTGATGCATAACACTAGTGACCTCCTCCCTCTCGTGAATCCAGTCATAGGAGGCAAAAGATGGTTTAAAGGTCATCTATAGCTAGGGATTGCGACTGGAGGAAACTGAGGCCCAAGCCTAACCTTGTATATCCTCCTCCAGCAATGGCGCATTCTCCTTAGCCATCACACATATAAAGGAATCATAGAAGGTTCCTCCCCGATGCTTCGTCCTTGCCCGCTTCGCTAGAGCATCGCTCTAGCCGCTTCGAGGTGTGCATTTATGGGAAGTTTATTCCTTTTCTTGCAGTTTTCTTGTCATTCAGTGGATGTGGTTCTTCTCTATCTGAGTTTCCTCCTCCAACTTTGTCGGATAGCAGCTAATCGGGTTCGTTTTAGTGATCATGTCTTCCTTTGTGCTAAAAATGGTTCTAAGCCATTTGTTGATGCTTTGGTCGGTGTCTCTCTGATGTCTTTCCTGCCTTTTTAAACTTCAACCTTTTGGGGTATGCCATCATTGTGGATTTCAAAGAAGGAGATTTCGCTCTCACTACTCCCTTTGAGTTTTCATTGATCAGAAAATTTCTGGTTAAGTGACCTTCTTTGGATTCAATCAGAAAGTTCTTCTTTAATCTTAAGCTTGCTAGTGAATTTTCTGTGAATATTTTGGATGCGAAGCACATGCTAATAAACTTGCAAATGATTTGGATTATTGTAGAGTTTTTACGCGCAATAGCTGTGGGCTCTCGCCCCTCAGTTGAGCGGGTTTTAGTTGAATTGGATGTCTCAAAATGCTATCCCGATTGTGTCTGGATCAGTTCGGATAACTTGGGATATGTTCAATCAGTCATTATGGAAGATTGTGTCTGGATCAGTTCGAATAACTTAGGATATGTTTCAATCCTCAAGTTTGCATGTCAAAACACGTATATATTGAACCTCATCAAGTTAGCTCTGATGGGAACATTACTGGTGGTTTGGAGAATGTGGATAATTTAGCTAGCCCTAATGTGATTTTTGCTACTTTGTTAGATAATGGTCCTAGTATTGTTGAAAATGGAGATGTTGTTGATCATAATGAGAAGGAAGATGATCCATCTGATGGTGTTTTTCCTGGTATTATTTTGCCTCTGCTTGAGTCGGTTGCTCCCTTGAGTAGGGCGGTTGAGAATGATTAGGTGATCCCTGTTATTGTTGCTCCTCCATCAGAGAATTTTGGGGTTGTTCTGTGTTGTGATGATGGTGATGTGGGTGACCATGTCATGGTAGCTTCCCCTCAGGTCGAGATGGAGATTGTTAGTCCTTGCATTGTTGGTATTGTTGCTGGTAATGAGTTGCTAAATGTGGATGATAAAGAACTTTGTAATGGTAATATGAGGGTGGTGAACATTGATTCTAATGAGTTGGATCCTTCTATTATTTCTCCTATAACGCCTGATGATCTGGTTGTGTCGATCTCCTCTGTGGGTCTGGGTGTGAATGAACAACTTGTTGATGTTCCAATTGCTTTACTCTCTGCTAACACCTTGAATGCTCATGTGGGCGTGAATTCGAGGGAAAATATTTTGGAGCAAATTGATTGAATTAAAAGCTCTCTATCTTCTTCTTTTGATGATGGTGAAAAGGAAGGGTTTGAGCATGATGACTCAGTTGATTTGAATGAAAGTCGTGGTCATACTTTCGTTCAAATGGGAAAATGAAGAAAGAGGAAATCTAAAAAATAGCTATTTTTTGGGGTTGGCTTGGTGGCTGCTGCTTTGGAGCTATGGGGTGTTGGTTATTGTTGTGGTGCCAATTTTTAAATCTTTGGGCTACGGCTTTGGATGACATTGTAGCTTTGGATGTAGACGTTTGACTGCTGGGTAATTAGTGACTTCCTTTGACTCCTTTTTTGTTTGTTTGTGCTTAGGCTGGCCTTCTTTTTGTACTGTCTTAGTTTTTGTTTTTAGGTGGATTGCGAGGCACTTAGGTTTTTATCTTTCAAATGCCATATTTTAGTGAGCTTTGGAGTCATTCTATACTTATTTTTTTTATATTCATTAACACGTAGGCCTCTTCCATAGGGTTTTATAAGAAAAAAAATAATTCAAATTGAAGAAAAAAAAAATATTTAACAATTCGATCCGTGAAAAAAAAAATTTAACAATTCGATCGTGACACATATAAATACATTAATTTAACCATTTAAAAATGTCATGAATATTAAGTTTATAATTACATAAATTTTAAATGTTATAAATGTAATTCTCTTAATTTTTTTTTATGCTGTTATAGAATAATAGTTTTTTAATTTCGCATGCTCCCTATATGGTTATCTATTCGACATCGGGCCCCACTTATTCGACCTCGACCTTTTTAATATACCCCGGTTTTAATAATTAAAATTCAAACGGACCTACGGCCCTTTTTGTCGAAAGGAATGAGAGGGATAGATTGGATTATATATATATATATATATATATATATATATATATATATATATATTTGTAAATAAATAAATATTTTTTTAAATAATAATTGTATCGATAAAATTTAAGAGATTATTTGAATTTAATTTTTTTTATTGATTAATGTTATTAAATACTTATGGGATATTAGAGAATATAATATTTCTATGTAGAAGGCCCTTTTGGTGCACGATACTTCTAAGTAGACGCCAAGTTAGCTTAAGAAAATCTTTTGATTAATCTTATACGCTTGAATGGATGTGTATATTCTATTTGAGTTATAATATTTTATTACGTAACGTAGCTCATTTTGATCTGTTGGTTGAGAATTTTGACTACTAATTAACCAAGATATATTGGGTTCGATACGTTCGTATGTTGTGTGTGTGAGTTTGTTTTAATTGGCTTAAAAATATATATATACGAGGCTTTGTGAATTACTCAATGCATTTTTATGTATTTGAAAATCATTCGATTTGATTTATTTCCAATATGATGTGAATTTAATGCCAATTGTTGCAAGTTGTACCCAATAGTCACCAGTGCTGTCATTAGCCACAATCATTAGACGTTGTTACTATTCATCACTGTCCGCCACCAACCTCCCCCCACCGTGAGGAGAAATTTTTCTGTGTAGACACTGGATAGTTCGGAAGCAAATCAAAATATGCCAAGTCACCTGGTACACAGTGGCAAACTGCAAAAAAGTGACGTGACGTGTTCAGATTTGTCTCCGAACGACATTCGGTGTCCACACAAAATAATTTTTCCACCGTGAGCCACCACTGCCTAGGTCTTCCTTGGTCTTTCTAAGTGTGTGTGTGTGTGTGTATATATATATATATCACAAAATTATCTTGATCGGGCACGAATCTCGAGACAAAATCGAGCCGGAAGCTTCAAAAATTAAATTCGGGATCACCTGAACTCCGATTTCAACGAACTTACAGACAAACTGAGCGTCTCGGAAATACGAACTCAAAACACTCAATCCGAGCCCAAATAAGTCCAAATCAAGCACCCAAAGCGCTGTTAGAAAGTTCAAACCATAATTTGAGTTACTAAATGATTTCCAAATATGACGTTCTTATAGTCGAATTGAGCGGTTCGATGAGACAAATCCAACAAGCCCAAGATCGCCAAATTCCGGCATCATTAAAACCTTCAAATGTTTGACAAATGGTGCATGATCAAGGGATTCAATATCGGCCGTCCGCCGGAGTTCTGCTCGACGCCGGAATTTCGCCTGACTTCCGAACGACGCCGGAGTTCTGTCCGACGCTCAAGTGACGCTGGAGTTCTGCTCGACGCCGGAATTCCGCTCAACTTCCGAACGACGTCGGAATTAAGCTCTAACTTTCGAACGACACCGGAATTCTACCCGACCTCCGAAGGACACCAAAATTCCACTCAATCTCCAAATGACATCGGAACTCTGCTCGACATTGTAACTGATTTTTAATTCAGAAGAGATTCATTGTAATATGATCGTCCTAAATTTTAAGGACGAGTCAGTCTCTTGTATTTCAAGCAAACACTAGTGTAACTCTTTCAACTGGGCGTGACCATGTGGTTTTTCCCCTTTCAGGGGTTTTCACGTAAAAATCCTGCTGTTGCTATTTCTCCTCAGTTTCTGTTCTAAATATTCGTACAATGCTGAGGCCGAAGTTTTTTAAGCTCTATCACCGCGTATATTCTAGTCCATAATATATAAGCTATACTTAGGCTTTTAATTATGAAACTTCTAACTTATAAGGCTTAATTATGAAAATGACTGTAATATTTTATACTGAAATTGGAAGCCACAACAGAAGCTTCAGGAAATTTCATATATAGAAAAGTATAAAAGCCTCTATCTGCTTTGCTGGATACCAGGAGAGGAATGAGGACTGAACAAGCCTTGTTTTATTCTTTTTTTTTAATTTAAATTACCATTTGAAGACAAGCAATACATACATAATTAAAAATAAGAAAAAAAAAAAAACACTTTTAATTTAAAATAAAACAAATAATAATAAATTTACACAAATATTCAAATCATATTAATTTGTATAAAATAAATTAATAAAAAAAAGATTAAAAGTCAGCTTTAGTTGTTAGAAGAATGGCATTTAATAAGTAAAATGATAGAGGTGAGCAAAAAAGAAGGGAGAAATGATAATGCTATTTGTCAACTTTGAAGAAAAGGAAGGAGACCCCTTTTATTTAATGATATATCTGTCTGTTATAAAGTAGTTGTGTTGACGAATATAATATTGATGTGGGGAAAGTGGTGGGGTTTATGAGTATGTATAATATGAAAAATTATTCTGTGCGGTTACTAGATCATCTGGAGACAAATTAGGATACGATACGTCACCCGATACACAGTGATACACAATACCGATATACAACAAAAAGTGACGTGACACATTCTAATTCGCCTCCGAACAGCTTCCGATAACCGTGCATAATAATTTCTCGTATAATATAGCAAACAAGTCCATAAGAGAAAAGACAAAGGAGATAAGTTTGGAAAGGATGAGGATGACTTACTATGGAGGCCTTCACATGCATATTATGCTTTGTGCTAGGGCTAACATGTTGAGTGAAGATCTTACCCTTTTGACTTTTTTTTTAGGCTCACATGTTTTTAGTGAACATAATTTGTTTGCTAGGGTTCTAAGAAGATAGATGAAAATTATTCAAGTTCAAAGTAATGACTTGGAGATGCATGTGACTTTCATTTTTTACAAAATATTGATTTCAATGGATTGGTTTAGGTTAAATATATTGGATGCAACATGTTTTTAGTTGCATGATAATTTGATATGCGAGCGTTGGTAGAAAATTTCGATCGTAATAAGTTGAGGTGAACTTTGATGAGATTTTGACTATTATTTATCATATTAGTCATAGGCTTTGTTTCGTACGACTTTCTTACTGCTTTTTAAAGCAGTTTTTTAGTACAAAAATTAAAATTTTTATATTAGAAAAAGCTAGTTTAAGAAGAAGAAGTAAGAAATTCCTCCCAAACGAAGCCTTAGTGTAGGATTTGATTTCCCCTACGAATATCAATGTTTTTGATACATTAATATAAAATTCATCCAATCAATTGAAATTTTTAATGCAAATATGCGAATTAAAAATTTTTTGAATCAATTGTGGGATCTCTAAATTTTAATTTTAGCAAATTTATAGTTAAAATAAATGTTTCAATGAGACAACCCAACCACACTAAAATTGTCTTCATTAGATTCCAAATGGACATCAATCAAGCACCCTAGAGTATAATTAAATACTTTTCAACATTATTTGAGGGAGCAAGCGACATCTGAATTTTGGTGTTCTTGTTGTCAAAATAAGCATCTTGACAATTGTTACCAAAGATTTATCAAATTTCACTACAGGAAAAACGTCAAATACCGGCGGTTTTTTCCGGAAATATTGGCGTAGATAAATTTTTCCGGCGGCGTATTACCGGCGGTTCTTTTAGGCGGCGGTTTTCCGGCGGCGGATGCCGCCGGTGACTACCGGAATTATAACCGGCGGTTCTCCGGCCGTTAAGCTGCCGGTTATATTACCGACGGCTAACCGGCGGTCTCTTTACCGACGGTATGCCGGCGGTTACAGAGGCCGTCGTGTGTTCGCTTAACCGCCGGCTAGCGTCGGTACACCGCCGATTTTTTTACCGACGGCGCCGGCGGTCAAGGCTGACGGTAGTACCGGCGGCATACACCACCGGGTTTTCAACGGATAACCGCCGGAATCTGTTGGTAACCGCCGGTATAGTACCGGCGGTTTAAGGGAATTACCGACGGCATAGCTTAAGCCGTCCGGTATCGTAGTTACCGGCGGCCAAACCTGGTGATATACGTCGACCATCACTACGACTTTTAAATATCATTGTTCGACTGTCATTACAAGATCGTTGCCACCTAATAGTCATCACCCATCCACCAACTGCACTAAAATCAATGTTTATAAGTTCATCGCCAACTGTATCGTCAACAAATTCAATGCCCACAATCCCAAAAAAGAACAAGCATGCTATCAACACTACAAAAATTTGCTCAAAAAGACCTAATAGAAGTTTAATGAAAATTAAATCAATATTTTAAATATATTTTTATATAATCTAGAGTTTTTTTTAAATTAAATTTGATTTTAGTATTCAAAAGTTGGGAATTGTAATGCTAATGAATTAGATTAAACACACTTAAGTTAAAAATTAATGATTTTGATTTAAAAAATATAATATATGCAAAAATTAGGTATCAACACCTATTGTTCTAATTAATAATTAAAGAAAAAAAAAAAGATGTTCATACTAAAAACATGAAACTTCAATGTTGTGATGATGGTTAATTGATCAATATGGGGATGATAAATCTTTATGAGTTAGTGCATATTTCAATTATTCAATGACTTTCAAGCAAACTGTTATTAATTCATTGGGCTTATTACCGTGGGACTCCATTCCATCAGCCTATACATTCTATTTATCTGTCTGTCTTTTATATAGGTGTGATGTCATGCAGGAACAAAATAACTTAAAACTGAATCAATTCATAACAATCTCCACCTTGATCCAGCTTTACAAACAAAGATTAAAGAAACACCCATTCACAAGAGCTCGCAGCGATCAGGTTAGCTTTACAAGCATATTTCTAGTACATAGATTAAGCAGCTTTCTAGTACACTGTGTACTAGAAAGCTGCTTTAAGGAGCAGAAAAAAAGTCGTACCAAACGAAGCATTAGTCTATTTGACATAACTTTTTTACTACTTTGCTTTTTAGATCACAATCACAATTCTGTTTCACTACTATGTTTTCTCTGCTTTAAAAAAAATTGTTTGCTAGGAAGCTACTTTTTATAGCATCTTTTTAAAAAGTTAATTTTCCCATGACAATTTTACAACCGCCTTTAGTAAATATTGAGAGCTGATAGTCCGGAAACTTTATTTAGTAAAAAATGACCATGTTATTTAAACTAAATTTGGGTGTCCACAAATTAATAGATCAAACTAATTGAGTTTGAGGGCTTGTTTGGCATAGTTGCAACTTCTCGTAAAGGTTATTGTGGGAAAATAAATTTTTTAGGCTTTGTTTGGGACGACTTTTTTACTGTTTCTTAAAATAGCGTTTTACTAGAAAGCTGCTTTAAGCAGTAAAAAAGTTGTCCCAAACGAAGCCTTAATGTTGTTAAAAAGCAACTTCTCAGTATAAATATTTATAAAAAGCAGCGAGAAAATAATAGTCAAACAATATTATGGTTGTCATATGAAAAAATAACGTAGGACGAAATTTGTCTCAACCAAACTCTTAGATTATTTATTTATTTTATTTTTTGCTCTATGATACGTCTGTGAATCATGAAGGGTTGTTCTTAGATGTAAGAAAAAAATATATAACAATATATAATATACAAATTTTATTTCTAAATTCTCCATCTCGCAATTTATCTAAATTATATAAATTTATCCTTTTCTAAATTTAATGTAATTTTTTTAACTTCTCTTAGGTTTCGTTTGGGACGGCTTTCTTCCTGCTTCTTAAAGCTGCTTTTTAGTACAAAAATTAAAAAAATTGTACTAAAAAGTCGCTTTAAAAAGCAGTAAAAAAACCGTCCCAAACGAAGTCTTAATCTTAAGTTTTTTTATTGATCTACCAATAACAACCGGTAGTAAATCTGAACTAATGCTACTTTCACGATCTCATTAAGCTCTATCAATTTCAATTTAGGGGCTATTTGATTTAAAATAAAATAAGTGTAAAGCATTCTAAATACAAGGATTTTGAAAATTTTTGTTGAAGTAAAAGATAATAAGAATAGAATTTTGTTGCAATTGGAATTCACCCTCCAATTCAGTTTTAATGCCATTTTCTAATTACATTATAAATTCTCTACCATGATGTTACCACCGTTGTCGCCCGCAGCCTGCCACCTGCCACCGCCACCTACTAATGGATGATAGTTGTGACTGTTCGGGGAGTAAAACCATCTAGTAAAATAAACAAAAAATATATAAAATGCATCAGAAATAAAATAACACCAGAATTTAACGTGGAAAACACGAAATCGGGTAAAAACTAGGAGCCACACCGCACCAAGAAATTCATTATGAAAATTTGGAAGAAATAGTACAGATGTCTATTCTCTCTCACTCTCGCATTGTTTCTCTTCACCTTTGCACCATTCTCACACTAGAACATGCAAAGTGGAACTTGCAGAACCGCTAAGAGATGCAACCGTTTATAAAAAATGGAAAAAAAAAATGTTAGTCTGTCTCGCGGCGATGCGACTCTCAACTTTCTGTCTTCAATTTGCTTGACAGTAGTGTCGTAGCTATGCTCTCTGTCTTTCTCAAAGCAAACTATGCAACGTCAGGGTGCTTGGATACACGACACCACAACATTGTACGATTGGATGAGGAAAAATTATTCAGTACCCCCATCGAGCTCAACAGATTGAATTGAAGCCCGAGAAAATAATATAACCCAATTGATCAGCATAATCAAATTCCACATAGAAGTAACAGCCACCGCCGCTATTATTGGCAACACTCACTATCGGCCTCCACCACCACAACCGATGGCCGCCGACCACCAGCTCCCAATCTATCATTATCATTGGACTTTACACTATATTCATTTTAATTCAATACGAAAAAAAATCTTGATGTATTTTACACTCATCCAAAAAATTCAAAGCTTTTCAAATATATTGCATTTTTTATGCATTCCTTCTTCAACAAATCAAACCTCTCAATGAATTAAGAAAAATCATGTGATGATGGTCTCAACTAAAATATATCATACTGTAGATTGAACATAGTGCTTTTATGATATCATGATATGCATTCATTTTAATATATTTAAGGCTGACTTTGAAGCTCAAATTAATTTTATTTTTCTATCGAATTAATCTCTTAGATAATTTTGGCATTCCCGTAGGCTTTATTGCATGGTCTACATAGCAAATTTTGTTTTCTTGTATCATGAGAAAAAAATAATAATAATAATAATAAAATAAAATTATGATTTTTATCTTAAAAATAAAACAGCTAGAAAGCTCTCTCAAACATGAGAGATTATTACATGAGGAGTTCAGAAGGGAGAATCATTCGGATTCTGTATGTGTACATAGTAATACACAATTTTATTTTTTATTTATATTTATTATATATTTACTGTATGCCCTCACAAAATCGGGACGGTTCTCACCTCCCCTCCGGGGAAAATTATTACGTCCGGTGTTCGGATTCGTCCAGACACCAATCCAGATGTGCCACGTCATCTAGATAATCTGGGGCCCAGTGTATCTGGGTGACGTGGCGCGCCTGAATTGGTGTCCGGAAGGTCCGGTCACCGGACGTAATAATTCGCCCCCTCCGGTCTCTGCACCAAGCCTTAAAATTCATTACCAATTCAAATTTTTTAATTGGGCTTTACGGGCTTTCCAAGCTGGTGGGCTTTCAGACGGCACTAAGAGTATTAAAGCTGTTGATGGGCTTGTTATATCAATAGATATGCTGATGTAAATTAATGCGTACAAATATTAAAGATAAAATAAAATATTTAGAGTGATATTTCTATCCTCCGAACATTAAGTATTTCAAAGTTTAATATCTCAATTAAAAAATAAAAATAAAAATCAGCAAGGGATGCACTTCTTTACTTAAAATTAATAAAAATAAAAAAAATATTAAATAAAAAAATATATGATAAAAAAATATTTATAAAATATTAAATATATATATCAAATATATTATAAAATTTTAAATTAAAACAGCTATATTTAATTGAGTGCTATTTTTTAGTCATAATTAAAATTTAGATATTTCATTGAAGCTTATATATTTCTTTCTATAAGAAAATATATGTTATAAAAAATAATTTAATTGTAAAAAATATAATACAAACTAAAAAGAGATACAAATAGAAAAAAAAAGTCAAAAATATTTAATAAATTTATTTGTTTAATATTGTTTTCATCAACCTTAATTTTCAACCATCTAATAAGAAAAATACAATGAAATCAAACATAAAATTTGATCATGAAATAAATCAAATTATTCAAGGAAATCTCAAATACTTAATTAGATCAATAATCCAATGATCAGTTCATCACAAATTTTCTCGAATTTGTAAATAAATGATTTTAGTGTTGAATCAATTTTGTATAAAATGATTTTAGATCTTCTTCGTGGATTTAAATGAAAAGCAATATTTATATATATATTAGAAAATTAAGACTTCGTTTGGGATGACTTTCTTACTATTTTTTAAAACAGTTTAGTAGTACAAAAGTTTAAATTTACGCATCGTTTGGGACTGCTTTCTTATTGCTTTTAAAAGCAGCTTTCTAGTTAAATTTTTAATTTTTATTCTAGAAAGCTACTTTAAGAAGCAGAAAGAAAGCTGTCCCAAACAAAGTAGGCTTCATTTGGAACGTTTTCCTTACTGCTTTATAAAACAGCTTTTTAATATAAAGAAATTTTCATACTAGAAGTCTGCATAAAAAAAAAAACAGTAAAAAAGCTGTCTCAAACTAAGATTTTGTTTGGGACAACTTTCTTATTGCTTTATGAAGTCTGCTTCATAAAGTAGCAAAAAAGCTATATCAAACGAAACCTAAATCTAAGATGAGTCATATCTTCCTCATGTGAATCTCACAAATTTGGTGTATACTTTTTGCAACCAATTTCAAAAAACACCAATATTTTTTACCAAATTCTTCAAACTTTACATCTGTCGTTGAAACTTCAATTCAAAACCTAAAAAAAACCGTTTAAAATTTGCATTTGAACACAAATAATATATTATAAAAATCACCCAAGTGCCGGCTATCATATGCAAAATCTAAAAATGTTTCAAAGCTTTGACAATTCCAACTACCACATGCACCAAATCAAAAGCCACCAGTTCTTCAACATTTGATTGCTCCCTCTCCTCTTAGTCAACCACATTGAATGCCCTAATTCAAACGGCACAAAGCTTATTCAAACTAAACCACCAGTTCTTATTTAAGGCTTTGCATTTCCTTTATGAAATCCCATTGAAGCTCCTCTTTGATGAATCCAAGTTCCTTCTCTCTGCAACCACTCGATATTATTTCTCGTAAGGACTCGATGATGATGATGAGCTCCCGAAGGTCTCATACTTTCTATATTATTGTTGTCTTCATCGTCGCCGTTATCTTCGTTATGAGCATGCAGGAAGCCGGGGCATCGAGGTTGATGAAGACGACGGGGATTGATCAGGAGAATCAAATTGATCATAATTCAGATGTGCAAGAAAAGATCGAGAAAGTTATGACTATGTGGATGAGGAAATTGCCGTCGGGGCCTAGCAATAGAGGCGCAGGGCATTGAGATGAGGGAGGGGCTAAGGAATGAATTTTTTTTTTGGGTTGATATTTTAAATTAATTCATTACGATATGATTGTAATTTGTTTGACTAATGTAATCATAATGACATGAAAGATGTAAATAACTAATACATAAATTTTAGTTGGCTTCTTCTAATCTTTATTCTGGAGATTTTTTCTATATATATAAAATTTGCAAGCTTTTTCTAATGTTTTTAATTTTCATGATTATTTGTTTATTTAACCATACAACATGCATATAAGGTTTTATTTGTGTCGGCTTATTACTGCTTCTTAAAATAATTTTTTAGTATCTAAATTAAAATTTTTGTATCAAAAAATTATTTTAAAAAAGCAGTAAGAAAGCTGTCCCAAACAAAACTTAAATGCCAAAAGCACTTTTTTCTTTAGAATGACATAATGGACGTTGAAATTATCTTTGTTGAACAATCTAAGCGCCATTAGTAAAGGTTTGGGACAGTTTTAGCTTTTCTGGTTTTATTTTTGGAAGCTCCATTCTTATTAAATGCAATTTTAAAAAATACTTTTTTCAAAAACAGCTTTTAAAAGTCAACAATTTGAAAAAAAATATTGAAAAAAGTGTCTTCTTAACGAGTAATTATTAGGTACGTTCACTGCACGTAGAGGAAGCTTCGGTTTTAGGCAAAAAAGGGCATGTACCGAGTTTTTTCAAAAAACTAGGTATTTTTTTTTAAAAACTCGGTACATGCACTTTTTTGCCTAAAACCGAACCTTCCTCTACGTCCAGTGAACGTACCAAATAAAAGTTCCTTCTTAACATTATTTTTTTAATGAATACTTTTTTCTTATCACAAAAGCAATCAAAAGCTATTTCAATCAAAATATTGGGTTTCGTTTGGGACAGTTTTCTTATTGTTTTCTGAAATAACTTTTAGTACAAAAATTTCTTGAACTTGAAATTTTGTATTAAAATCTATTTTAGAAAATAATAAGAAAGTTCATTAATTGCTAATAAATCACTTTTTTTCTAGCTAAGTTCATTACCAAAAGGATGTTTAGCTAGAGAGAGAAAGAGAAAGAGAGAGAGAAATTGTAGGTAGGGTCGGAGCCGATATTTTGTTCTTGTGGGGTACAAATTATTGATTTTAATCGTATCGTAGTTTTGAGTGGAATTTCTTGATTGATGGGATTTAATGAATATCGTATGCTACAACATATTTGTTGGGAGACAATTTTGTTGATAATATTTATTTTATTACTAAAAATTGGTTTTAGTAAAAAAAACTTTATTTTTATGCTAAATAAACATATATTTAAATCAATTTGTATTCAATTGATATTTGACTTCAAATAAATTAACTTATAGAATATATTAAATTTTGAGTCAAATTGAAATTGAATAACCCGAGTTGAGTCAAGTTCAACTACTTTTTTTTTTTAATTTAGATTATTGTTCTCAAAAAGTTATGTAAAAGATAATGAATATATTTATAAAAGAAAAATACATATTAAAAAAAATAATATTATTATATTACAAAGTTGAAATACATTTTAGAAGGCAAACTTTCGTATTATTTTGGATAATTAATTAAGAGAAAATTCATTGATTACGATTCAACTTTTATATGTTCCGACAAAAAAGTATTGGTCAGAGTCATGCTATCTCTATCCAAATGAGATGTTGTTGGGGTGGCACATTATTCTGTGCGGACATCAGACGGCGTCCATAGATCAATTATAATGCGTCAATTTTTTTGTTCGGTGCCATAGTGTACCGGGTGACGTGATGCATTCCGATTAATCTCTGAATCATCCAGTATCCGCACAGAATAATTTCTCCTAATGAAGACACCAATCCTTTGACGAGATGAAAAGATTGAATAAGCATATACAATGATTTACACTTTGATTATAGTTGTCAGTACTATATAGGGAACAAGCAACTCGCTAAATGCAGTTAATACACACAACGTAATTTGCCTATAAACTGGGGAAAGGATGGCAAAGGATGGGGGTATAGAAACCAAATGAGAGGTAGGCCCTATACAAGTTCTCTCTATCTTCTCCAGCTCCAAAAACCTACTGTTATCCCTCGTTATTGGTATAATAACTTAAAATTTTGAAATAAATTTATTTGAAAAACATTAAAATTCTGCAGTAGAGCACTTTGATGCTGATTTGGTGAGTGCTGCGGTGCCAGTCCATGAAATATATATATATATATATATTTGCCTCACCCCACTGACTCCCTCATTTGGTTATTTGGCAAGAAAGAAAATGAAAGAGGGAAAAAGAGAGAGAAGAGAGAAAGGTCTTTGAATCATATTTGTCGGCCATTCTTGTTACAAATTTTGTCTATTCATTGTAAGTGACTTCTATGTTACTTATATTTTTGATGATTTTGATTTATCTGAATTTTATCTCTCCTAAACCTTCCAAAAATACGTTATCTCATGGTATTTTGAATGATTTGATATGATTTTGTTATATTTTAAATAAAATATTGAATGATATATGATACAAGATATGATAACTTCATGTGATACCCTAATGAGCCATGTGAATTCACTGATTGAGAGTCATGTTGACCTCGTTTTTGTCCTGATTTGCCCTCGACTGTGTTTGATCGTGTTGATCGTGCCTCGTCGAGCCCGATTCGATTCGAATCGACACTAATTTGAGTTTGATTTATTTTATCCTATTTTATTGAATTAAATTTGGTCGAGTCGAGGCGAGCTCGAGTTGACCCGGATCGAACCAATCCTGACTCGATTTTGAGCTTGATTTCAGCCCCATGAGCTTAGCTAAATCCTAATCAAGAATTGATTAAATCTCCAAGCCAATTTGAATCCGTCGGATCAAGAATTTGATCGAACGGCTCCGATCTCCTCTCTCCCTCTCCCTCTGGATTGCAGAAGCCCAGAGGCACCAGACCTCCTCTTCTCGGGATCCCTCATTCGCGAAGCTCAAAGCCGATCGAGATCCCCTTCCCCTGTCTCTTCTCTGTTCGTGAGACACTCGGCTTCATACAGCACCAGGCGGAACCCCCTCTCTGGCTCCGTCTCTCTCTGTGTTCGCGGAAACAAGGAGGCCGAAGCTCCCCTCTTCTCCCTGCCTCTTTTCCGTTTGGACCGAACCCGACGCCGGATTCGCCCGATTCTCCGGCCTCAACCGAACCTCATCCCTCTTCTTTAGGGCAGGTAATTTCTTCCCTTTTCTTCCTCTTCTTCTATTTTCCCTCCTTTATCTTCTCTTCGTTCACTGATTTCTTCTATTTCTTTCACTATTTTCTTACCCTATCTTCATCATTTTCTTTGTTTTGAGCTGGATGACTAGGGCTGATGAATGGTTTGAGGTTTTGTGATTATCTGAAATCTGGAATGAGTTTGTCTTGTGGATTAAAATGGCCTTAACTCTTTGTTGGCTTTCTCTTGAGAAGGGTTGCTTTTCTTTCCCAAAGCCTAGCAAGAGCTACGATGGATCTGATTTAAAGTCTATGATGTACCCTTTGAGTTAAATTTATCTTTTATTTTCCCTGATATCGTGAATGATAGATATTGTGAGTCCTCTTTATTAAGATAAGCAAGAATCTGATTCTTCATTGGGTCTCTCTTGCTAAGGATGTAATGGTGATAGTAGATTTGGTTTCCTTCTTCTCAAAAAGTGGTGATATTATCAAATGTTGGTTGCTTTCTCATCTTCATGAGAATTCAAGAAAGATGTAACTGCAATCTTTTTCTTGAAGTCGATAAGGTTTCATTGTGTTTACCCTTGTTCTCACAAATGCCATAGAACATGAGGTGACGTACAACATTTGTGAACAAATTTATATGCTATATTTTAAGTAAGTAATCATTATCGCTCTCATGGTTAATATTTAAAAAAAAGACTACCCTACATCCTCCTTTTGACAAAGTCCTCATGTGAATGTCACTCTGATGAGAAGTTAGAGAATGCTTCATGGAAGAGATTTGGTTATCCTAACAAAACTTGGCTGTTTTTCTTCTATCCCATAATATGATGCTAGTTTTGAATTCTTGTTGAGAAGTAATTATATACATTGTGTCATATGTCAATTTTGAGAAAAATCACGCACTATTGATGTTAAGTTGTGAGTATTTAGAGAATTTGAAAGATACTTTGGGTTGTTCGGAGAGAGATTTGGGGTCTTTGCAAGGTTTTGGCATGTGCTTCATGTGGTTTAGTGTATTGCTCCCTTTGTGATTTCGTTAACATGAGCATCTCCGACAGAGTTTTATTATGATTTTTATCAAAAGGAGCCTATGTTCTGAGCCTATTTCCATTGCAAGATTGATAAATACCTTGATTCATGAAAAGATTTGGTAGTTGGAGCTATAGGTTTCTTCCCCTAAGAAAAATTCCTAATACTTGGCAACATGGATTTGTTTCTAATTCTGCTGATGTTTGTGAGAAGAATGGTATAGATCCAAATTAAAGTGGAAACTATTGGAGGTTACACTCATGCATTGTTTTATCTACATTTGCAAAAGGAAAGTGGAATAAAACAAAATATTTTCTTTATACCCTTATATATCTCATGAAACATAAAATTTGGGTATGAATTTGTATTCTTTCAATCATGATTCATGACCTTGCATATGAATACACACATAGAGTACCACATTGAGTTTTGGATTCAAAGTTTTAAATGAATAGTAATTGGTGGTTATATTGAGTTTCGTCAATAAGTGCCTTTTGGATTGTTGTGTTAATACATGTGTGGACTCGTTTGGAGCAAAGTTTACTTTACAAAAGTGATTGTTTGCCATGATATCTTATGAGAATTTCTACATTGTTGTTGCTTATGAGAGGTCGTCGAGCTCCGTAGTTGCTACACGGTGACATAAATATAGTATTGGGTTATGAGTATATTGTGTTAAGCAATTCAAGCTTAGAATGTTGTGACCACATGTTGGCTAGTCGGTTTGGAATGGCATAGTTTTATTTCATTCTCTCTTTTGTTCCAAGGTCCTTAATGAATTTCATAAAGATTTATGTTGCAGTGAGCTTAATTTAACATGAGGATTGATCCTTTCTCTTAAGCTATAAAGCATAGCTTTTAAATTATTTTGCTTCATTAATTTCACATTGTTGTACATCATGTATTTGTAGGAATGTGTGCTAAAAGAAGAGCACCATGATGGAGCTATATTATTTTGTTGCTTTTTTTGACAAAGGCCTTTACATAAATTTTATGGATTTGATTATTAATGAAGAGTATTTCTGAAGCTTTTGAATATAGTAATGTCTCTTTATATTTTATGCAAGTGGTTGAAGCAAATTTCAAGTATCTTTTCATGAAATAAAACCATGTTTTCATCTACATGTGTATGAGATATTGTAGCTGTATATTCGCCATTGTCAGTTAATGCCGTTTGAAATATTTTGGAAAATTTCATGAGTTCCTTTGACTGTTGAAAGTTTTACGAAAGGCTTTACGAATTGTTTCACCTCGAGAAGTTTTATTATGTGTTTTGTGAATGTTTTGTTATGAAGAGTTTTGCGAAATCTCTTTGTTGGAGATTTCTTATAATTTTACCCCATTCCAAATAAAAAGAAAAGCACTTGAATTGTTTTGTTTTGTGTTGGGAAGGTTTTAGTAGGTCGTTCATGTAGGGGCTTTATGTGTAGTCTCATTGGAAAAGTTTTATAAGTCTTTTGGGGATTCCTGGTCTTACGATTGGCTTTGGGTCGAAAGATTCTTTTGTATCTTTGTTTTTGGAGTGAATGATCTTGTTTGTGTGGGCAGTTATCTTTCTTTTTGCTCGCACTTGTTTCCTAGATGGTTTTGGATTAGTGAGTAGTAAGATCATGTTTTTTTTGGGTTTTAAGCAAGAGGACTATTTTGGGGTTGCATTTTGGGGATTTGTTTCTTTTTGTCGATTGGAGCTTTATTTAAAGGGTAGTTAAGTTTGTTTGAGTTGAGTCATATGTCAAGTGCTTTACTTGGATCGTGGGGACAGTAAAATGGCATCAGAATGCCCTCCCTCCTATTCATATCACATCGAATAGGGGTGAGGGGAGCTTTAGAGACATGTTTGGCTTCAAAGAAGCATGTCCATTAGCAAAATGCCTACATCCCTTTATTGTTTCATTTTCTCACCTCTCCCTTTCTTTTTGATATTTTGTAGTTTTTCGTTTTTCTTGCATCTCCACTACTTTTATACTTGTTATCTTATTTCATTCATAAATTCATAAACTTGCTAGTTTATGTACGAAGTCCTAATGGTTAGAAAACATTTGCTTTAATTTCATAACACTAGTGACACCTAAGGACAAAAATTAAGGATCGGTTTTAGATAACATAGACTTAGGATGCATGTGTGACGACCCCAAGATCCGTGTAGCGAAAAGATTCATCTGATCGTTCTATTGCCTCTCTTTCTTTTTGTTTTTCCTTATCTGTTGTTCATATCAGTCCATGCATACATATATCCAGAGCCAGAGATAATTACATTACAGAAAAGAAACAACAGCGGATACTATAATTCATATATAGTACAACAGAGTACAGACAAAAAGCGTCCAAAAGGTCATATACAATAGCCGCACCGGTTACAAAAGAAAGCCTACCAAGGCTACAAAACAAAGAGCTACAGAACTCGGCAGAAAGATCTTCAAGCTGGAGGCCTTGCACCTGAAATTATTAACCACATATAATGAGCTTACTAGCCCAACAGGTCACCAAAGCCTACAACTGAAATCAAAGCACGATCGAAACAATATGCAGGTCAATCGAGTCAAGTCAGCTATGATCAATGAATCTATGCAGGTACGGAAATCAAATCAAATCGAATCAATCAATACTCAAAAGTCAATACGGCGACAAAAGAAACAATAAATCAATACGTCACAGCTATCAAATCAATAAGTGCTTTCAGTCAATATCTATTCATCGTAGCATTTTCTGTCAATCAATATTATCAGTTCAATCAGTCGTGTCGTCTAGTCAATCTATTGTATCTATCATATTCATCTTATCACTTGAATATCTATTTCAGTCAATAGCAATCTATAACATCAAATCAATCAATAAGTGACTCGTGTCAGAACGTACTCTTACAAAACAATTAGTCAGTTATTCAATACAATTTACTCGATGTCAATATACGATATTCAATATCAATACATTCGTGAGAACCATTCCATAATGACGACGCGTGACGCTACAATAAGGAAATCATCTCAATCAATAAAGCACTTTCCAGTCAATTATGTCAATAAGCTCAACTCCTGATAAACAATCAAATCAATACGGCGAAAGATCCATTGAAATCAAATCAAATCAATACAATGAAATCATCAGGTCAATAGAAATCAATACAATCAGCTCCAGAAAGGAATCTATTCTACGATAAATCAAATCCATACGGTACTAATCAATCCAGTCAATCAATCGATAATCGGCACGACGAACCAATATATCAATGCATCAATAGTATATCAGAATCTGTCGTATCAATAGTATCCACATGTCCATATCATATTCATATCGATGTCAATGTCGATATCTATCAATCAATACAATCTATATCAATGTCGATATCAATATCTATGAATCAATATACAGAATCCATATCAATGTCGGTGCCGGTGTCTATGAATCAATACAATCCATATCCATAATCCATAGTCCATAATCGATGATCCATCAATCAAGTCGATACAATCGATAGCGATGAATCAATGCAATCAATAAATCTGTCGATGAAATCCATACAATATCAATAAATCTATAAATCCAAGTCAATATCGATAAATCAATCGGAAATCAATAAATCAATGCATATCAAGAAGTCCATACGATGCAAGATCATACAATGTCATACAATGGTCTTACTCGACAAGCACAAACACTAGTCATGATCAACCAGGTTAACTGGCTATTATCAATAGTGCTGTTGTAGAATCCGTATTGCTGTTGTAGATATCCGTACGTTGGTCTATCAATAAGAGTCGTCACTCTTTTTGCCCGTCGGCCGCCCGTCGGCATATAAAACTCCTTATAACTCCCAATCGTTATATCAATGATCAATGGTTTAAAGGAAAGCCCGTCGGCCCACCATCCTGTACAGGTCAAGTCTATCTTCACCAACGTTCAACTAGGTTCCCACTTGTCTTTCAGTAACACAATCAATTCAATGAATAATCGATGCAATAAACAATATTAAAGAAATCTAGAACAATCATATCAATAGTCATACACGTATCAATTCAATCTATCAATCTCCGGGAAATCGGAAATCGTACGAAAAACGGACAGAGTAACGACAGTCTACAGAATTTACACAAAAATCTCCAGAAACTACAATCCACCAAATTAATACAGAACGTGCACAACAACACTATAAGACTATTCTTCTACTGCTCAAACCAATTCGGATATCATAATAAATTACAGTCAAAATAAAACCCCGCAGAATCAAAACGGACCGGACGAAATCTTCCAGAAAATAATTAAAATGTGCAGAATAATCATCTCTACAACATACCAAAAGTTATGCGGTGAAATCTTCGTCAGTACCAAACTGGGTACGAAAATCACTTACAAAAACACAAATCTGAGCACCATTTCGCAAAACTCAAAATCTTCAAAAACAGAAGTAGGGTTCGGAATCCTTACAGCGAGACAAACACAATATCCAACAGCAACGAACGACGAAAATCGCTCCGCGGGCCCCGAAATCGGACTTCTTCCTTTGCTTTTCCGCTCTTTCTCTCTCCTCAAAATATCTGATTTTATAAAATGTTTTCTCTCTCCTCAAAACGAGCTCATTTTCATATATCCTTAGTCTGATCGGCCCGGCCGATCGCCAAATCGTCCCGGGACGATCAGACCAAAATCAATCGTCCTGGACGACTCCCAGAACTGTTCTCAGGCCGACATTTTGAACAGTGCAGATCGGCCTGGACGATCTCACCATCGGCCCGGCCGATCCTGGGGAAAAATTACTTTTCCAGCAGCTACAGAAAGGAATGAGGTCTCACAGCATGCTCCTTATAGGATAGAGACATCAAAACTTAAACTTAGTGACACATTTTCCTAGATCCAGTTTTCCTTAACTTACTAATAATCAACCAATGAAAGTCAACCTTAATTCAATGTTTAACAAATACACTAAAACACTTAATTTGTACTCGAATCATAATTAATATTTCATAATCTCTAAAATACAAACTTAAATTAGATCCAACAAATCTAATAATCCACTCATAACAAACCTAAAATTTAAAAGATGTAGATTGAATTAGGAGGGTAAACTTAAACTAAAAAAAACATTAAGCTAAGAGTCTTCTAAAACCTGAATCTACTAACTTACCTAAGTCTTAATCAAACCTTAAGCTAATCTTTTAAAACAAATCAACAAACCTCTTAATACAACTATATCAACTTGGTTTTTAGGATGGACTACTCCGGGCTGCGGGGCTAAGTGTCCTAAGGAGGCCTGGTTCCTCGAGCCTGGTGGCACAACGCCACGAACCAGTTGATAACAAACTTAATTAATTTAATCCTTTAATTAATAATAAACCACCTAATTCATCTGTCTTTTTTTTTAATTTATAACAATTGAATAATTCAATCAAATCCTAAAATAAAATTTCTAATATCAATCCTAAGACAATAATATTTAAACTCAAATTAAAATTTCTCTTTTGACCTTTAACAAATCAAATAAAAACAATTGTAATTAAACTATCCTACATAGGACCTATCCAAAACCACACGACCTGTTACACATACCTTAGACATGTTTGATTAGAACACGACTTTTAGCTCTAGGTCAGGCTTACATTTTCTCTTGTTATTCAATGCTTGTTACATATACATGTTCTATAAATGCAATTATTAAATTTCCTGTTAGCTGTATTTAATTTCCTATTAGTTATATTTTTGTTAGTAACCTGCACTTCTTTTCTGAATGGCATCTACGCTCATATATATGTTTCTCTGTTATCTTTTCTTGCGAGGTACATTGGAGCTTAATGATCGGGAGCTAAACGAGACCGTTTGCTTATAAGCTTTTAAGTGGCAGTGCCACAT
Source organism: Dendrobium nobile (assembly GCA_022539455.1). Classification (NCBI taxonomy): domain Eukaryota; kingdom Viridiplantae; phylum Streptophyta; class Magnoliopsida; order Asparagales; family Orchidaceae; genus Dendrobium; species Dendrobium nobile. The sequence goes on from CM039719.1 coordinate 10,868,937, forward strand.
ACAGTCAGGTATAATTTCTGCAGCTTGTAAAAATAATTTTTTTATTATATATCGGAACTGCTTCACATCACACACTGCTTGTTCATAGGTATTCCAGCATATTTAGGTAGCCAGCCTTAGGTTAGTTCACTGACGAAGCTTTGACCCTATAGGTCAAAGCTTGCCCCCTTCTGTGAGCCCTAGAGACCATTAGGGTCATTTAGGCCTGTAGAGTAGGCCACCTACTTGTGCCATTGGGCATCGTTGTTTTTCCACACAAAGTGGGCATCGCTAAGATTTTGGCCTTTTCTGATTTTGGGTACGATACCCCCCCTTTTTTTGTGAGCCTTAGAGACCATTAGGGTCATTTAGCCCTGTAGAGTAGGCCACCTATTTGTGCCAGTGGGCACCGTTTGAATGCTTTTCTGTGCGGGTACCTTGCCTGGAGGGTACCCTTAGGGTGTGTTTATTTACTTTTTCTGTACTCTGGATGTCATGCGTACATTCTTACACACTTTTCTCTACAATTCACTTACATACATGCATTACATCAATAGAGCTAGGGATATCTCGTATTCATTTCATGCATCATACATGGCGCTAGGTACATTCTTTTGCATATTATAGAGTCCCTGATTGAAATCTTTTAAACTACAAATCTTTGATTTCTTAGGATAGAGCCTTCCTATCTTGTATACATATAGGGCGATTGATTGTGTTTAGGATGTTAGCTGGCAGTTCACTCCAGGCAAGCATAAGCCCAGGTTGTACACCCCTCAGTGTGTCTCCTTTCATCTGTATTTTGAGTATGTCTTTTCTTTTAGGATAGTAATTCGATCTTTGATCTTCTAAACTCAAAATTTTAATCATATCTTTATCCATTCAAAAAAGGTCTAATCATCATTAGAGATAAATAGAAGAGACTTTTTGGAATAGAACTTATGAACTCCTTTTGTGCACCAAATCAAGAAGTAAATAATAGATCGTCCTTAATCAAGAGTTTTCCTAAGTCAAGGCTTAGGATGTAATTAACTACGGGGGCTTGCGCCCGTAGGAAACCGATCCCCACAATCAAATAAACCCTATTCGAGCTGATGTATCGAATGGGGGAAATCTCGTGAACTTTTGGGTTATGTATATTATTATCCATCGAGATTGGTAGGTGAAAGCCGCTATCCTCCATGGCTAATCGTATGCATAACTCCATCTGCTCTTCCATCGGCCTGCTTGTGTCAATCGTAAAGGTCTACGACCATTTTGTCCTTCGGGATAGTGTGATAGTACTCTTTGCATTCGAACCACATGAGCAGAATCCTTTCGGAGACCCACAAGTCATAAGGAGCCGGAGATTAATTGGAAGTCATAATGAGTCGGGGCAACTGATTCATGTGATTCATGGGGAGTTATAAAGGCTACATTGATTGGGAGTTATAAGGGGCAACTGATTGAGAGTTACAAGTGCAAGAGCAAGATACCATTACGATACTCTCATCAAATATCTAAATATTGATACCGATATTGCTACGAACACTTGACTGATCTTAATATTGTTTACTATCACTAACATTATTTGACATTATTGATCATGATATTAATATTATAACTGACATTAATACTGTTTACTATTACCGATATAGCGATTGATGATGTAATGAATTGAGATGTGATGAACTACAAAAAGATAATTTGATACAGATAATCAAAATAGATATTGATGCATATATTTCTTTATATAATTTATAGTATATTATTTTCTTTTATCTTGTATTGATTTCAGTAATAAGATTTTAGTTAATTGCTGTTCTATGCGCTTATTACATGATTTTACATGTTTTTCATTAAGGATAAAGATCCTATGATATGAAGTTTTAGACAAAATGCATAATTTTTTTACCTGCAATTCTAGACAAAATGCAATAATGTTTCTTTCTGTTGTTCACAAGAAATTGATAAGCTCTAGTTAAATGTTAAAATGAAAAATAAATGCAATTCTTTCAATATAGACCATAAAATGTGACAATCGGAACTCATTATCTTCCTCATTATCATTTTACTATTTTGTTCGTCTAATCCATTTTCCATGAATATAATTAATCCCACTCCGATGTTGGTCTTATAACGGATCAATTATTAGGTCTGGACACTAGATGTGGCTCTACATCCGGAGACCAATAACATGTTGCCACGTGCTCTTACTCTTTACCGCACGGCCCGACGACCCAACTTGGACCGGAATCTAGTATTGCTATGTTCAGGTATTGTTAGGTATTGCTTGACAATAACGAGAAATACCGCTCTGTCAAGACCAATACCTAAAAATACCGAGCAATACCTAGCAAAACCGAGGTATTGCTCGGTATTGGTCTTGTCAGAATGGTATTTCTCGTTATTGTCGAGTAATACCTAGCAATACCTCGATCTGCACAAATCAGTCAATACATAGCAATCCCGGGTCCGGTCGTCGGGCCGCGCGATAAAGAGTAAGAGCACGTGGCATCATTTTACTGGCGTATGAACGTAGAGCTACGTTAGAACACCGGACCTAATAAAAATTCCGTATAACGACACTTTATCCGTCAAACCGGCATAGATCCCTCATTAATCACTTCCACCCAATACAAAAAAAATTATTAATTTTATTATTTTAAATTTAAATTTGGCATATATGATATCATAATTAAATAATAATTATATAAGTTATATTATAAAAATAAGAAGCCACATTTGGCATAATATATTGGCGACACTTTGCACAAATTTGTAAATGAGGACCGCCGTTTGAGCCGATTTGTTTGGTGAAGTTCGGCGCCAAATCATTCAACTTTATTTTGAGTCAAAGTCCAATTATGATTTGACATTCTATTTTAGGAAAAATAAATAAATAAAAATTTCATAAAAATAAAAATAAAATTTAAAATTAAAAAGAACTGATCTGGAATAATTTTTAGTTTACAATATGCAAATTAATATATTTATATGTTTATATAAAATAAATGCATATACTTTATTCAAATCATAACAGATATATTTTATTTTAATTTAAATCCGCAAAACTCAAAAATTATAACCAAATAGTCCAAATATTTGACAGAATTTAAGAACAAACCCTGCTTTGAAGTTTCTAATAATGAAATTTGACAGACTTGTTTTTGCAAAATCCCTGCAATATTATGATTCCAAACAAAGAACCGTACACCAAAGTGTATATGAATTTAATTCTTTATATTAATTCTTCAATTTTACACTAAGGGGAAAAAAAAGAAGAAGAAACAACAATATGTAAAATCAATCAACAAAAAATGAATCAAAATCCCTATGGGATATATTTTTAAGTAGCATAATTCATCTTAAACCAAACTATCAATTTATGTATATTTGATGTGTATCATACACAACTTATACATAACTTCGCGAGTTTGGTTTAAGATGAACTATGCTCACCCGAAAACTCCTCTAGTGACCTCCACCGTGAGAGCTCGGCCCCGATGACAGCTTCTCCATCCACGACATCATGATCACACTCATCATATCGTGTGTGATTTGTCGCTCGCTGTCGAAACTCTCTGGCATTGACCGCATGGCTGTGACGCTATGTGTGCTCATTACAATTGTGACGAAAATGACGATGATAATGAGTAATATAGCTCGAGAGCTTAGAGAACTCATTTGAAGAAGAGAATTGCTATGAGCAAGAAGTAGAGCTCTTTCTTGTTCTTCTATGGAAGTGTGTCTTAGATTGGTCTCTCATGGCTTCAAGAAAGTAGGTATATTTATAAGGTTTTGGGTTTGGGTTTTGGTGAGAAAATGGATTTCTTGTTGACTTGCATTTATTAAGAGGCTGGTTGTTGGTATAATATTGAATAAGAAAGAAATGGTTAGGCTTATAAGGAAAGTCTTAGTTAATTATTGCTTACCTTTAGGTGTTTAAAGAAGAATGGCTTATGTGAATTGAGCTTGTTTTTGTGTTGCTTTTCAACCAACATTTTGTGAGCCATATTGACTTTTTGTTCCAAATAAAGTCTACCATATTTGGAAAGATGGAAGAAGTATGAAATTGAAAGATTGATTACAATCAAAATCAAAATCAAGAGAGATAACAAAGTCAAATCTTTCATGTTTTTTTAAATGCAAAATGTTATTTTTATTGCTATAGCAAAAAAATAACTTAATTTGGTCAACCAATGTTTTCTTTGGAATAGTTTTCTTACTGCTTTCTTTGGAAAAATCTTTTTATATTTAATTATTGTAAATTTCTACATGAAGTGTAATAACTTTTACGATGATCTACAGTATGATAATATTTGTGATCTTTTTTATGAAAATAAAATATCCATGTCCACATCTGTAATACCCAAAACTTTTAGGTAAAATTTCAATATTCTTTCTTAATTAAATTATGGCCAAAATATTAACTTCCAAGAAAATTTCTAATACGTTTATATTGTTCTTAAAGTTTAAAGTTAATTGTATTAATTATTAAATTACTGATATATTAACTGTTAATTATTAACTTAATATACTTACAAGTATTTAAGTTAATCCCTAATAGTTATACTAATTAACCTATATTATATTCCACTAACTGCTCCACTAATACATCATTAATATTAGGCTAACATTAATAATAGCTGTTGTCACAGGAAAGAGCAAAGAGAAGTGGAAGCATATTAGGATCAGGTTTATTTTGCTTTATATTCTATTGCGCATTAGTGTTAGTAAGTCCGCAACAAAGGTATATAGACTATTTATCGACGTATTGTTTTGAATTTCTTAGTAGCTTAGTAATGATATTTATGATATAAGTGAGATTGTATAAATGCTTCCGTTTAGTCAGAAAATGTGTTGTTTTGTGTATGGAATATCTTTATACATGAAAATGATTAAAGATTTTTAAATGTGGAGATTTAATAATGTTTATGTTGTTTCTATGTTGCACCCTGCGTTATGAGTGTTATCGTTGGGTGTGACAACATCATGTATAATCATCAATATATGAAAATGATTCTCTAGTCATTTATTATTTCTGTCTTATATTTGTATATAGTTATAGTTATTTATATTAAGATATAGTGAAGACAAGAACAAATGCGCAAACTCATGAAAATACAATTATTCTTAAAGAGGTCATCACTTTGTGGACTCGTCAATTAGCCAATATTCAAAAGAGTTCGACCGACATACGCTTTCGTTGTAATCATACATATATATTCTACATATTATAAGCAAGTATTCGACATATACTTTATCAATGAAATTACTAGTGCTAACTTTATACTAAAATATGTTTTGAGTGAATAAGAATTGTTGCGTCCTGCAGTATTCACGGCGGTAGAGAAATATATAGTTTAACGTCTTAGCATTGTACGAAGATCCAACACACAATCAGATAAGAGAGAGGGTGTAGTGTTCATAAGAGACACTAGAGTTTTTACGTGGAAACCCCTGAAAAGGGGGAAAAACCATGGGGCCTGGCCCAGTTTGAATGAATCCATTAGTACTTGCAGTTGATTACAAATGAGGCCCTTCCTTGGGAGAAGGCATTGGCTTGATGGTATAAATGTACATCATATAGAGCGTATTACATGGTGGGAGTTACAATATAGACATGTTTGTTTGCTTGGCATGACCATAGTCGATAAGATAGAGGCTGGAAAGACCGTTGTCTGGTGATAGAGGTCGGAAACATAGTAGGCGATGGAGATCGGAAGGAGACAGGGGTACGAAAGTCCGTAGTTGGCAGGAGACTGGGGTCAGAAATATCGTTATCTGGTAATGTAGGTCGGAAGGACCGTAGTAGGTGATGGTTCGGAAGGACCGTAGTCGACAAGAGGCAGGGGTCTGAAAGACCATAGTTGGCAGGAGACCGGGGTTAGAAAGACCGTTGTCTAGAGATGTAGGTCGGAAGGATCGTAGTAGGCGATGAAGGTCGGAAGGATCATAGTCGATAGGAGATAGGGGTCCGAAAGACTATTGTAGTAGGGCAGTACTCTAGTAAAACTTTGGGTATCAGGTGGTGGCCTAATAGAAGTTCGAGCCTCAAGTGGTGGTCCAACAGAAGTCTGGGCCTCAGGTTGTGGTCAGGGAGAAGTCTGGACATCAGATGGTGGTCTGGAAAAAGTCTAGATATCAAGTGGTGGTCCGACGGAGCAACGACACAGGCGGTGGTCCGGCGGAGGTGAGGGCTTCAAGTGGTGGTCGGACGGAGCAATGACATTAGGCGGTGGTCCGACGGAGGTGAGGGCCTCAAGTTGTGGTCCGACGGAGCAACTTCGTTAGGTGGTGGTTCGGCGGAGCTAAGGCCCTTAAGTGGTGGTCTGATGGAACTTCGGCGTCAGATGGTGGTTTGGCGGAGGAGAGGGCCTCAAGTGGTGGTTCGGTGGAGAAATGACATCAGGCGGTGGTCCGGCGGAGGTGAGGGCCTCAGGTGGTGGTTTGGAAGAGAAATGATGTCAGGCGGTGGTCCGGCGGAGGTGAGGGCCTCAAGTGGTGGTCCGGCGGAAGTCCGGTGGTGGTCGAGGATGAGCATCATCCTTCTCTTCTTTCTTCTTTTTTTCTTGCTTACATCCCCCTTTCAAGAGAAATGAGAGGTCTATTTATAGATTTTTGGAGTGGCATGACCCGTAAATAGGTGGAGATCAAGGATAAATGGGGAGTGGTTTGATGGACGGCTGATATTGAATCCCTTGATCGTGGACAATTCGTCAGACATTTGAAGGTCTTAATGATGTCAGAATTCATCAATCTTAGGCTCGTTGGATTTGTCTGGTTGAGCCGCTCGATTTGACTATAAGCATGTCATGTTTGGAAATCGCTTGATAATCAAAATTGTGGTTCAAAATCTCCAACAACGCTTCAGACCCTTGATTTGGACTCATTTGTGCTCGGATTGAGTTGAATTTAGCGTCGTTGCGTTCATATTTCCGAGACGGTTAGTTCGACTATAAGTTTGCTAAAATCGGAGTTCAGATGGTCCCAATTTTAATTTTGAAAGTTTCCAACTTGATTTTGCCTCGAGATTCATGCCCGATCAAGATAATATTTTGGGGACGTATCAGTTGCCCCTCTATTTTCAGATGTCAAAACTTATAGAGTCTGAAAATATATATTAAAACACTTATAATTGATTGAATTACAAAAAAATGTCAAAAAAAATTCCTTTCCAAAAAATATAAATTTGCTCAAACTCGGTTATATAAGCCCTTTGAACTCTAAAAGTATTAAAATTGGTTCTAGAATGTCGAAAAACTTTTTTTGGGATCCCAAAAATGTTCAATTTGGACTGTCCGGTATGAAAAATAAGCTCAAAATATCTGTTACAGTAACTGTCATCTACAGTAACGGGTTTCTACAGTGCTACCGCCTGATGTAACCGTTTGCTATAGTAACCACCAGCAGTTTGCTGCAGTGATTTCAGCAAAATAATTTTTTTAAAAAAATTTCTCACGTTGCTACAGTACCCGAGTACTACAGTAACTGCTACAGTGATTTCTGCAAATTGATTTTTTTTTTTCATAATTTCCCCAATTTCTCCAACTTCCCTTTCCTTCTATAAATACCCCTCTTGGGGTTGAACAATTATTACGTCCTCCGACCGGACGTAGAGGAACGTCTGGTCGGAGGCCAGATCCCGCCAAAAAATGAGTTGTACCGAGCAATAGCAAACAATAACGAGGAAACCATCATTTGAAGACCCAATACCGAGTTATACCGAGCTAAATCGAGAAATACTGAGTTATACAAAAGTTGTACCGAGTTTTTCCTAGAAAAACTCGGTACAACTCGGTATTTCTCGGTACAGCTCGGAATAACTTGGTATTGGTCTTCAAAGAACGGTATTCCTCGTTAATATCAAATAATACCTAGTTGTACCAAATAAATACCGAGTTTTTTGGCGGGATTTTGCCTCCAACTGGACGTTCCTCTACGTTCTTACACCGGACGTAATAAAAGTTCCTTGGGGTTAAGAAATTCTTGCACCTTCTTTTCTCCCTCCATTTTTTCAATCGAGGCCTTCCTATGGCCTTGTACGAGTGGTATCCCTCGTACAAACCTAAGGCCCCTCTTTGTGCAAGAAGGTCCGGAGATCCCTCCTTTCTTTCAATGTAGGTCTTCCCTTGGCCCTATATGGGTGATATCCCTCATGCAGGCCCCTCTATGTGCAAGAAGGTCCATAGATCCCCCTTCTCCCTCCTTTCTTTTAATTGAGGCTTTTCTTTGGCCCTATATAGGTGGTATCCCTCGTGCAGGCCCAAGGCCCCTCTCTGTGTAAGAAGGTCCGGAGATCCCTCCTTCTCCCTCATTCCTTCGAGAGATCCTACGGAGTTTCGATATTAGTTGGTTGGCGATGAAGGTCGGAGAGACCATTGTAAGGAGGTAGATTGACCTGTGGGGAAGAGGTCGAGAAAATCCACCAAGGACGCATTACATATCCGAGGTTATATGTCAGAGCCTTTGCACGATGACGTTAACCTGTATGGAAGAGGTTGAATTGAATCCCCCTGGGATTAATTTTTTCTTGATTGGGAGGGGGCAAATGCCGCGTGTATTCCAAATCAAAGGTAAAGAAGGGTCTATCTTTATACCGTTACTGCCTTTTTGAGGTCGAGATCAAGATCTTGTCCAAGGAGTAGATGTCCAGCAGGGGACCGTATAAAGCTTATAATTGATTTGAAGTATCCTTGCATTTGTAGAGATTTTCCTAAAATATCATCTTGATGTTAGAAGTATTAGAGGGATATTCTTGATCATAGTTGGAGTGAAAGTTACCTCCCAGTCCGGATCTAATTCCCATGAAATTGATGAAGTAATGACTGATGTCAGGAAGTTGACATGAATGACTTTTTGAGGTTGGAGCAAAAATTGCCCCCCCCCCCAAGTTGAAAACCACGTTCCCAAATACGCCGCCAAACTGTTGCGTCTTGGAGTATTCATGGCGGTAGAGAAAATATATAATTTAACATCTTAACATTGTATGAAGATCCAACAAACAATCAGATAAGAGAGATGATGTAGCGTTCAAAAGAGACACTAGAGTTTTTAAGTGGAAACCCCTTAAAAGGGGGAAAAACTACGGGGCCTGGCCCAGTTTGAATGAATCTACTAGTATTTGTATTCGATTATAAATGAGGCCCTTCCTTGGGAGAAGGCCTTGGCTTGATGGTACAAATGTACATCATATAGAGCGCATTACATGGTGGGAGTCAGGGGCGGAACTAGCCCTAATTTTCAGGGGGGGCAAACTTATAAGACATATATGTCGGGGGTCCAAGGGGGCAGTGTCCCCTAGCGGGGTTCAACCTGTTGGGGGCAATTACCTAAAGACCATAGTATTTTAAAATTTTTAGGGGGGGCAATTGCCTCAAAACCCTTGTAATAAAGACTAAAAAAATGAATAAAAAGGGATAAATTACCTAAAAAAATCATATAAAAAAATTAAAAAAAAAATTGAGGGGGGGCAATTGCCCCCCATGGAACCCATTGGGTTCCGCCCCTGGTGGGAGTTACCATATAGACATGTTTGTTTGGTCGGTATGATCGTAGTCAATAAGATAGAGACTGAAAAGACCGTTGTTTGGTGATGGAGGTTGAAATGACCATAGTAGGCGATGGAGGTTGGAAGGACCCTAGCCGGTAGGAGACAGGGGTCTGAAAGTCTATAGCAGGCAGGAGACCGGGGTCAGAAAGACCGTTATCTGGCGATGTAGGTTGAAAGGACCATAGTAGGCGACAGAGGTCGGAAGGACCGTAGTCGGCATGATACAGTTGTCCGAAAGACTGTAGTTTGCAGGAGACCGGGGTTAGAAAGACTGTTGCCTAGCGATGTAGGTCGGAAGGACCGTAGTAGGCGACAGAGGTCGGAAGGACCGTAGTCGACAGGAGATAAGGGTTCGAAAGACTGTTGCAGTAGGGCAGTACTCTGGGCATCAAGTGGCGGCCTAATAGAAGTTCGAGCCTCATGTGGTGGTCCGACAGAAGTCTGAGCCTCAGGTGGTGGTCAGGGAGAATTCCGGGCATCAGGTGGTGGTCCGACAGAAGTCTGGGTCTCAAGTGGTGGTCTTGCGAAGCAACGACGTCAGGTGGTGCTCCTGCGGAGCAACGACGTCAGGCAGTGGTCCGACGGAGGTGAGGGATTCAAGTGGTGGTCGGGCATAACAACGATGTTAGGCGGTTGTCCGGCGGAGGTGAGGGCCTCAATTGGTGGTCCAGCGAAGCAACGACGTCAGACAGTGGTTCGGCGGAACTCAGGCCCTTAAGTGGTGGTCAAATGGAACTCCGGCATCAGTCGATGGTTTGGCGGAGGAGAGGGCCTCAAGGGGTGGTTCGGCGGAGCAACGACCTCAGGCGGTGGTTTGGCGGAGGTGAGGGCCTCAGGTGGTGGTTCGGCGGAGGAACGATGTCAGTAGGGGTGTCAATTCGGGTCAACGGGTCGGGTTCGGGTCGAACCCGGAACTGACCCGGCACTGTTCGGGTCAACCCGAACCCGACCCATTTTTAAAAATGGGTCAGGTTTCTGGACCCGAACCCGACCTGATTCGGGTCCGGGTCAACCCGACCCGACACGAATGACCCGGTATTGACCCAGAATTGCTAATTTTCGGGTCAAAAATAGGGTCAATCTCGGGTTTTCGGGTCAAAATCCGATAAAAACGGGTCAATCTCGGGTTTTCGGGTCAAAAATGATTTTTCGTGTCACTTTCGTGTCACTTCGGGTTGGTGGGTCAACCCGAACCCGACCCGATTTTTAAACGGGTTGATTTCATGAACCCGAATCCGACCCGTTTCGGGTTTGGGTTGACGCGAACCCGGATTTTTCCGGGTCGGGTTCGGGTCGTGTTTTGTGTCGTGTCAAAAATTGACACTCCTAGATGTCAGGTGGTGGTCCGACAAAGGTGATGGCCTCAAGTGGTGGTCCAGCGGAAGTTCGATGGTGGTCGAGGAGGAGCTTCTTCCTTCTCTTCCTTCTCTTCTTCCTTCTTCTTTTCTTGCTTCCGTCCCCCTTTCAAGAGAAATGAGGGGTCTATTTATAGATTTTTGGAGTGGCATGACCCGTAAATAGCTGAGAGATCAAAGGTAAATGGGGAGGGGTTGGATGGACGACCGATATTGAATCCCATGATTGTGGACCATTCGTCAGACATTTGAAGGTCTTAATGATGTTGGAATTCGTCGATCTTGGGCTCGTTGGATTTTTCTGGTCGAGCCGCTCGATTCGATTATAAGCATGTCATGTTTGGAAACCGCTTGGTAATCCAAATTATGGTTCAAAACCTCCAACAGCGCTTCAGACCCTTGATTTGGACTCATTTGGGTTCGGATTGAGTCGAATTTGGTGTTGTTGGGTTCATATTTCCGAGACGTTCAATTCGACTGTAAGTTTGCTGAAATCGGAGTTCGGATGGTCCCAATTTTAATTTCGAAAGTTTCCAACTTGATTTTGCCTCGAAATTCGTGCCTGATCAAGATAATTTTTTTTTGGGACGTATCAAGAATTATTATATTCAATTGAGGCAACGCTATGAAAATATATCTTACTATCATAAGGATAATTTCAATATTAGTGAATTTATGCCATAACAAATCAAGGAATATATATATATATATATATATATATATATATATATATATATAGTGAACATAAAATGATATATACTAAGTAGAATAATTATTGAATATAAAATAGGATTGCCAACCTACAAAAATATCTAAGAACATATTACAAGTTTAATTTACCACAAATAGGATTTACCAGTAAAGAAGGTTATATTTATCCTTCAATAAATAAAAATTACTTTCCTCAACACAAGCAAGTATGAAACTCCCGATTAATTTAGATCCCACCAAATCTGACCTAATGGAACACAACTTGAATGTCCTACCTACTTCAGACTTATTTGAAGGCTATTTAAGAGTTCATGAAATATGCTTGATTTTCAATTACATGGAAAGCACACACCGTAATGATATTCATGAAAGATGAGGTGCTATGAAGTGCCCAGACTTCTTACTATCATCCTTCCAACATTAGCTATTCAAAATTTATCATAACAAGAAAAAAGAAAAAAAAAAAAATAAGAAGGTGATTCACTTCCGAATAAGATATTTACAGTACTTTTTATGACATACTGCAGCGATTTAAACACATTAATTTATTTACAGCTGTTTACAAACCGTTGCGGAAATATCAAAATTTTTAGTGTCCTCACAACAAAATGCCACATGAAATGAGGAAAACATTCTGTCATATTATTTCACTACAATCAAACATCAGAATTGTACACCAACGTATACATGAATGAGGAAGACATTCACAAATATAATACATTATAGTAATTCTTCAACTTTAATTGAGAAGAAGAAAAAAAAGAACAATAGGCAAAATCAATGAACATAAAAATGAATCCAGAATCCCTATAGGTATGATGAATTTATGAAAATAATCCAAATTAGCTCCAATTAAGGTATCATTTTACCTTTCTCAATCCATCTGAGCTCTTGTACATTTCTCAGAAGCTGTCAAAACGATATACACTACATGCAAGTCCTCCTCTTACCTCTGGGATATATTTTTTAGTGGCATAATTCATCTCAAATAAATTTCATAGGCTAATTCTACATAACTTATCATGTTCGATCATTTTAAGACACACAAAAAAATACATATCTAGTGCCCAGCCCCGCGAGGGCTCGGCCCAGACGGAAGCCTCTCCGTCCATGATGTCATGATTGTCCTCATCGACGTATAGTATGTGATCGGCGCCTGCTCACAATAAAGATCTCGAGGCATTCGTCGCATGGCTATGACGCTCTGCATGCTCACTGGAAATGCAACGATAAAGATGACGATAATAAGTAGTCTGGCTCGAGAGCTTAGAAGACTCATTTCAAGAAGAACTCTCCTTTGCTCTTTAGAAGAAGTATATCTTAGATTGGTCTCTCATGGCTTCAATCAAGTAGGTATATTTATAAGGTTTGGGTTTTGGTGAGAATCAAAGGATGGTTAAAATAAATTTCTAGTTGACTTGCATTCATGAAGAGGCTGGTTGTTGATGGAACATTGAATAAAGAGAACTCTTTAGGCTCAAAATGAAATTTTATTGTCTTTACTCTCCACAAAAAGCTAAATTATTTTCTTATTTTTTAAAGAAGAATGGCTTATGTTAGCTTTAAATTAATGAAGATATGAACTGAGCTCCTTTTTTTTTTTTTTGCATTTCAACAAATAGTCTATTGATCATATTGACTTTATGCTCCATTAAAGGGAGACTTAGCTATTAGCAGTTTATAAAGTCATAATAAGCTAATATTGAATAGACTGTTATTCATCTTTTTCTTTTTTATTTTAAAGACTGGGGATGGAAGAGCAATAAGGACATTGACTTCTCATTAAAAAGATCAATGAGGTATGAATTACAAGACTCTGATTACAATCAAAGTCATGAGTGACAGCAAAAGTTTCATGGTTTTTTTCAAACACAAAATGGTATTTTTATCATATATCAAACAACTAAAAGTAAATTAATATACTCAACTAAGTGCATGAAAATCTTATTCGAGATTAAGGCTTCGTTTGTGATAGCTTTTGTATTGCTTTTTAAAATGATTTTATAGTACAAAAATTTTAAATTCAAGAAATTTTTATACTAGAAAGCTGTTTTATAAAGCAAGAAGAAAGTTGTCCCAAGGCTTCGTTTGAGGAAAAATTATTAGGTTCTCCCACCTGACGTAGAACTACGTCCTCCCAGAGCTAAAATCGCGCTAAAAAATGAGAAATACCGAGCAAATAGCGAGCAATACCAAACAATAACGAGGAATATCATCATGTGAAGACCAATACCGAGTTATACCGAGCTATACCGAGCAATACCAAGCAATACATAGTTTTTCCTAGAAAAAACTTGGTATTTTTTTGTATAACTCGGTATTGCTCGGTATAGCTCGGTATAACTCGGTATTGGTCTTCACATGATGATATTCATCGTTATTATCAAATAATACCTAGCAATACCGAGCAAAAACTGAGTTTTTTGGCGGTGGGAGGACGTAGTTCTAAGTTAGGTGGGAGGACCTAATAATTTTTCTCGTTTAAGAGAGCTTTTTTACTACTTTCAAAAGCAGCTTTTCAGTACAAAAATTTTTAATTTAAGATATTTTTATACTAAGAAGACAAAATCAATAAAAAAGAAGTCTCAAACGAAATCTAATAAAGAAAAGGAAAAAGTTGTGTGTGTGTGATGGACTTTTCTCCTTTTGGAAGAAGCAGCTTCAATTTTCTTCGAACTCAAAATTACCATTCTCACATTAGAAATCATTTATTATATTTTACATTGTCAAGACAAATAGCACATATTTTTTTTGTTGATTTTTAAAGTCGTTTGATCATCAACTAAATGCATTAAAATTTTCGTACATTGCGCGCGGTATGATTGTATGGCAAGATAATTATGATTATAAATCTAGATATTTTCAAATGGCTTGAACTCAAATCCTTGTGTTCATGATGATATATTACTTATATTGAACAACTTGATTAAGGAAATATAGGAGTAAACTTAAATGGTTTTGGTAGTTGAAGGGCTTATTGCCAACCCAAGTAAGTTTGACATCTACTATTCTAAATTTGTGGACAATTTTTTAGCCATTTGTGATATCCTAAGTATTCTTAAAGTCTCCTTTCCTTAATATTTTAATATACCTCTTTCTCTAATTAGAATTTCAAGGACTTTCAAGCTCATTTTAGTAGGCTTGATAGGTGGCAATGACTCAATTGTCTTGAAGGTTATAATGGTTTCAATTTTTAGAATTAAAGTTTGGGCCCTTCTTGATGAATGACTTATGGTTATTACAACACTTCCCATATATGATGCTTCTCTATTTACAAGGTGGACTGATGGGCAACGATGTGATGCTATTCTATATATGATGAACTTAAGCGTTTAAGGCGTTTGATTCGATCCGCAACCCTACTAGACCTGAAACTAACCTGAAAAGTTAAAATTTGGGTTAACTTGTTTAATAAACATGTCGGGTTCTTGTTTGGAATTCCAACATGTTTATTAAATGGATCAGATTATGGTTCAGTAGAAAATATAATTTTGATCTGAAAATGATCAATTTAATATTTTTTCTTAAAGTCTTTACTTGTTGATAATGAATTTCTTATTTTTTTATCAATTAACTTAAATTTTATAGTTAACAACAACAACAACGTGAAGCTTTTATCCCACTACATTGGGTGGGCTACATGGATTTTTTACTCCATTGTACTGTAAAGAGTCAAATTCTCATTTAACTCTATAGTTAACAAATTATATATATATATTTTAAAATCAAATCAGGCTATCAGGTAGAATTTGGGCCAACCATGTTGCTAAGGGCCGGGTTTGGATTAATCATTTTGACCAATTTATTGAGCAGCCAAGATTCGAGATGACTAAAACTAAGTCGGGTCAATTTCGGGTCAAAACATAACCCGACAAATTAGCCCATTCTGACACTCTTGATTTGAATATTGTAGGTCATCCTGCACTATTTGAATACCTGTAGCTTTTAGTAAATTTTTAAGAAAGGATTACCAAACCAGCCGGTTTTTTCTCCTCTCACCAACCTTTGAAAAAGGCCATGGTTGTTTTCCTTTTCTCCCACCAACAAAAATAAAGTAAAAGACCAATGCTGAGTACTCCACAGAATTTTGTATAAAATTTCACTGCACAGAGTTAGAAACCCTAAAGACTAATTAATCCATAAAGAAAATTTAAAAGGTAACCGCCTAAAATTCAGCTACTCCAATAATTTCCACTAACTCTGCAAAATTCAGTCAAAACTAAACAGAAATAATAAAAAATATATCAAAATTTAATCAAAACTCAATAGAAAATTCACTTAAAAATATTTTATTTGCAATTATTTTTTATTCTTTAAACTTTTTGGGCATGAAAATAAGCCATCTCTAACATAAAAACTACAGAAATTATTGAGATTATTTATAAAAAAAATTCAGAAATTTCAAAGGAGAACCATAACCTCAATTAAAAAGAACCGACTATGTTTATCAGGAGAAATTATTATGTGCGGAGTCCGGACGAGAAGAACCGTTCGGACTGTAAGTGTATACATTGTGTACAAATAATATGTACAAAAAGTTGATACACTCTATCTACAAATTTATACACAATATTTACACTCATATATCTTAACGATTCTTCCCGTTCGAATTCCGTAGAGAATAATTTCTCGTTTACCGGGCAACCAATCTTTTTTCTTTCTTTACATTCTATTCAGTCTTTCAAGTTCAAACTTCTATAATTTCAATTCTACTAACCTAATCTTGAGACAAGGCTGTTGCTGCTTAATTTCTTGCCATCTGCCATGTTCTGATACTCCCCAACACAACTCTCCAATCTTTACAAACCTACAAGAAACCATCACCATCATCTTTTATTTCTGTCAAAGAATGTAATGTCTTTGCTTTACCTGTATCTCACTTTGGGTGCTTTTCAATAAAGAATTTGAGAGCAATGCAAGAAAATGTGTAAAATTTCTTCTCCATTTAATGAATAAGTCATTAGTCATACTAAGTTTAGCTTATGCTGTGTCTCCTACCACCGGCCACCATAATCATAATCACCTACTACCATCATTATCTTTAAACTTTACACTACATTCAATTTACTTCAAACTAAAAATAAAAAACACTTGTATTTATTTTATACTAGGAGTATAAATGAGCCAAACCGACTCGAGCTTGACTCATAAACAAGCAATGAGCCAAGTCGACTCGAGCTTAACTCATAAACAAGCTCACGAGTCGAACTTATTGAGCCACAGTTTCGAGCTTACACTCAAATTTATATATTAAAAGAACTCAAGCTCAACCTGGCTCAGCTCGAAAGCTCATTGAGCCACACGATTAATAAAAACATACATATTCAAAAATTAATTTAAATTAACATTATATAATCTATTTTTATCTTTTAAATTAATTCTATATTAAAAGAAAAATTCTTAAGAAAATTAAAAATTTTAACTTGGAACTAAAAAATCAAGCTCCACGATCAAGTTAAGCTCGAGCTTTCCAAACGAACTTAAGCAATTGAGCCGAGCTCAAGCATATAAATTTTTTAATGAGTCGAGCTCAAGTTAGCAAACAAGCTCGAGTTCGAGATCGACCTCAGAAAGAACTAAACAAATTTAACTCGATTAAGCATATAGTCAACTCTACTCGTTTATACCCTAATTTTACAATTATCCTAACAACATCAAAACATTCCTTTTACATTGCATTCCTTTTTATTAAAAAACCAACCATCCCTTAGTATTTTTAAAATACATGCATTTTGAAAAAAAAAAAACTGATCACCTATCCTTTGAACCAAAAAAAATAATAATAA
Organism: Dendrobium nobile; assembly: GCA_022539455.1. Taxonomy (NCBI): domain Eukaryota; kingdom Viridiplantae; phylum Streptophyta; class Magnoliopsida; order Asparagales; family Orchidaceae; genus Dendrobium; species Dendrobium nobile. The sequence goes on from CM039719.1 coordinate 10,886,303, forward strand.
TAAAAATAAAAAACTTGTGATGATATTGGTAATGAAAAAACACAATTTTAACAATGCAAGAATGATTTTGCAGAAGCATCATGTACTTGGTACGCCAGTTTTACATTAAACAAGAAAAAAGAAGCTAAAAGTTCGTTATTTTACAAAAATTTTGATGCCAATGTACATCCATTTATGTGCCATTTGTATATTTTCTAATCAAACAATGCAGCAATCAGATCCATAAACATCATAAGAACTGCTGCACATTTTGATTGAGCTGCAGCACTGAAAATATGCAAAGAACTTCTAAGCTGCGAAATGGTAATCTATAATTCCTTGGACTTCCTTCTCAGCTCATTAAGTTCATTCTCAATCTCTATATCTCGGAAAGGAAATGCTCCACTTGAGCTGCTTATTGCCGTTCTACCAGCAGGAAGCTCTCCTTTCTGTTCAAGAAAAATGAAATCAGTACATGCAAGAAATACTTTTAGAATTGATTGTGTAGTGACAGCATATTTGAATTGTTCAGGATCATTTATTATATAGGAGATGCCCTTTTGCTACAACAATAATACCAATTTTAATTTTTTACTAAAAAAATTACTTTAATAAACAGTAAGAGAGCCATCTCAAATGAAGGCTTAGTTGGTAAGAAGGCTAATCGAGATTTATGTTCGTAGAGATGATAATTTGCATAAAGCTAATCTTACCAAATGGTACAAAATTTTTTTGATAATCAATGTCATAAGTTAGTTTAAAATAAATTCTTTTGTAATAAGTGTAGAACTCATCGAAATTATAATAACAAAAAGTCAAAAACCATTGGTGACTACACCGATGTATTTTCCGTCAACAGAACCAATGAAAAATATGGCAGTACAGAGGGTGAAGCAACACCAAGGAGAACAAAAGAGGGCAAGCCAAAACATATAAATATAATTCTTTTGTTTGTTACTATGATCTTCTTATTTTTTTTATCAATTAGGCTTCATTTTGGATAGTTTTCTTATTGATTTATGAAGTAGTTTTCTAGTATAAAAAATTTTAACATTTAAAAAAAACCCATTTTGACACATCTATTCAAGTTATAACTTAAAAGAAATTTGCTACACTATCAAGTAGATTACATATCAATCCATTATCTAATGGTATGAAAACATTTTAAGTCTAATTTTAGGGCATCCTATCATTACTTTTTCATACTGGTAGGATCATTCACAATATTCAAGATTTAGTTAAAATAAAAAAGAGAAGGCTATTTTAGAATATTTGATTAATAAAATTTTAACATTTAAAAAAAAAAGATAAATATAGTGCATATGTAATTAATATTATATCTATTTTAAATAGCCTTCTCAGCCTCGTCGCCCTCAAAGAAATCCACCTCAGTCTTCTCTTCCGTATCTGCGGTCTCTCCACCCGAACACTCACCATTGACGTCGGCGGTGGAAACACCGCCACATTCCTCCACATCTGGATCCCGCGTCGCCGGCGACCACAAAAACACGCCCTCCTCCTCATCCACGGATTCGGCGGTAACTCTAAGTGGCAATTTCATCGCCAGATCGGCCCGCTTTCCCGTTCTTTCGATCTTTACATCCCCGACCTGGTTTACTTCGGCCGGTCACTCTCCTCAAGCGGTGAGCGATCGGTGGGGTTCCAATCGCAATGCGTGTCTGCGGCGATGAGGGGTTTGGGGGTGGAGAAGTACTCAGTAGCGGGGATCAGTTACGGTGGTTTTGTGGCTATGAATTTCAAGCACATGCAAAAATTAACCTCAATAAAAAATTAAAACCACAAACATCATTACATCAATCCACAAACAAACATCAATACATATCCATGCATATTAATTAAAAAAAAAAAGGCGCGCGTCCCACATTAATATTTATTTGCATATCAATCTGTGTGCTTCCTGCGCTGTGCTTCCTCCCGCTTTGCTTCCCGCTGTGCTTCCCGCTTTGCTTCCCGCTGTGCTTCCCGCTGCTCCAGGACGTGAGCTTCTAACTCACATTTTGTCTTGAACTGATTTGCACAATCCACGCCTGAATATTTTAATTTTTTGTGCAATTTCTTATTATGCTCCTTGAGACCTTCCTTGGAGCTAAATCGCCTAGCTTCGTTTTTTTTTCATGTGAGGCACATAAATCCTCCTCCCGAACCCATTTGTACAGGGAACAGGAGGAAGAGGGTGGCAGAGGAATGGCGGAATGGCGGAGGATGTGGGTGGGAGAAGTAAGAATGAACATGTTCAGGTTTTATAACAAGTATCCACGTACCCGAACTCCGAAGGTTGCCCTGTTACTTGTTATAAAATGTGGATACTTGTGGGCAACCCCGAACTCCGCAGGAAGCTCAGCAATGGAGGCTTCTCCATTTTTTAGGGTAAGAGCAATATCTCCAGTAAGTAATGGCCTTCTTCCTTCCCTTTCTTTTACTATCTTGCGATTGAAATCAACAGTGGACCAGTTGTCAGAATCATCACAAGAAAAATCTCCATCTAGAACGACCAGTTCTACTTTGATTGATGTGGATAGTGATGTTATAGGCTTCTTTTCTGTTGCAGTGTCTACGAGGAGAATCTCTAAGGGGCAACCCACAAGTATCCACATTTTATAACAAGTAACAGGGCAACCTTCGGAGTTCGGGTACGTGGATACTTGTTATAAAACCTGAACATGTTCATTCTTACTTCTCCCACCCACATCCTCCGCCATTCCGCCATTCCTATGCCACCCTCTTCCTCCTGTTCCCTGTACAAATGGGTTCGGGAGGAGGATTTCTGTGCCTCACATGCAAAAAAAATGAAGCTAGGCGATTTAGCTCCAAGGAAGATCTCAAGGAGCATAATAAGAAATTGCACAAAAAATTAAAATATACATGCGTGGATTGTGCAAATCAATTCAAGACAAAATGTGAGCTAGAAGCTCACGTCCTGGAGCAGCGGGAAGCACAGCGGGAAGCACGACGGGAAGCAAAGCGGGAGGAAGCACAGCGCAGAAAGCACACAGATTGATATGTAAATAAATATTAATGTGGGACGCGCGCCTTTTTTTTTTTTAATTAATATGCATGGATATGTATTGATGTTTGTTTGTGGATTGATGTAATGATGTTTGTGGTTTTAATTTTTTATTGAGGTTAATTTTTGCATGTGCTTGAAATTCATAGCGACAAAACCACCGTAACTGATCCCCGCTACTAAGTACTTCTCCACCCCCAAACCCCTCATCGCCGCAGACACGCATTGCGATTGGAACCCCACCGATCGCTCACCGCTTGAGGAGAGTGACCGGCCGAAGTAAACCAGGTCGGGGATGTAAAGATCGAAAGAACGGGAAAGCGGGCCGATCTGGCGATGAAATTGCCACTTAGAGTTACCGCCGAATCCGTGGATGAGGAGGAGGGCGTGTTTTTGTAGTCGCCGGCGACGCGGGATCCAGATGTGGAGGGATGTGGCGGTGTTTCCACCGCCGACGTCAATGGTGAGTGTTCGGGTGGAGAGACCGCAGATACGGAAGAGAAGACTGAGGTGGATTTCTTTGAGGGCGACGAGGCTGAGAATGCTATTTAAAATAGATATAATATTAATTACATATGCACTATATTTATCTTTTTTTTTTAAATGTTAAAATTTTATTAATCAAATATTCTAAAATAGCCTTCTCTTTTTTATTTTAACTAAATCTTGAATATTGTGAATGATCCTACCAGTATGAAAAAGTAATGATAGGATGCCCTAAAATTAGACTTAAAATGTTTTCATATCATTAGATAATGGATTGATATGTAATCTACTTGATAGTGTAGCAAATTTCTTTTAAGTTATAACTTGAATAGATGTGTCAAAATGGGTTTTTTTTAAATGTTAAAATTTTTTATACTAGAAAACTACTTCATAAATCAATAAGAAAACTATCCAAAATGAAGCCTAATTGATAAAAAAATAAGAAGATCATAGTAACAAACAAAAGAATTATATTTATATGCTTTGGCTTGCCCTCTTTTGTTCTCCTTGGTGTTGCTTCACCCTCTGTACTGCCATATTTTTCATTGGTTCTGTTGACCGAAAATACATCGGTGTAGTCACCAATGGTTTTTGACTTTTTGTCATTATAATTTCAATGAGTTCTACACTTATTACAAAAGAATTTATTTTAAACTAACTTATGACATTGATTATCAAAAAAACTTTGTACCAATTGGTAAGATTAGCTTTATGCAAATTATCCTCTCTACAAACATAAATCTCGATTAGCCTTCTTACCAACTAAGCCTTCATTTGACAGCATATTTAAACTCTCGTTTAAATCTAATAAAGAAAGATCATTTCTAATATTTTCTAACCAAGTCTTTTTAGGTCTACCTCTAATTTTCTTAACAGAAGTCAAATCTAATACCTCTACTTTCCTATCCGGGTCATCGAAAGGCTGCCATTTTATGTGACCAAATCATCTAAGGCGACTCTCTCTAATCTTATCTTCCACTGGAGCTAATCAAACCCTTTTGCTACTAAGTAGCAAAAATATCAATATGAATATGCAGTACATACAAAATTGTTGGATCTTACACTGATTTATATTGATGAAGGATTCCTTGGTAGTAGAAAGTACAATGATAATGAAGTTTATGAAGCACAACTGAAGTTGTACAGAGCAGAACTGTACAACTACTCATGAAATACATGCACTAATTGCTTAACTGATGCATTTGAGTCCAAAGTGATAAATCCATGGTTTCCAATGCAAGAAGCTCTCTTTGTATTTCTTTTTCTTTAGATTTAATATGGCGGGATCCAATCCCAATATCTTGGTAATAATTTTCAAAGATCTAGCGGTCAAAATCTTTCAAAGATCTAAGTGATCACACTTTTAGTTCATTTTACTAAGATTCGAATAGGTTCTTTGGGGCTAAGTAAATTCAGATAAGCGGTTCAAACTGGTAAATACTGGTTGCAAAGTGGCAACAAAAATGGAGTCACCAAAAATACAGTCAACCAAGGTTTACTCAGGATAAACTGCAATAAGAGGATGGTTTCTTCAAATTTAATCGTAATGAGTTGATAAATGAAGGCTTAACTAGAACATTACAGTATGAATAATGGTTGAAAAAGAAAAGGAAGAACAACAGATAATACCAGTGATTTCCCTGATAGTTCTCTTTTCAGCTTAGCCAGATCATCATCCACCGAAGAACTCTCAAGTGATGCAAACTATAAAACCAAACAAAATTCCTTTCTGTGAGGTAGTATGATAAGCTGATGGGAAAAATGCACAGATAGCTTTACTATAGGGATATCACCTTTCCTTCGAGATCATCAGTAGTAAGCTGGTTAAGGGCCTCTGCTTGGGACTCCATTGCCATAACTGTTTCCAACTCAAGTCAGCGTGTACAGAAAAAAAAAAAGGAATGATGAAAGTTATCTCTAGATTTAATAAGGCCCAAAAGGGGTTAAGATAACGCCAAATGACTATAACAGTATTGCATAGCACAAATTTTGCGGTCCTTTCTAAGGTTTCGTTTGAGACGGCTTTTTTATTGCTTCTTAAAACAACTTTTTAGTAAAAAATTAAAATTTTTTACTAAAAAATTATTTTAAGAAACAATAAGAAACCCGTCCCAAATAGGGCTGCAAGCGAACCAAACGTTCGACGAGCTACTCGTTGTTCGGTTCAATTAAAGCTCGTTTGAGATCGTTTAATTAACTAAACAAACAAACTTGAACAATATTTTAAATACTCGATTCTTAAATAAACAAACTTGAACACTAATGCGTTCGGCTCATTTATGTTCGCGAACAACATCATTTGAAGTTCGTGAACAAGCTCGACATTAAGCTCGATAAGAAGCTCGATAAAAGCTCGATTTGTGTTCGATTTTGAACTCGTGAATAAGCTCGATGAAAATAATTAATATTTGACTATAGAATTAATAAATATAAATAATCATTACATTTGTTATATATACAATTGCTTTTATTATAAATGTGTTTGTTCATAGATATGTTCATGAACGTGTTTGTTTGATAGTTAAAAAAATTAGTTAAATATGTTCGCGAACAAGCTCGATAAACACTAAACGAACGAACATGAACTGAGCATGAACCGAACATGAACACTCCTTAATTTAAATGAACCAAACATGAACACAAATGCTAAAGCTCGAACAAACATGAACCAAACATGAACAAGCTGATATTAAATGAACACAAACATGAACACTCACATACTCGGCTCGGCTCGGTTCGTTTGCAGCCCTAGTCCCAAATAGGTTTTAAATTTGTGATCCTAATAGCATCAGCAAACTGTCCTTCAAAACTGAATAGAATGCCATTTCTACTATCTGTCGAGCTTGGATATTGGATACATTCTTCTTTTTTTAACTAAGGAATTCACCATTTTGCCATGTCCTATGGGATAGGATATCATATAGCTTACAGGTTAACAATGCACATAAAAAAGGAATGCTAAGACAACATCAAGAAACATGCTACCTTCTAATACAGCATGGTAAACAACAAAATTAATGGTAAAAACGAAAAATCTAAGCAGATAAAAGCACATTAAGTAGGCTGCATTTCCTTAGAACAGCCGAGATTCTCATCGCAAATATTTTGAATTGGAAATTTTCTACAAAACTTAAATTTTGACTCTAAAAGTAATAGTGTTTCAAACTAAACTGTTTATCTTTGTCATCCAACTAAACAGGGACTTCAAGTTTCAAGTACCATAAAGTTACCACATAATATATTGTTACCAATTAACTATTAACAATGGTTCCCGTTTAGCACGACAACCATAACTATATCATTAATTTAATAGAATTCGCCCAAGATTTTCTTCAATATAATATATAAAGTGAAAGAACATACCCTTTTCCTCCATCTTCTCAAATGCTGAAAGAGCGCTACTAGTATTGACATTTCCCAACATCTCGCTAACTTTTGTTGCAGTCCTACAAAATATAGAAAGCACACAAACCTTTTAAGGATCAAAAGATGGAAGAAAGTAACGTGTACACCATCATTTTAGAAGGCAAAAGAACAGACTTTGCAGATTGTGCCCGAGCCTTTAGTGTATCTTTCTTAGACCTAGCCTCCTGTATCTTGCTCTCCAAAAGCTACAAAAAAAGATAAGTTTATTTCAAGTAACTTTATAAATGGAAGTTGTTATGAATTTAAAAGCTAACCAATAAGAAAGGACAAGCAAATCTCACTGTTGAATTTAACCTAATAGCAATAAAAGCTTATTTTAATAGTGTCCTTCCAAGTAAAAAGTTGTCCATAAACAAACTCCATGATTTGTATTACAAAAAAAAGAGGGGGGAAAATTCAAGAACTGTTTATTTATATAGTAATAGAGTAAGTATCGATAGTAAGATTGATAGAGTAGAGTATAGATAGCATTGAGCTCAAGAGTTTGCATTTTATAATGATTTTTTTAAAAAAGCATTGAAAGCCTAATATGAATGTAAAATCAAATATTATGAGTTTCACAATCCTATATTTATTAAATTCAAATTTTATCAACTCATCTTTTCAATAAGAATCGAACTTAAAATTTAAGTTTACTTTTATATAAACCAGTAGAGGGAGGAAGGTGAGGAATCGATTTTATTGCATAGGAGGGGTATTGCAGTCGATAAAAATATCCAACATTCACTTGATAGTAAGGTGGAAGACCGCATGACAGCAATTGATTGTGATTTTCTAAAGACAGAATTCTCGTGGCATCAGGCACCAGATTGAAGAATAAAAATTAATCCGGAAACTCAGTGAAAACTAAAAGGTCTACAAACATGGACTACAGAAGTGAGATCCCTAAACCTTCGAGATGTGTAATTTGCCAAATAAAAATTCAACTCTAAAACTCTTAGCAAGCAGGTGTCACTTGTAACATCACAGCAACAACGACTTATAAAGGAAGCTGACAAAAAAAAAAAAAAAAAAAAAACAGAACAAAATGAAGCTTAGAACAAAAAAATAAATAATTTATACAAAGGAGTTTCCAGACTCACCCGAGTGTTAGAAACTAAATTGTCAACCACGCTTTTCTGTTGTTCTAACTGAGCTTTCAAAGAGTTGGCATTATCCTGAAAGGTCACGAGGAAGAAACAATCAAGAAACCAGGGAGGTAACATATAAATCTAAAGCTTCAACCAATATCCAATTAGCAATTGCCAATACTCAACTCATGCACAAAGGAAAAAATAGAAATCTTAGTGCTTCATAATCTATGGAATTAAGATCATCAATAAGAAGGTAGTTATTGGGAAATACTTTAATTGCTCTCAATTTAGCAGTTAAGCCAGAAGGCATTAAGATCATCTATTTTGAGTAAGGACATCAGATGTTATAATGTAAAAATCTGCCAATTTAACAGAAGAGTTGGTTCAACCACTAGGTTAAATACTTATGGCTGCATATGAATCTTGATATAAACAAGTCCCAATATGCATATAAAATAGGTACAAAAACAACAAATATCCTAAAGAAAACAAGCTTATACGACCATCAGCATAGTCAAAACTACAAGCATAGCTTCAGAAAGATAAAAAAACATCAACTGATTTAAATGTAAGGCCTAAAACAGAGGTGTAATATAATTAGGTAATGCTAATTCACAAATTACTTGAAAATTAGAAGGAACGCTATGATTGCTTACATTGTTTAGGTTAGCACAGAGGCTGTGGAGAGAATATATAGTAGAGGTAAAATCCATGCACAAACGAGCATATACACAGATCAATTAAACATTAACGCAAATTGTGCCATAATCTATAAAACATAAAGATCCATCAAAAAACTAGGCTAAAAGAATGTCCTAGTTAGCCAAATAGTCAAAGATTGATGAAGGGTGAGTCTTGTTATTTTAAAGCAACATGGAAATTTTGAATGGAATGAACAAAAGAATCATGATGGTGGTAGTGCAGGAGGCCATCTTAAATAAGAATAAGTAATAGCGAGCATCAAGGAACACCACCCTTTTGACTTCAATTTTGCCAACATAATGGCATTGCAATATCCTATTTATTACCAGAAGTAATATCCCTATGTAATACCAAAGTAAATCACAAACACGCGAGGCCTTATCAGCTTTGATTCTAACTTATTAAATAATATTTAAGTTCAACTTAGCGTGTAGAGGAACAATTTTCTTTTTGAGAATATTTGAGTAGAATGAATCTGTGGCATTTCCTTGAATAGTTGTCACTTCTCCCTGACACCTGTGGACTTATTTGATACTATATCCTTTGAAAATATTGACCTAGCCATTTAGTGATTCTGACAGAAGCTCCTTGTGAATCACTTTCAAATTCTTGGAGGATTGTATTTTGGCATCCTTGTATGAATTACCTTTTTAGACTATAAAACAAGCCAATCAAAATTTCCTCATGATACTCCCCCTTGGCCACACATACACACTTGTACCATGAGCTTTCCAGTCCACTACTCCCCCATAAAGGAGGTACTGTAAGAACTGGGTGTTTTGGACATTTCAATCGAACCGGTCCCTTTTTGCAAAGCACCGGGCAAACGAGCTGTCGAGAGAAGCAACGAGCAGATGATTGCGGCTCGAGCGCGACTGGATTCGAGAGCTATCGTGAGCAGACGGACGAGACTCGTGTGAGATAAGTTGATTTCGCTATGTCCAGTAAAGCCGAACGAGAGAAAGAGAGAAGCTGGGAACAATGGCCGAGAGGAAGAGAGGGTTGGGTGAGGAGAGAGAGAGGTTGAGAAAGAGAAAGTTGGAGAGTTTCTTACCGTTGTTGACCGACAAAAGATCTGTGCTTGATGAGAGGAATTCATGTGCTTAATTAGAGGAATTTGTGTACTAGATAGAGGCAAAGGAGGAAGAGTAAGGAATTTTTATTTAATTTAGAGAGAATGACTTTATGATTTCTAATTTTGTTGAAGTAATTAGTTGCTTTCTTTGATACGGAGGAAGAAAGAATAGGCTGCGAATTATAGGATTTCAACTCAAAAAGGAAGAAAAGTTTTTGAGGTAAATAATGCAAGTTATTTTAGTGAAAAATTTCCATCAATTTCATGGAATATTACGTGTAATATGATTAGAAATGTGGTTTGTTAATTTAGAGGAGCTCACACATTCAATGTTGTCGTAAAACATATGATATGTTCAATGATAATTTGACAACATTTGACTTCTTCAAAATTTAGTCTAACAATATTTAAATTAGCTCAACACATTTTGGAGCAGCGAAGGAATTTAACTGTTGAGTTGAGACGAAATATCATAATCAAGTTATGGTTCTCAGAGAAAAACTAGGTAAGAGCTAAATATGTTAATGCATATTTAATTTAAAGTAATTAAAATATGATTCTAAAAGAGTTAAGTGGATTTTTATAATTGTGTTCTTAATTTTAGCTGACTAATGAGAGTTCTAGCGGAAAAGAAGTGAAGTGGGTGATTACATTTATTTTATAGCAATAACATTTTTATTATAACTTCAATGAAATTATCTTATAGAATAAATTTTAAGAAGAAGCATGGACAAAATTTAAATTATGTGAATGAGCATAATTTTACAAAAATTTAAAAAGAGTCAAACTAGCCAAACTGTTTGGCTAATTCTTAATAGCCAAACTATTTGGCTTAGTTGTATTTGTATATTTTGTTAAATTAAAATACTTGTAAATTAATGAATGAATAATTTAAACTAATTATGTATATTTTGCTTTGTTGACCTCGATTTTGGCACGAGCGTGCTCGAGCACTTTTGACCGATTTAATCGAACCCCGTCAAGCCCAATCCGAGCTCGAATCGACTCGACTCGAGCCGGGTCAGACTCGAATGTGTTCAGTTAGACTCGATCATTTTGTTTTGGTCGCGTCGTGCCAATTTGATTCAAATTGATCATTATTCTGAATTTAATTTCATCCAATTAAATTCGTCGCGCTGGCTTGAACCAAATTCGACTTGAATCGAGTCAAATTCGGACTCGAGCTTAACCTAATCTTAGCCAATTCCAGTCCGATCCAACTCAATTTGATCCCACTTAATGCCATGTAACTTTCTTTGTGTTTTGAATTATTTTCCTAGAACAGGAAACTACCCCAACGGTTGCAATCGGATGAGATCTTCGTTTCAGCCCATATCTCGCGCCTCAGCGATCTTCTGCGGTTCGAGCAGCGAGCGAAGCTGTTTTAGGAATTTTCGGAGACTGGAGCGTGAGACGTCGAATACGCGGGCTTCCTTTTTCGGCGTCGTGCTCAATTTACTCGGAACGAAGCCTTCAGCTTCAACATGGACTCCCGCCTCACTCTCTCTCTTGATTTCGCATAAGCCCAGGAGGCCTGAACGAATCTCCAGCTCCGCCTCTTCCTGTGCGCGAAACCAGCGGCTCGTCGCCCCCTCCCTCTCTCGATCTCCCTCTGTTCGCGCGACCAGTCACAAACCAGGGTTCGGCCGACTCTTCTCCCTGTTCACGAAACTCCAGCCAGACGCTCCACGTCCGAACCAGCGCAGGCCCCCTCTCTCTCTGTCTCTCTCGGTTTGGCACCAGCAAGAGGAGCCGAAGCCCCTCTTTCGCTTGAAAGCCGAAGCTCCCCCTTCCGACGCCGGCTTCCCCCTCCGACGCCGTTCAGCCCAAGGCCAAAGCTTCCCCGACGCTTGGGCCGACTCCCTGCTCTCGCCGAGCCCTAGCTTTCGTCCGTCCCTAGGGATCGAAGCAGCTTCGTCAGTTCTTCCTCACGCAGGTAACTACTTCCCCCTTCTTCTTCTTTTCTTTGCTTTCTTTCCTTCTTACCCCCATATCTTCTTCTGTACAAAAAAATGGAGTAGATTGTTATTTCAATGAGTTTGATAAGTATTCATCCCCACCTCCTGTGGTTCACCTTCGTTACCTCTGTTCGGTTACTGAATGGTGTCTTAACTTGCTTGAATGAGTGATAACAGTTGTTGTTAGCCGTGGGTAATCTTATGAAGTACAGATGAAATTTCTGTGTTGGCTTATGTTACTTGGGAATGAGTGCTCTTTTTCTAGGTCTCACTTGCTTTTGGTTTACACCACATGATAGTGAAGGTTAAGTAGAAGTTGTGAGACATCATGCGAAGATATGTTATTTGTTATTAAGATATGCATATGAGGTGTTTGTATTAATGTTCGTTAAAGAATAATATGAATTTTGGTTAAATAAGGAACTGTCAGAAGTCATCTTTGTATATTGTTTCCTTTATACTCTTAAAGAGCAGGTTGGAGACATGATGAATCTTCTTTTTGTATGCTTTGGTACATCTCATGAAGAAAGAGACTTGATAGTGGGTATTTTAAAGTTCTTTCTTTAATGGATTTGTTTCGTTTGGCAAAGAGATTCCCTTATTCTTGTGCAATGAATTTTATTCTTTGAAAGAAGTCTTGATATATAAGAGGTGTCATAACTCTTGGTGGCATGTAGCATGAGGGGTCAAAAATATGTTGAACGTTTTTTTCTTCTGGAATTTGCTTTATATGAGAAAGAATTTTATGTTAAAAGAAATCGTTTGTATTGGAGAATTTCAAAGTTTACTTTATGATTGTTGGGCTTTACGATACTTCGCATATTTGACATCACCATCATGTGTCGATTTATAGATCTCTCAAATGTGTTGATTTATGTTGTTTGAGAATGAACAATAGTTTTTTTTTTTGTTTTGTGAGAGTTGTCCTCGAAGCATGTTATACAATTCAACATTTTAGGTGAAAATGGTGGAAAGGCATGTGAAGCCATGTTGATTCTCTATTGAACTATGCAATCAAAGTGTCTGTGATAATGTTCTAGAGAAATTCATAGTTATTTTGCTTACCTTAAAGCCCTAAACAATGATCTCCTTCCTTTGAATGTTTAGCGGGTTAGCGTTGGTGGAAGAAAGAAAAAATGATTTCTTTTGTTGCTCTCTCGGAAACTCGAAATGGCCGACATTTGTTTTGCTTCATTTAAATATCGAATTTCTTTGTTGTGTTGATTGCCTTCAAGGAGAGATGACAATTCTCTTTATGTTCGTTCATTTGAGGAAAGACTAAGTAAAGTCCATTAACACTTGCTCCTCCCTTTTAAATATTGTTGATGATTCTTGTGAGCAAGCATTGTTTCTTTATAAGTATTTGAGTACGAAATATGAGAACCTTCTTTAAGAGCAAGAATGAGGGTTTTGGATGTTGCTTTCGACAATGTTAAGTGCTGGAATTATCTTGTGATATGTTATGTAGTGCTGGAATTTATCCGTATATTGTTACAAAATGCTGAAATATTTTATCCATAGGCTGCATATGCTCTTGTACTTGGGTTAAGTGCAGATTTTGCATTTCCAAACTATTTTTGAGAAAAAGTTATATGCAGATTTTTCATTGTTTTGCATTCCAAACTGTTTTGGGAAAGAGTTATATGCAGAATTTTTATTATTTTGAGCTCCAAACTGTTTTGGAGAAGGGTTAGATGCAGATTTTTCATGTCTCTATGCCTCAAACTACTTTGGGAATCGATTGGATACATGTTTTCACTTGTTTAGTGCTCCAAACTGTTTTAAGAATGGAATATATGCAGATTTTTGTTCATTATGTGCTCTAAGTTATTTTTGGAGAAGAGTGTCGGGAAGTATTCATGTCTTTTTAGGATGAACATCCAGGCCTTCTATAAAGCTTCTTTAGAAAATATAAAATTGGAAAGGTTGTTGGAGAGAAATCATGACAAATATTCACATATCTCGCATAAGGTATTTTTGGAGAAAGATTGGAGAATTTTCGTATGATCCAAATATGAGTTTGTACATGGATTTGAATGTAGTCTCGCTTCCTGTGGACCGAAAGTATTTTCTTGGATATTAAAAAGAGTGAAACTACATTGAACCTTTTCTACCTCTTTTGCCCTGAATGTCGGGTGGGAATAAAATGAATTGGAAACATGTTTAGTTCTAAAAGGATTATGGCACATAGTGTAATACTTTTATTTTTATCCCTAAATTTTGGTTTCTCTTTCACTTGTTTGAATTTTATATATATATAAAAAAAAAAGATCACATCAGTTAGTGTGATTTAAAAAAAAAAATGAATGGTTTCATGTTGGAAAGATTCCTACTCACTTTATGTTTAAAAGATCGTTGGTTTGTTCTATGTTGAAAAAGGTTTATGACTTGCCTCATATCGGATAGATTGATGGTTTACTTTATGGTTGGCTTTAGATCTGTTTTATATTGGAAAGATTTATGATTTGTTTTATTTTGAGGTGATTTATGATTTGCTTTATATTGAGGATATTTGTGATTTGCTTCATGATTGAGAAGATTTACAAATGGCTTTATATCAAAAGCTTTGTGAGTCGTTTCATATCGCAAAGATTTGCGATAGGTTTTTGTGAATGAAGGTTTTATATGAATTATTTCGGTATTGTGATTTTGTGTTTTTGTCTTGGGAATGCTTCTTGATGAAGGGCTTTATAGTTCCCATTCATTAAGAAAATTTCCACAAGTCTACCCCACTCCAAATGAAGAACAAGGTACTTGATTGTGGGTCTTTTGTAGGATTTTGGAGTTAACAAAAAGAAGAGATTTTGGGTGGATGATTTTTGTAGGATTTTGTGTAGTGTTTTGTTTAGAAATTTTTCATAGAGTAGTTTGAGGCTCCTAGTTTTACGACTTGCCTAGTGTAGTAAATCTCTTAGTATTCTGTGGGCTCCGAAAATTCGGCCCCGGCCTCCCCGTCGCGCGATTTCTTTTTATTATTCGGCGAGGAGTTTTAACTGATAAGTTCCGGGGTAAATTTTGGAAGGCAGATGGGTTTGTAGATAAGACACTACCCAGAGATTTCGCCCTCATTTTGCAAGGACTTTATGATCTGAGTTCTGGTTTCCTATAGGCGCAAGCCCCTATAGTTAATTACCCCTCTCAATCATGAGAGAGAACTTTCGATTAAGGCTAGTCGTCAATTAGATACGTATAGAGAATACGTGTATCTGGCATATAGTAGCAGCAATGATTGGATTTGGAAATTGGAAATTGGGTTTGGATTTTGGGAAATTGTGTTTGAATCTGGGTATTTGGAAAGTTTGGAAGTTTTGGATATTGAAAATTTTGATATTTAAAATATAAACTTCACCATCTTGCACTTAAAGTGGATGGTGGGGGAATGGATGATAGACCCGATCAAGATCCCATGGTTCCGTCGTCCCGGGCCATCGTGGTCCTTGGTCTACTTAGTCAGAGGAGGTAGTCGACCCAACCTGACAGAAGGATCCTTGTCGGCAGCCATGGGTTGCTTCGTCCAAGGAGACCTTGTAGACCTGGGATGGGTGTTCGTCTAAGGGGACAAATTTAAATCCACCTTAGCTAACAGAGGGCTTTGTGCCATATCAATCATATCCTATTGATTTATATCTCAAGGATTTGATGCCAATAAGGAACGTAACGGCGCTGGCCATAACCGATATTTCGTGGTGCCATTTGGCGGCAAAACCACTCGGTTCAGAGGGCCCCGGGTCATAACCGTTTATCCTGCGGTGCCATTTGGCGGCAAACCGCCGGTTAGAGGACACGTACCACGTCCTTACTAGCAGGAGATTGTCTTGAGAATGGATCCTAGTGATATTTTCGACTAGGCATTTAACTCTTTGTGAGCTGAAGTAAATTTTGATTGTCCACCTCGGCAAACTGTTGCGGAGGGTGGATGGATTTTGCTTTAAGCGGGTTGATGGATTTATTTTAATTTTAAATATTTTTGGAATTTTGAATATTTTTAGGATTTTGGGTTTTTGAGATTTTTATGTAGTTTTTGGGTTTTTGGATGGAGCTTGGAAGACATTTGGATATTTGGGAGTCATTTGAAATATTTGTGAACCCCTCCGGTTGAGATAAACATTCAACACGGCCATCATCGGGGTGTTTGGGGTCATTTCCATTTAAAGCTTCAACCTTGTCGACTCTGTCTAGCTGTCGACAGAGGATCGGGTTTCGTAGGCTTCGTGCCTTTATTAGTGAATTCATATTGTTGTAGGCCTTGAAGGTCTAATATGAATGTTTTAAAGCAAATATATCGGTCGTCACAACTTTATATTTGCTTAATGGTTCGAACCCTGTCGACTTCTATTGACCCGTATAGAAGGATCGGTTTCGAAACTGAATTCACTTGTCAACCCGCGCAGCATCCCTAGACGTCACGTGTGTACCAATAACACGCTCGCCGGGGCCCATGCGGGTTAAGATTATATACCCCATTAGTGTACCTATGTGTATACAATTTAGTGCACGTGTATGGGTATTTTGAAAATATTTGTAGACGCCTTCTGTCCGCTAGTACGAATGTTGCGGATTCGGTGGCGTGGTGTTGTAGTTATGGACGCCTTCTATCTGCTTGTACGAATGTTGCAGATCCGGTGGCGTGGCGTAGCAGCTTCTGAGAAGAGTTATTCACTACTTCGTACAGGTAGACTGTCGTGCACTACTTGTTGCTTTCTGCAGGTGGATCATAGTGCACTAACAAGTCTCCTGCTTTTGTTCGTAGATGCTTGTATTTGTTGTATGTACGATGAATCTCCCACTCTAACTCATCAGCACTTGCAGTTGATATAGTTACTTTGTATCTTGCTCGTGGACAATAAACTGGGTGTACTACGAGTCTTCTACAGTGGCTCATGGATACTTGCAATTGTTCTAGTCATCTTGCATGTTGTTCGTAGATGATATGTGATATTTATAGCGGTGCTCCAACAGAAGCTCGTGGGAGCTTGTATCTGTCCTATTCTTTATGCACTCCGCTTTGGCTCTGGTCTTTACATCCATTGCTGTTGCAGGTAGATAAATTCATTTGCATACTGGAATTGACTACAGGATACTGCATTTACTATAGTCTTTATGCATCTATCCATCAGTGGCATGTGGCACATACGATTATCTTTGTAGAGAGAGATCGTATGTGTTGCAGATCTTTCACTTTGTATGTTAACATGTTGGATGGATTGCACTCATCATATATTGTCAATACTTGCACCACTTACTATGATTATCTCTGCTCATTTGTAAGCATGATTTGAGATGGATGCCTCAAATTAAAGTAAAAATTCCCTATCGTTTCATTGGAATTTTCTTGCACCAAGAGTATGGATGATATCCTTTCCACTTCTTTCTTGCATTGGTTTGTAAGGCGCTACATTTACCGAATGTGAATTTTTTGTTGTCCATGAGACTATCATTCAGTGTATGCTTTTTGCATCCAATTAGGAATTGCTTTCTCATCACTCATAACTTCACTTTAAGCATGATATCAAGCCTTTTCATGCTTGGTTCCAACCCTACATTGTCAAGAGATTGGCCTTACATGGTTTGTTCATTCAAGTTCAAATATCTTATGATTCATTTGAATTCCTTGTGCTATGGTTTGACTTGAATTCATATGGATCATTCAATTCTTAGTTCATTATTGGAACCCACTTGATATTGCATGGTCCAAGTTCAAAGCACATGATCAAGTATTTACTTGAATTCAAATGACCAACTCAAGTTCTCATTCTTGTTTGAGTTCAAAGTTCAAATTCAAGTTCTATGCAAGAGTTCAAGTTCCGCTGTTAAAATTCTCTGTGCTCTTTGAGTTTAAGATTCAAGCTTAGATTAGGTTCATTCATCCTTCGAGTTCAAGACACAAGTTCTAGTCCCAAAACATGTTCAAATAAAGTTCAGGCTCAATATGAGCCTCTTCTGTTCAAGTCCCCTGTTGTCCTTTGAGTTCGTGTCCGAGCTCAAAATGAGTTCAACCAAGTTCAATTGAGAATCCAAGTTCATATTCATATTCATTTCGATTAGGATTGAATTTATTTTTGGTTCAAGTTCAATTAAGTATATTGAAACAAGTCCACAAGTCCAATATCTTCTCGAGTTCAAAGGCTCACAAGTCCGAGTCCAAGTTCAATCGTCCTTCGAGTTCAACCAAGTCCAAATGTAGCAACACTTTCACCCGAATTTTCGGCAGCCTTCCGGCGTCTCCCCCGTTTAGGGAAAAACTACGGAAAACTGGGCCTATCCCACCACGCTAAGAAAAGCGTGTATGGTAGGTGCCCTCTTTCGAGGACACCGCGGCCGTGTAAATTTGATCCCCCACCATGCTAAGAAAAGCGTGTATGGGTATTTTTAAAACATTTTGCAAGAAAATCATTTTTTTGATAGTATTTTGCAAGAAAGCAGTTATTTCCCCGCGAGCGGGTACTTATGGGCATCCCCGCTTCGTCGTGCGCATCGCACCGGGATCCCTTCCCACCACGCTAAGAAAAGCGTGTATAGGCGGGGTTTCCAAGGCGATACGAACTTCAACGAGGGATTTCAAGTGATCACCCGATTCGTTGAGAGCACCGCGACTAACTTCCTCCCACCACGCTAAGAAAAGCGTGTATAGGTGGTCGTTTCGTCTCGTCGCAAACATCGAAAATGGGTTCTCGGAGTTTTAGGGTTAGAGAGTTATACCTTAGCGGGGTCGACGACGTTGGTGTGAGGATCGAGGGAAGGGAGAGAAGTGTTTTTTTTTTGTAGTCATAATTAATTATGGTTAATCATTAATTAATTATAATTAATAATGATCAATTATAATTAATAGTAATTAATTTTAGGTAATTAATTAACTAATTATAATTAATTAATAATAATTAATTATAATTAGAAAATAATTAACTTTAAATAATTACTCATGATTACTTTTATTATAATTAATGATTAATTAAGACTAATTAATTAATTATGATTAATTGATTATAATTATAATAACTAATAATTAATTATAATTAATAATTATAACTAATTAAAAGTTAATTATAATTAGTAATTAATTAATAATAAATAATTAGTTATAATTAACAATTAATTATAAAAAAAACAAAATAATTAATTATGACTAGTTAAACTTAATTAAAAAAAAAACGGCTATAAGAAAATCTCACTTCCTCCTCTCTTTGTTTCGGCACAGTTACGGGATCTGGCCGAAAAGCACGTGAAAGGGAGCAAGTTACCTTCAGAGCAAGTGAGCTCTTGCTCTTGCTTCCGATCCTAATGTTATAACTTCCGATCCAATAGGAAATATCGTCAAATGAGCGAAGTCGGATGACAACGGAGGAGGCGGGATCGGGAAGAATTCGGCAAGATGTGAAGGTAGGTCGGTTTCCTCCTCCTCTCTCTCCCTTTCTCTCTTTCTCTCGGCCGATGGGTATGAGAGGATCGGAAGGTTGGAGCGGCTCGGGATCGTGGGTGTCGGTGTCGGGCAGAGGAGAAGGTTGGAGGTCGGGAGCTTGGAGTCGGAGAAGCGTCGGGTTTGTTGTGTGGAGTCGAACAGAGGAGAGGGTGGTCGGGATTTAGTCGGAGCAGTGGTCGATCGCTGGTGTGGAGGTAGCGACGGGAGCAAGAGGTTGGGGATGTCGGGAGGAGAAGTCGTGCCAGAGAGGCTCGAACAGGGGAAGAGTTCGGCTTCGTTTTATAGAGGCGAATGGGATCACTGTACGAGGATTTTCGAAGGATTTACGGGATTCTGACAGAAGCGGCGCCGATTTCAGCTAGATTTCGGGGAACTGACGCAAACGACGCCGAATCGACGGGATTTCTGCGGGTTTTGTGGGTTCGACAGAACGAGGTGCTCAGCAGGATATCCGGGATCCGAGCAGGATTTCGACAACGTACGAGGTATTTTTTTTTTGTCGTTGATTTTGTCTTTCTTTGGGTGAAATACGAAGGTCAACAAATGCCCCCCAACAAATGTGGTACGCGTCTAGAGCGAATCACGTTTGTTGTAAGCTGATTGACCCTGTGGATCTCTAGATGTTTATTCTAAATGTCACACTAGGGCTTTCATTTAGTGGATCTCCAAAAGTTTATTTGGATGTCACACTGAGATTTCCATTTAGTGGATCTCCAATTAATTGCTTGGATGTCACACTAAAACTTTCTTTCTCCATAGATCTCTTGAATGTATCAATAGATGGTTGAGATATTGATTTCTTTTGTCCTGTGCTTTGTGCTGCGGGCATTCATGGAGAATTGCCTGATTAGTCTTTACTGACTTGTCAGATGATTTTTTTTTATACCTTCGGCCCTATGCTTCTAGCTTTGGTGGGCTTGATGAAGGAGTACATGTCGATGACCTAAACCCTTAGGTTTGTATTAGGTCGGTGGCGAAAAGTCATCGGTCCAGAGCTTTGTGCATAACGGACTTGTTGATGACAGAATCCACTTAGTTCAGCCTTGGGCTTTTCATGAACTTTGGGATAATTTTCTTCGGTCCCTTGCTTTGTGCTTTGGCGGACTTGTTGAAGAAAAATTCCTTCGATCCTCGCTTTGTGCTTTACGGATTTGTCGAAGGATTGCAGGTTCTGGATTCAATTGATAGTACCGAACGTAGGTAGTATCTTGATCCTTAACCACTTGAGAAGACTTTAATCTGAATCACTTGAGTTCATCAGATTAGGAGAGCTAGAATTTGACAGCTCTTCGTCCTCTAGTTGCTGAGATGGGGGTTCCTCTACTACGGCCTTTCTTATGGCTTGTTGAGTAGACGGATCTGCCAGCGATCCGGCCATATTTGGGCGTGTTGGATCCGACCTCTTACACCCATTCAGGCTTCAGACTTGAGCTATGGGAATTGCGCTTCCCAATGCTAATTTTGCTGAAGTTGATAGATTTGGAGTCTATCTTTCGTGGTTGAAGATTTTGGAGCCTACGAACATTCAGTGGTTGTTCGAGATTCACCATTCTACTGGAACTTTGATTCTCCAGTCATTTGAGAGAATTCGGTGGACTACGATCACTTGAACTTGTCGAGTCAAATTTGCCTTCATACTTCCTACAGTCCCTACTGACGGGTTGACGAAGTGGGGGTTCCGCTACTACGGCCTTTCTTATGGCTTGTTGAGTAGACAGAGCTGCCAGCGATCCGGCCATATTTGGGCGTGTTGGATCCGACCTTTTACACCCATTCGAACCTTAAGCTTCAGGCTGTTGAAAGACTTCAAGCTTTTCTGGCTCAATTTTGTAGGAGTGTGTAGCCACAAAAGTCACTTTCTTGACCTTTGAGTCTTGGTTTGTTGGAGAAGACGGTGTCTCTAACATTTGAAAGATCACCTGCATATACTTTGAAAAACAAATATTTGTATTCTTTAGCACAAAATAACATTTGGATTGATAATTTTAAATATTTATTCGGGGATCTCGGCATGCGGCGCGATGTCGACCCGAATAAATATTTAAAATGCCCCCTGTCTCACAGGGACATTCTAGAATTGAATAGATTTGGAATATAAGATTTTAAATATTCATTTGGGGATCTCGGCGTATAGCACGATGTCGACCCAAATGAATATTTAAAATGCCCCCTGTCTCGTAGGGACATTTTAGATAGGCTTTTGTATCTTTGAGATTTTAAATATTTATTTGGGGATTTCGGCACGCAGCGCGATGTCGACCCAAATAAATATTTAAAATGCCCCCAGTCTGATGGGGGGATTTTGAAATGCGTTCTTACTATACAAGAGAATTTCAAAATATAAATGAAAATATGCACTGATAAATATGCATATAAAATTTTGATCGCATAAAATACAACAGTCATGAAATTTTTATGCATGATATTTCTTTAAATGTCGACCGTTGATTGGCGGCATGGGTCTTTGACCGTTCAGATCGATCAACTGATATGCTCCTCCTTGGTACACTTTCTCGATGACGAAGGGGCCTTCCCAATTGGATACGAACTTGCCACCAATTTTTCTGTGTGGAATGATTGGTCTTCTCAGCACCAGGACCAATTCCCCTTCTTGAAATGATCGAGGACGCACCATTCGATCAAAAGATTTTGCCATTCTTTCTCGGTAGATTTCTAGATTTTGTTGAGCTTGTAACCTTAGTTCATCAAGTGCATCGAGCTCTTCCATTCTGAGGCGGGCATTTTGCTCTCGAGTGAGATCGTTCTGGATTGCTACCCGGAGTGACGGTAGTTCAATCTCCAATGGTAATACAGCTTCGACTCCGAACACTAGAGAGTAAGGAGTGGCTTTGGTCGGCGTCTTGTAGGTTGTACGGTATGCCCATAGCGCTTCTGCCATTTTCGTATGCCACTCTCTTTTGTTCTTGGTAAGGATCTTCTTCAATAATTTCACCAACGTCTTATTGAAGGCTTCAGCCAAACCATTTGCCCTTGGATTGTATATGGACGAATATCGCCAATCGATTTTATGCCGATCAACGAACTTGTAAATTTTTGTACTCTTGAATGCAGTACCGTTGTCTGAGATTATGCGGCGCGGCACACCGAATCTGTAGACGACATTGTGGGTAAAGAAATTGATCACATGCTCCGATGTGACCTCTCTGAATGGAGCTGCTTCTGCCCACTTGGAAAAGTAGTCCGTCGTTGCCAGAATGAAACGGTGTCCTGCTGATGACGGCGGATCTATTGGACCAATAATATCAGTACCCCAGCATTCAAATGGCCAGGACGCTACTGTTGGGTGCAGTGGATTTGGAGGCTGATGTATAACATCACCATGGATTTGACACTCGTGGCACCTCTTAGCGTGGTTGATACAATCTTTGACCATGGTCGGCCAATAGTAACCCATTCTTTTGATTTTAGCAGCCATTTTAGGACCTGACTGATGTGCTCCGCAAAGCCCCTCGTGGACTTCTGTCACCACCTTATCAGCTTCCTTGGTCCCTAGGCACCTTAGCCACATTTGATCAAAGGCTCGTCTGTACAACATGTCATTGACGAATGCATATCGCAACGCCCTTTTTCGAATTTGTGCGGCCGTAGACTTTTCTGTCGGGAGTTTGTTTTCTTTGAAGTAGTCAATGAATGGCTGCCTCCAATCATTTTCGACATCAATATCTAAACAATGCCACCACGATTCTGAAGCTTGACTAGCTTTATGTCTCTTGGCTGTATGATATCCTTCCGGATAATTTTCCATAATGATTTGATGAAGAAGTTTAGGGTCAACTGGAGTTTCATCCTGCTGACTTGAATTTGATACTTCTTCTACCATCGGGAATTGTAATAAAGCGGGTTCCAAGACCCTACGGTTGTAAACTCCGATGAATATAGGCTTCTCCTCATTGGAATTTGCCATTTCCTTGGCCAATTTGGCCAAACAGTCTGCTTTGGCATTCTGTCCTCGAGGAATTTGAACTATTTTAACATTCGGCACCTGCTTCAGGAGCTCAATGGTTCGCCGGTGGTAATGAGCCAACTCAACCTTAGAAATCTTGTAGATGCCCAAGACTTGATTTATCACAAGTTGAGAGTCGCCGAAAATTTGAAGATTTTGAATTTTGACGTCAATTGCAATCTCCAGCCCTACTATTAGAGCTTCGTACTCAGCTTCGTTGTTGGTCCGAGGTTCAGTCAGACTGAATGAGAACCTCATTATGCCTCCTTCAGGTGGTATGAGAACAAGACCGATACCGGCTCGGGCTCTTGCAATATTTGGAGGTCGGACAGGTCTAATGGACGATGCCCCGTCGAAGTACATTTCCCAGAATGGTAGCCTTTCATTCTCCTCAACCTGCATTATCTGCTCATCAGGCAAATCATCGTTGAGTGGAGAATCGGCCGGGATCGGATGTGCGGCAAGGAAATCTGCCAAGGCCTGTCCTTTCACCGCCTTTTGTGGCATGTACGTAATTTCAAACTGTAATAACAATACTGCCCACCTGGCCAGACGACCTGTCAACGCTGGTCTTGTCATCAAGAACTTCAGCGGATCGATCTTTGATATCAGTGTGATTTTGTGGGATAACATATAGTGGCGGAGTTTCTGAACTGCAAAAATCAGCGCCAGGCAATGCTTTTCAATAGGAGAATAACGGCTTTCTGCTCCAATCAATCTCCGACTGATATAGTAGAGTGCATTTTCTTTTCCTTCTTCATTATTCTGGGCCAATAGTGCTCCGAGGGACTCTTCTAGTGCAGCTGTATACAGTATAAGAGGCTTCCCCGGAATTGGCGCTGCTAGAATGGGAGGATTTAACAAGTATTTCTTGATGCTATCAAACGCCTCCTGACATTCTGCATCCCATTTGAAACGAACATCTTTCTTCATTAATTTTGAAAATGGCTGGCACCTACCCGATAGATTTGATATGAATCTCCGAATGAAAGCCAGTTGTCCTTGTAGTGAGCGAAGCTGTCGAAGGTTCCTTGGTGGTGGCATCTCCGTTATTGCCTTAATTTTGTTGGGGTCGATCTCTATGCCTCGATGACGAACAACATAACCCAGGAATTTACCGGAGGAGACCCCGAATGCACACTTGAGAGGATTCATCTTCAGATCAAATTTTTTGATTCTCTCAAATACGATTCTAAGATCTTTTAAATGATCATTTCGGCCAAGACTTTTGACGACAAGGTCATCTACATAACACTCGACCTTCTGATGTATCAAATCATCAAATATGTGAGTCATCGCCCGCTGGTAGGTGGCACCAGCGTTCTTCAAGCCAAAGGGCATGACTGTGTAGCAGAAAATGCCGATGGGCGTTCTGAACGATGTATGTTTTTCGTCTTCGGGCGCCATCTTGATTTGATTGTATCCTGACGATCCATCCATGAAGGAGAACATGTCATAGTTGGAAGTGTTGTCCACCAGGAGTTCGGATACAGGGAGTGGAAAATCGTCTTTTGGGCACGCCTTGTTGAGGTCCCTGAAGTCAATGCAGATACGAATCTGCCCATTCTTCTTCTTCACTGGGACAATATTGGCAATCCAATCAGCATACTTTTCTTCTCGGATAAAGCCTGCATCTATAAGCTTCTTTGTTTCAGCAATCACCTGTTCTTCAATCTCCAATCTCATTCTCCTTGGAGCTTGTTTGATGGGTGTTACATCCGGTTTGATTGCTAATCTGTGAACCGCTACATCAGGGGATAAGCCGGGCATCTCAGCATATGTCCAGGCAAAGCAGTCCCTGAATTCACAGAGAAGTTCTTTTATTTCTTTTATTTGTTCTTCGGGTAGGAGAGAACTAATGAAGGTTGGGCGAGGATCTTCTTCGGTCCCCAAGTTGACTTCTTTTAGTTCATCCATGGTAGCTGCCTGTCCGCCATCTTCAAGCTCTTCTGGTGCAGGCTCGGCTTCCAAGGGCTGTTCATCATAATCATCAGCTTCGTATGTTTCTTCAGCACCATGTTCCTCGGATTCGATTTCCGTGCATGTGATTGCCCGACAAGTCTCTTTCCGGAGACACTTTCGTTTGATGAACCCGATACCTTTATATGCATCTGCATCCTTCTGCCGTAATGGACACGGATTCCTTCCATACCAAAGGCCTAGGCTTGTACGAAGTTGTCGCTTGGTGGTCGGAATATTGACTTGCTTTCGTAGCATTCTTTGAATATTCTTGGTATTGAACCTGGGTAGCCTCGTAGGAAATAATTCATCGGAGTCGATGAACATGCAATCCCAGTCATGATTCTCTTCTTCATGGATTCCCGTAGAATATAGTACATTCCCTGGCACAGTCCCATTTTTAAGAGGAGGAAGATATAGGGTAGCTAGTTCTTCAACTTTATGCATCTCGCGCGGGATGATTTCCTTGAAGTGTTGCAAAGGAACACGTGTGATTACAAGTACGCTATCAGAAATTGATAGGCTATCAATTCTTCTAGAGAACACATTCTGCACCGTGTTCATGTAGATGGAGTCGTAGTCATAATCATCACTTGAATATTCGACTTGCCTACTCCATTCGTCCGTGGATTGACATACTTTTCGAGATTTGGCAGGAATAACATCGTCTTCATCTGTGTCACTCCCAAGATGAGGTACATGTTTCTTTTCTTTTGGAATGGTCGGTGCTTTGGGAAGAGTCGGCATTGCCTTCTTTCTCCCCACCTGCTTCTTCTCACTTTCTCGTTCAGGTCGCTTTACAGTCTTTGAGTTTGATGCTCTAGCTTCGAGGGAGCTCAAAGATTTTTGCTTCTTTGGCATGAAATATCGTGCATCTTCATAAACTGTTGCTTCATGAACTGTAAAAGGCTGAATATCACCAGAGATCCTGAATTCTTCTCCATCTTTGAGATATTTCATACACTGGTGTAATGTTGACGGGACAATGCCATACTCATGCAACCAGGGACGACCTAGCAGCACCTTGAACGAAGTATCCGCATCAATCACATGAAATTTAGCTTCTGTATGAAGCTCTCCAAATACAAGAGGAAGCATGAATGACCCGAGGGTTTTCTGCCCTTTTTCATTGAAGCCATGCACCATCAACTTGTCTGGCCCGAGGTGCTCCACATCAAGGCAGAGAGATCTCAGTGCTTTCAAGCTTATCAGATTCACGGAGGACCCAGGATCAATTAGGATTCGACTGATAATCAGTTTATCGCTCTCTGCAGTAACATACAGAGGACGATTATGGTCTGCAGTTCCGAGCATCATGTCCTCTTCGGAGAAAGTACTGAATGGCTCATTTCGAGCTTGCAGAACCTCAGTCAAATTGCGTTCAGCAAAATACGCCTCATATCTTTCGGGATCTTTTAGAGCCTGAATCAGAGTCTCTCGAAGGTCTTTAGACATCACTAAGGCATCGTATATGCTGAGTTGTGCTGGAATTTTTCTTAGATGGGATAAGATATTATAATCTATCCCATTGGCTGAAGTGTTCTTCTTCTTGGTATCTTCAGGGATAATATCGTCATTGATGATTATCTCTTTCTCCTTATCTTTATTGGAGACCCCTTTCTTCGGTGGAGGCGGCAGTATTTTGCCGCTTCTTAACTGCACTTGAGCAATCTCCTCCGGTTCAGAGTCATTTGACTGTACATTTTCTTCAGAGTCAGCCATCGTTGCATCTAGGGACTCATTTGTTGATCCAGAATCACTACCCAGGTTTACATGTCCCATCCGAGATGCTATGCTAGGATCTGATTCGTCTCCCTCTGGAAAATACAAATCCTCCTCCGAACTGTAATCCATTGGCAAAACCATCATACAGGATTCAGAGGGTACTTCTGTGTGTTCCTCTTTTATCGAGGTACTCGGCGCCACTGAGATGACCCGACATACTTCTTTGGGAAGAGAATTCTCATCATCTTCTTCAGCTTCATCAATTTTAAGCTCCGTCATGAAGTCAGCAAGCTTGATAGGTCGCCTCACAGTCTGGTAGTATTCATCCAAACTGTCGATAACCCTCTGAGTTGCGGTCATCTTCTCCTTGGGCTTCTTCAATTTGGTTTTCTTCTTGGATGATTTCTTCTTTCCAGTCTTTGAAGAACCAACTTGGTTGGAGAACTGTTTTGAAGTAGAAGGTCGTACCACCGGCAATGCCTTCAAATCTATCATTGGCTCGATAGGAGACTTCCACTTTACACCTGAAACTCCTTCAAGCTGCTTCAACATTTTCACAGTCTTCTTAGAGACCGCAGTCTCCCACTGTTCTTCTTGAACTTGCTTCTTTTCATTTCTTCTTTCTTCAACCAGAGGTACGGAAGAGGACGTGACCACCCGAGCTGATTCCTTCTTAGGATGAGACAACACATTGTCGGATAATGTTATCTCCCCTTTTTGATATTTTCTTTCAAGCCAATCCTTGAAGATGTAGCAATCTTCAATAGGATGGCTGAGTACCCGATGGTATGGGCAATAATTTGGATCACCAGTGTGCTTCGACTCTTCGGGCCTCTTGCATTCAGGCAGTTCTAAACCCGATCTCGACACTTGTCGAAATAATTTGGCAACACTCTCCCTTTTGAATGAATACTCTTTATTCATTTTATCTTTAAGGGATTGGAACGTTCTATCACCAGTTCCTGTTATTTGTCTCGGGCGTTCTACACCACCTTGATAAGTTCGTGGCTTATCATTCCCCCCTAATATCAGCTTCGGTTGGGGGTTGGGGTTGTAGACTTGCTTAGGCCTTTCTTGATATTGCATCGGCTGTTTGTCTTTGTCTACGTTGTAAATTAGCTGCTTTTCTCTATCAGCTCTAGAGAAGAATGTAGAGTCGGCCTCACCCCTTCTAGCACCCGGGGCTTTACCCTTTTTGAGCTTATCAGAGTGATTTTCTGATCTGGACAAATTCAGTTTTTCAAATTTGGCCACTCTGTCGAGCAAGTCTTGAAATGTGTTTATCGTAGCCATGCACAGGAAGGGTTGCATCTTGTTATCAATGTTGCCCATTAACAACTGTACTGCGTGTTCTTCTTCTAACTGCTGCTCACATTTCATACTTAGATTTCGCCAGCGAGTGATGTACTTGGTCACTGATTCTTCTCTTTTTCTCTTATCAAGAGCGAGGTCAGCGATCGTGATCTTCTCTGTTGCACTAGCAAACCTCTTCACGAACATAGATTCTAATTCTGCGAAGGTTTTCACAGAATCATTTGGCAGTTCAGCGTACCATTCGAAAGCAGTTGCTGTCAAACTACTAACGAATTGTCGGAAGAGTAGGGCGTCATTTCCTCCTGTATTCCCACAGGTGGCTTTAAACTGTGCTAGGTGCTGCCTGGGGTTGTTATTACCGTTGAAAGTGTTGAACTTTGGGACCGAATACCCTTTCGGGTATGGTACTTGGTCGTATTCAGCAGGATACGGACGACCCTTGCCCACCAACTTTTCTGCTTGGTCAACAGCTATAATAGCCCTGATTCTTTCTGTTATTATTCCTTCCAACTGTGCAGCAGTCACGGGCTCGGAAGTACTTGCAATATTCTGCGGAGTGGGCTGACGGGTGACATTATGAGTTTCGCGACCACCTTCAGGATTATCTCGTACTCCCGAGGCTTGAGGCATTTGAAAATTTGGAGGATCCGGAGGAGGATTGGGCATGGCGCCAACAGCGGCAGTTCTCTGCATCATCTGCATCATTGCCCCCATTTGAGTCATCATCTCAGTCATCTTCTCATTCAACTGAGAGATTTCTCTGTCTTTGGCTCTCATTTGTCGTCTCATATGTCTTTGCATTTCTGCAAGTGTGACATTCTCGTCAGCGAAGGGATTCTCCTCGGCTTCTTCTCTTTCTTCTTCAGCTTGTGAATGACCACCTCTACCAGTGGTGGACCCAGCTTCACGACGACGTTGATAAACTCGCCTAATTGGCGGTTGTTGCTCGTCTTCACCTTCATCGTCATCATAATAAGCTTCCTCATTAGCATTGGTGTGTCTCACCATATAGACAACTTCCATGTCCAGAGTGTCATTTGTTTCTTGAATTTCTTCTTCTAGATTTCCATCCATAAATTCTTCAATATTTTCGTCCCCTTCGAGGTATTCTTCTCCCTCTATATTTTCTTCTTCTCCTATATTTTCTTCTAGTACCTGAATTTCTGAGCGGCGACGCCACTGGATCTCTGGTTCTTGATTAGGCACAGGGACTTCTTCGATCAGTGGGCTGCGATCGAAGTTAGTTTCTTTCTTTGGAGGGGATGGAGGACGACGGGATCCCCTGGAGGATTCTCCAAAGTGTCTACCGTCTGGAGGAATATCATTATGGGTCCTTTTTGGGGCCCACTTCTGACGTTGTTCGTAGATGGGGGCGGATCTCCGGGAAGCCTCACCGGATGTCACGCCCAGATCAGTCCTCCTTTCTCTTCTTTCTTTCTCGTTTCTTCGAGGCTTTGGCCTCCAGATTTGTTTTTCTTTCCACCGGGACCTTTCAGCGGTGGATCCCTGAACATATGGTTCAGGTGTCACACCCTGATGTTCACCGCGTGGGGTATATTTTCTTTCTCTTCCTTCTGCAGCAAAGGATAGACGCTCCCTTGGCGGGGTTCTTCTGGCCTCTATCACTAAGGGCCGTTGGAACTTTTTCTTTTTCAGACCCTTCTCCTTTACAGTCTTCAGGACCCGATAGACCCGGGCTGAGAGAGTTTCAGGTTCTTTTCTCTTTGGAGGAGCTGGGGCTTCAGGTCGTCGATCCCAGAAAGATTTCTTCAGCTGTTCCTTTTCACCCATTTTAGATCAGAAAATTTGTTCCTGGTAGGAACATTAGCTTCAGGCTCTTGGGCTGGCATATTTGAAGGGTGAACAGGGAGATGTTGCTGCTGAGCTCGAATTTCAGCATTCATCTTTCTTCTCTGCCTTCTTGTAGGCCTTCCTCCAGATGAGGAGGCCTCAGCATCATTCTTTCCGGGTGCAGATAACCCGGTCGGCAGAGTGGTGGTGTTTGTAGTCACCACAGATACTCTTCCACCATTCACAATTCTTCTGGTGGTTGGAGCCTCAGGCTGTGATAGCCTCGCGAATACAGAAATCCTCCCACGAGGATTTTCAACAGCAGGTCGTGGCGCTGGCAGATGCGCACGATGGACAGAAGCTTTAGTAGTTCTTGCAACTACAGCAGGGAAGTCGACGCTACCAAACTGGATGGTAGCTCCAGTATTTCCGGTTTCTATGACAGCATTAGCCAGCTGGATCCTGGCTCCTCGTCCCAGTTGGACGGTCATCGGGGTATTCTGTAGATCCATCTGCATAAATGAAATGCAAGGGTTAGTAATCAGAATCTGATACATCACCCCGCACTTTCAAAATGCAGAGACTTGCACAGAACACAAAAATAAGAGAAAATAACATTAGCGAGCAGTTCAAATAATATAAATCTAAAATACTGCTAAATACGTTATTTCAATGAAAATATTTTCTTTTTGATCGATCATTCTTAAGATACTTAAAATTTTAAGTACGGATCGATATGGATGCTACTATAGTACTGAGACGACTAGCCAAAGATGGAAAGAGAAACCAAACCCCAGTGGAGTCGCCAGAAATCTGTGGGCTCCGAAAATTCGGCCCCGGCCTCCCCGTCGCGCGATTTCTTTTTATTATTCGGCGAGGAGTTTTAACTGATAAGTTCCGGGGTAAATTTTGGAAGGCAGATGGGTTTGTAGATAAGACACTACCCAGAGATTTCGCCCTCATTTTGCAAGGACTTTATGATCTGAGTTCTGGTTTCCTATAGGCGCAAGCCCCTATAGTTAATTACCCCTCTCAATCATGAGAGAGAACTTTCGATTAAGGCTAGTCGTCAATTAGATACGTATAGAGAATACGTGTATCTGGCATATAGTAGCAGCAATGATTGGATTTGGAAATTGGAAATTGGGTTTGGATTTTGGGAAATTGTGTTTGAATCTGGGTATTTGGAAAGTTTGGAAGTTTTGGATATTGAAAATTTTGATATTTAAAATATAAACTTCACCATCTTGCACTTAAAGTGGATGGTGGGGGAATGGATGATAGACCCGATCAAGATCCCATGGTTCCGTCGTCCCGGGCCATCGTGGTCCTTGGTCTACTTAGTCAGAGGAGGTAGTCGACCCAACCTGACAGAAGGATCCTTGTCGGCAGCCATGGGTTGCTTCGTCCAAGGAGACCTTGTAGACCTGGGATGGGTGTTCGTCTAAGGGGACAAATTTAAATCCACCTTAGCTAACAGAGGGCTTTGTGCCATATCAATCATATCCTATTGATTTATATCTCAAGGATTTGATGCCAATAAGGAACGTAACGGCGCTGGCCATAACCGATATTTCGTGGTGCCATTTGGCGGCAAAACCACTCGGTTCAGAGGGCCCCGGGTCATAACCGTTTATCCTGCGGTGCCATTTGGCGGCAAACCGCCGGTTAGAGGACACGTACCACGTCCTTACTAGCAGGAGATTGTCTTGAGAATGGATCCTAGTGATATTTTCGACTAGGCATTTAACTCTTTGTGAGCTGAAGTAAATTTTGATTGTCCACCTCGGCAAACTGTTGCGGAGGGTGGATGGATTTTGCTTTAAGCGGGTTGATGGATTTATTTTAATTTTAAATATTTTTGGAATTTTGAATATTTTTAGGATTTTGGGTTTTTGAGATTTTTATGTAGTTTTTGGGTTTTTGGATGGAGCTTGGAAGACATTTGGATATTTGGGAGTCATTTGAAATATTTGTGAACCCCTCCGGTTGAGATAAACATTCAACACGGCCATCATCGGGGTGTTTGGGGTCATTTCCATTTAAAGCTTCAACCTTGTCGACTCTGTCTAGCTGTCGACAGAGGATCGGGTTTCGTAGGCTTCGTGCCTTTATTAGTGAATTCATATTGTTGTAGGCCTTGAAGGTCTAATATGAATGTTTTAAAGCAAATATATCGGTCGTCACAACTTTATATTTGCTTAATGGTTCGAACCCTGTCGACTTCTATTGACCCGTATAGAAGGATCGGTTTCGAAACTGAATTCACTTGTCAACCCGCGCAGCATCCCTAGACGTCACGTGTGTACCAATAACACGCTCGCCGGGGCCCATGCGGGTTAAGATTATATACCCCATTAGTGTACCTATGTGTATACAATTTAGTGCACGTGTATGGGTATTTTGAAAATATTTGTAGACGCCTTCTGTCCGCTAGTACGAATGTTGCGGATTCGGTGGCGTGGTGTTGTAGTTATGGACGCCTTCTATCTGCTTGTACGAATGTTGCAGATCCGGTGGCGTGGCGTAGCAGCTTCTGAGAAGAGTTATTCACTACTTCGTACAGGTAGACTGTCGTGCACTACTTGTTGCTTTCTGCAGGTGGATCATAGTGCACTAACAAGTCTCCTGCTTTTGTTCGTAGATGCTTGTATTTGTTGTATGTACGATGAATCTCCCACTCTAACTCATCAGCACTTGCAGTTGATATAGTTACTTTGTATCTTGCTCGTGGACAATAAACTGGGTGTACTACGAGTCTTCTACAGTGGCTCATGGATACTTGCAATTGTTCTAGTCATCTTGCATGTTGTTCGTAGATGATATGTGATATTTATAGCGGTGCTCCAACAGAAGCTCGTGGGAGCTTGTATCTGTCCTATTCTTTATGCACTCCGCTTTGGCTCTGGTCTTTACATCCATTGCTGTTGCAGGTAGATAAATTCATTTGCATACTGGAATTGACTACAGGATACTGCATTTACTATAGTCTTTATGCATCTATCCATCAGTGGCATGTGGCACATACGATTATCTTTGTAGAGAGAGATCGTATGTGTTGCAGATCTTTCACTTTGTATGTTAACATGTTGGATGGATTGCACTCATCATATATTGTCAATACTTGCACCACTTACTATGATTATCTCTGCTCATTTGTAAGCATGATTTGAGATGGATGCCTCAAATTAAAGTAAAAATTCCCTATCGTTTCATTGGAATTTTCTTGCACCAAGAGTATGGATGATATCCTTTCCACTTCTTTCTTGCATTGGTTTGTAAGGCGCTACATTTACCGAATGTGAATTTTTTGTTGTCCATGAGACTATCATTCAGTGTATGCTTTTTGCATCCAATTAGGAATTGCTTTCTCATCACTCATAACTTCACTTTAAGCATGATATCAAGCCTTTTCATGCTTGGTTCCAACCCTACATTGTCAAGAGATTGGCCTTACATGGTTTGTTCATTCAAGTTCAAATATCTTATGATTCATTTGAATTCCTTGTGCTATGGTTTGACTTGAATTCATATGGATCATTCAATTCTTAGTTCATTATTGGAACCCACTTGATATTGCATGGTCCAA
This sequence comes from Dendrobium nobile, assembly GCA_022539455.1. NCBI lineage: Eukaryota > Viridiplantae > Streptophyta > Magnoliopsida > Asparagales > Orchidaceae > Dendrobium > Dendrobium nobile. Next base: position 10,919,786 of record CM039719.1, read on the forward strand.
GTTCAAAGCACATGATCAAGTATTTACTTGAATTCAAATGACCAACTCAAGTTCTCATTCTTGTTTGAGTTCAAAGTTCAAATTCAAGTTCTATGCAAGAGTTCAAGTTCCGCTGTTAAAATTCTCTGTGCTCTTTGAGTTTAAGATTCAAGCTTAGATTAGGTTCATTCATCCTTCGAGTTCAAGACACAAGTTCTAGTCCCAAAACATGTTCAAATAAAGTTCAGGCTCAATATGAGCCTCTTCTGTTCAAGTCCCCTGTTGTCCTTTGAGTTCGTGTCCGAGCTCAAAATGAGTTCAACCAAGTTCAATTGAGAATCCAAGTTCATATTCATATTCATTTCGATTAGGATTGAATTTATTTTTGGTTCAAGTTCAATTAAGTATATTGAAACAAGTCCACAAGTCCAATATCTTCTCGAGTTCAAAGGCTCACAAGTCCGAGTCCAAGTTCAATCGTCCTTCGAGTTCAACCAAGTCCAAATGTAGCAACACTTTCACCCGAATTTTCGGCAGCCTTCCGGCGTCTCCCCCGTTTAGGGAAAAACTACGGAAAACTGGGCCTATCCCACCACGCTAAGAAAAGCGTGTATGGTAGGTGCCCTCTTTCGAGGACACCGCGGCCGTGTAAATTTGATCCCCCACCACGCTAAGAAAAGCGTGTATGGGTATTTTTAAAACATTTTGCAAGAAAATCATTTTTTTGATAGTATTTTGCAAGAAAGCAGTTATTTCCCCGCGAGCGGGTACTTATGGGCATCCCCGCTTCGTCGTGCGCATCGCACCGGGATCCCTTCCCACCACGCTAAGAAAAGCGTGTATAGGCGGGGTTTCCAAGGCGATACGAACTTCAACGAGGGATTTCAAGTGATCACCCGATTCGTTGAGAGCACCGCGACTAACTTCCTCCCACCACGCTAAGAAAAGCGTGTATAGGTGGTCGTTTCGTCTCGTCGCAAACATCGAAAATGGGTTCTCGGAGTTTTAGGGTTAGAGAGTTATACCTTAGCGGGGTCGACGACGTTGGTGTGAGGATCGAGGGAAGGGAGAGAAGTGTTTTTTTTTTGTAGTCATAATTAATTATGGTTAATCATTAATTAATTATAATTAATAATGATCAATTATAATTAATAGTAATTAATTTTAGGTAATTAATTAACTAATTATAATTAATTAATAATAATTAATTATAATTAGAAAATAATTAACTTTAAATAATTACTCATGATTACTTTTATTATAATTAATGATAAATTAAGACTAATTAATTAATTATGATTAATTGATTATAATTATAATAACTAATAATTAATTATAATTAATAATTATAACTAATTAAAAGTTAATTATAATTAGTAATTAATTAATAATAAATAATTAGTTATAATTAACAATTAATTATAAAAAAAACAAAATAATTAATTATGACTAGTTAAACTTAATTAAAAAAAAAACGGCTATAAGAAAATCTCACTTCCTCCTCTCTTTGTTTCGGCACAGTTACGGGATCTGGCCGAAAAGCACGTGAAAGGGAGCAAGTTACCTTCAGAGCAAGTGAGCTCTTGCTCTTGCTTCCGATCCTAATGTTATAACTTCCGATCCAATAGGAAATATCGTCAAATGAGCGAAGTCGGATGACAACGGAGGAGGCGGGATCGGGAAGAATTCGGCAAGATGTGAAGGTAGGTCGGTTTCCTCCTCCTCTCTCTCCCTTTCTCTCTTTCTCTCGGCCGATGGGTATGAGAGATCGGAAGGTTGGAGCGGCTCGGGATCGTGGGTGTCGGTGTCGGGCAGAGGAGAAGGTTGGAGGTCGGGAGCTTGGAGTCGGAGAAGCGTCGGGTTTGTTGTGTGGAGTCGAACAGAGGAGAGGGTGGTCGGGATTTAGTCGGAGCAGTGGTCGATCGCTGGTGTGGAGGTAGCGACGGGAGCAAGAGGTTGGGGATGTCGGGAGGAGAAGTCGTGCCAGAGAGGTTCGAACAGGGGAAGAGTTCGGCTTCGTTTTATAGAGGCGAATGGGATCACTGTACGAGGATTTACGGGATTCTGACAGAAGCGGCGCCGATTTCAGCTAGATTTCGGGGAACTGACGCAAACGACGCCGAATCGACGGGATTTCTGCGGGTTTTGTGGGTTCGACAGAACGAGGTGCTCAGCAGGATATCCGGGATCCGAGCAGGATTTCGACAACGTACGAGGTATTTTTTTTTTGTCGTTGATTTTGTCTTTCTTTGGGTGAAATACGAAGGTCAACATATTCTTTCTTAGAGTGAGATGATGATTAATGTGTGAATTGTTGTCATATTGATTTACATTGATTTCTAAAAGATAAATGTTGGGGTTTTAAAACTTTAGTAGTAGCTTTGTGTTAGAAGGCCTTTAGTGTCTTTTTGGAGTTAGATGATCTTTGCTTATTGGGGTCAGTTTCCTTTAGTGTTAGCCTCTAAAAAAAAAAAATAAGGAATTTTGGATGAATGTAAAACAAAAGAGAATTTTACTTTTAGATTTAATGTTAGGAGTTAGTCTCCCTTTAGTTGTTACAAGATTTGTTTAGAGTGTGTCGTAGGTAGAGGTCCCAAACATATCAAGTGCCTCATTTGGATTGTGGAGAAATTAAAGGCATTGTTGATGTTACTTTAGGATACACTTGTTTTTAAAGAAGTGTGTCCAAAACAACAATGCCTACATCCCTTTTACTTGTAATTTTCATTCTACTGATTTGCTATAGATTCTCTAAGCCTAGTGACATATGTACGAAAGTCCTAGAGGGTTAGAAAATAACACATCTTTTAGTCCTACAACTCTAGTAACATTTAAGGACAAAAATTAAGGACCGGGTCTTAGATAACATAGACTTAGGGTGCATGCTCCTTGTAGGGTAGAGACATCAAAACAAAATTTAGTGACACGCTTTCCTAGATTTAGTTTCTTTTTCTTAATCTACTAATAATCAACCAACCCATCCTAATCTAATTCTAAAGATCTATTAAAACACTTAATTCTTAATCATGTTATCATTAACATTTATAATTCTTAAACTACAAGTCTAAAACACAAACTTAAACCAATTCTAACTAATATAATAATTAATCCTTAACCAATCTAAAATCTAAAAGATGTAGATTTTATTAGGGATTAAGTTACAAGCTAAACTCATTAGGATAAAAGACTCTTAAAGATCAAACATAGAGTAATCTTTTAAAATCAATTAACAAATCCCTTAATACACAACAACCGCTCCAAAAATGAAGTTTATTGGATGGACTACTCCGGGCTGCGGGGCTAAGTGTCCTAAGGAGGCCTGGTTCCTCGAGCCTGGTGGCACAACGCCACGAATGAATTTGATGGAGCGTTAAAATCTAAAATTAATTTCTTAACTGGTTTAAATCAAACCTTAATTGATAATAAATCATTTAATCTATCATTTTCTTTTAATTTACAACCAACAAAATAATCAATCAAACAATAAGAAAATACATCTCTAAAATCAATCCTAAATTACTAATATTTCAACTTCAATTAAAATCTCCCTTTTGTCTTTTAACAAAATCAAAATACAAACAATTTCAACTAAATCATCCTACGTAGGATCTATCCAAAACTGCACAGCCTACACACACCTTAGACCGGTTTGATTAGGACACTACTTATAGTCCTAGGTTAGGTTTACATTTTTTTTCTTTTGCTATTCAGTATTTACTACCTATACATGTTCTATAAATGCAATTCTTACATTTTCTGTCAGTTATATTTTCTTACTTGCATTTCTTTCTGAACGGCATCTACACTTATATATATGTTTTCTTTTGTCTTACTTTGCGAGGTACATCCGGTGTTGTATTGTCAATGATCAAGCGGCGTCAATTGCTTATAAGCTTTCAAGTGGCAGCGCCACAGCAGGTACATTGGGTCTTGCACGATCAGGGATCAATGAACCATTTACTTGCTTGGAGCTATTAAGTGGCTGCGCCACGGTCAGGTATGACTTCTGCAACTTAAACTCTTAATTACATATCGGAATTGCTACACATCACACACAATTTGTTAATAGGTATTCTAGTATGTTTAGGTAGCTGACCTTAGGTTAGTTCACTAACGAAGCTTTGGCCCTATAGGCCAAAGCTTGCCCCCTTCTGTGAGCCCTAGAGACCATTAGGGTCATTTAGGCCTGTAGAGTAGGCCACCTATTATGCCGGTTGGCATCGTTGTTTTCCCACACGAAGTGGGCATCGTTGTTTTTCTGCTAGGATTTTGGCCTTTTCCGGTTTTGGGTGCGATACCCCCTCCCCCCTTTTTTTCTGTGAGCCTTAGAGACCATTAGGGTCATTTAGGCCTGTCGAGTAGGCCACCTATTTATGCCATTGGGCATCGCTGTTTTCCCACACGAAGTGGGCATGACTATGATGATTTTCTGTGCGGGTATCTTGCCTGAAAGGTACCCTTAGGGTGTGTTTATTTATTTTTTCTGTACTCTGGATGTCATGCATACGTTCTTATACACTTTTCTTTATAATGCACTTCACTTACATGCATTGCATTAGTGGATCTAAGGACATCTCTTAATTGTGCATCTTTTTCATGCATCATACAACGCTAGATTTATTCCTTCGCATATTATAGAGTCCCTGATTTATTTCTTTTGAACTACAAATCCTTGATTCATTAGGATAGACCCTTCCCATCTTGCATACATATAGGACGGTTGGTTGTGCTTAGGATTTTAGCTGGCTTCCTTTTTCAGGCAATGAATAAGTCCAGATCGCATTAGCTAGGTCGTAGGTGTTAATATCGTATGTACGATATTACATCTTCTATAGATTTAGGGTCTAAGGTGAGTGGTACGAGTGTACCCCTATACACCTTATTGGTGGGTAAGTTCTCCATTCTTTCGGAGACTATAAATCCTACCCATCTGCGTCACACAGATGACGCCACCTCCTTCTTTCTCTCATGCTTGCTTGAGATGCGTGTCTTCTCTCTTTTTTCTCTAGTTTTCTCTTCCTCGGGCCGTCCGAATGTTGAATGAACCATGTGTGATTGATTGAGCCAAATTGGGACTTTCTTCCCTTTGATTAGGAAAGCCTAGAACATCCCCTTGCACTAAACCCATTAGAGAAGATAATCTAACATCCCTAATCGAGAGTTTTCTTAGACCGAGGTCTAAGATGTAATTAACTACGGGGGCTTGCGCCCGTAGGAAACCGATCCCCACAATCAAATAAACCCTATTCGAGCTGATGTATCGAATAGGGGAAATCTCGTGAATTTTGGGTTATAGATATTATTATCCATCGAGGTTGGTAGGTGAAAGCCGCTATCCTCCATGGCTAATCGTATCTATAGCTCCATCTGCTCTTCCATCGGCCTGCTTGTGTCGATTGTGAAGGTCTACGACCACTTTGTCCTACGGGATAGTGTGATCGTACTCTTTGCATTCGAACCACATGAGCAGCATCCTTTCGGAGACCCACATGCTTAATTCATAATACACATACAGTCTCTATCTGAATGTGATATTCAATACAATATTCTTATTATTGTTGGATGTTGCTTCCGAATTCAGACATTTTATAAAATTTTATGTTGTTTATAATTTTTACGTCAAAAATTTTTTGGCAAAGATAATTTTATGAACATTTAGTCAGCTTATTTTGTCCTAAAATATTATATATATTTAATTACTTATAAATTATTAATTAACACTTAAATTACATTTTAAATATAAAAGATAAATTAATAATTAAATGAGGAATTATTTTTAAATATAAATACCTTTATTTTAAATATAAAAGATAAATTAATAATTAAATATTTTTTATAAATAAAAATTAATATGAATAAATTATGAAAATTAGTGTTTTTTTTAACGAAAATATGTATAAGCAGCAAGTTAAATAATTAAGTCAAATATACCAATAATATTACAATTAAATTCACAAAATATACAAATACAACTAATTTTATACAAACTGTTTGGGTATTAAGAATTAGCCAAATAGTTTCTCGTTTTTGATGTAATGCGCTAGTTTGCCTCTTTTAAAATTTTTGTAAAATTATGCTTTTTCACATAATTTAAATTTTGTTCATGCTTGATGTTTCTTCTTAAAATTAATTTTATCTGATATTATATCATGCATGTGTATGTATTAAATTTTAAAGTATCTATTAAGCAATAAATCGAGAAAAAACTAAATAATTAAAGTTACAATATTATATACATAAATGTGAAAGTTGTTTATGTAGATTGATATATATATATATATATATATATATATATATATATATATATATATATATATATATATATATATATATGCATGCAAATACTAAAGTTCACCCCCTGAGGATACTGGTTAGGGATGCGACGTACCCATGCACGATAAAAGAAAAAAAGAAAAAACGTATCTTAATTTGTACTATTTAGATGGTGCTCATGTAATAAATGAACTATTAAAAGAGTAAAATATAAAAGAAATAAATTTTTTGAATATTTTATCGATAAAAAAAATTACAGCATTCACATCTAATTAACTATTATACATAAGTTAAATGAAAAGTTTGATAAATGAGTATGACTATTTATATACATGTTTTATTCTTATATTATAAATTATAATTAACCATCGAGTTTATTATTGAAACCCCATTATTAAATTAAAAATTTCAACTAAATCCCTTATTGATTGAATAGCTGATCGAGAAGGTTTAGTGTATAGAAAAAGAGGATCAATTGATAATAGGTAAGAAATATATTACATACTGGAAATTATTTTATAGTTCTTCAGTTATATATGGATATTTAATTTATTGATTGATTATTATTATTGAAAGATCTGTGATATCTATCTGGCCGTCTATTCTCGCCTCATTAACTTGAGCTTTCAAGTTAAGTCATTCGCCTTAAAAACTTTTAGATGTTGTGAACCCCGTGACGTGACATCTTTAAAATGCTAGGGAGGAAAAGGTGTAACTATAAGAGTAGTTTCTGAGGCTAGCGTGTCTGCTATTTTTCATAGAGAGACATATTGTAGCTAGGGGTATCAAAATCGGGTTTAGGGATTGGTTCGGGGCGAACCTGGAATTGACCCAGGTTCAAACGGGTTGACCCTAACCAGACCCGATTATGTAAATGGTTCAAAATTTCAGACCCAGAACCGACCTGCGCGGGTTACCAAGTTGACCCGACCCAACACGCGGACACAGCAATTGCAACGGCGCCAGCAGTGGCGCAGATAGGGCACGGGAGACGCGACAGCGATGTGACAATCAACGGCTCGACGCGACGTGAACTTGATGCGGGAGACGGCTGGTAGGGCAGGCTTGAAGTGGGCAGCAGACGTGGGTGTGGGCTCCGAAAATTCGGCCCCGGCCTCCCCGCCGCGCGATTTCTTTCTTTTTATTCGGCGAGAGGAGTTTTAACAGACTAAGTTCCGAGGTAAATTTTGGAAGGCAGATGGGTTTGTAGATAAGACAATACCCAGAGATTTCGCCCTCATTTTGAGGGGACTTTATGATCTGAGTTCTGGTTTCTTATAGGCGCAAGCCCCTATAGTTAATTACCCCTCCCGATCACGAGAGAGAACTTTCGATTAAGGCTAGTCGTCAATCAGATACGTATAAAACACGTGGTATCTGGCATATAGTAGCAGCATAGGTTTGGTTACTTGAGAACTGAATTTGGATTTGGGAATCTGGAGAGTTTGATATTTAAAACTTGAAATTTCACCATCTTTCACTTAAAGCGGATGGTGGGGGAATGGATGATGGACCCGATCAAGATCCCATGGTTCCGTCGTCCCGGGCCATCGTGGTCCCTGGTCTACTTAGTCAGAGGAGGTAGTCGACCCAACCTGACAGAAGGATCCTTGTCGGCAGCCATGGGTTGCTTCGTCCAAGGGGACCTTGTAGACCTGGGTTGGATGTTTGTCTAAGGGGACAAATTTGAATCCACCTTAGCTAACAGAGGGCTTTGTGCCTTATCGATCATATCCTATTGATTCATATCTCAAGAATTTGATGCCAATAAGGAGCGTATTGGCTCTGGCCATAACCGGTATATCGTGGTGCCATTTGGCGGCAAAACCACTCGGTTCAGAGGGCCCCGGGTCGTCGTAACCGTTTATCCTGCGGTGCCATTTGGCGGCGAACCGCCGATTAGAGGACACGTACCACGTCCTTACTGACAGGAGATTGTTTGAGAATGGATCCTAGTGATATTTTCGACTAGGCATTTGGCTCTTTGTGAGCTGAAGTAAATTTTGATTTGTCCACCCCGGCAAACTGTTGCGGAGGGTGGATGGATTTTGCTTTTGAGTGATTGATGGATTTATTTCAATTTTAAATATTTTGGATTTTGGAATTTTTGTGAAGTTTTTGGGTTTTTATAGGTATTTTGGGTGGAGCTTGAAAGACATTTGGATATTTGGGAGATATTTCAAAATATTTGGGAACCCCTCCGGTTGAGATATGCATTCAACACGGCCATCATCGGGGTGTTTGGGGTCATTTCCATTTAAAGCTTGAACCTTGTCGACTCTGTCTGCCTGTCGACAGAGGATCGGCTTTCGTATGCTTTATGCCCTTGATAGTGAATTCTTATTGTTATAGGCCTTGAAGGCCTAATATGAATGTATTAAGACAAATATGACGGTCGCCACAACCGTATATTTGTTTGTTGGTTCGAACCCTGTCGACTTCTATTGACCTGTATAGAAGGATCGGTTTCGAACCTGAATTCACTTGTCAACCCGCACAGCATCCCTAAACGTCACGTGTGTACCAATAACACGCTCGCCGGGGCCCATGCGGGTGATTTTTATATTGATTTAGGCGTACCCCATTGTGTACCTATGTGTATACAAACTATAGTGCAGGTGCAGGGGTACTTTGAAGCATTTATAGTTGTGTAAATGACTGTCATCTGGATGCACACAACTTTTCATTTGAGAGCTTATACACGCCTTCTGTCCGCTAATACAAATGTTGCGGATCAGGTGGCGAGGCGTTGTAGATTGTAGATGCCTTCTGTCTGCTTGTACGAATGTTGCAGATCCGGTGGTGTTGGATTTTGATGTTGACTCCCCCTTTCTCAATCACCGGGGGTGGATTTTCTGGATTTTGGAGTCGAAGACTGCTGATTTGGAAAGAACTCCTTTTAGGCTCTTCAGCGTAGTGGACTTGCTATTTCCGGAGTTTGTGGGCACCCGAACTATTCTCTCCTTAATTATAGAACCAAAAAGAGACTTTGAAACACTAGAAAGTTTGGTTCTAATTTGTTCAAATATTTCCCCCTTTCTGCCAGGGGGGTGTCCTTTTCGTACATAGAGTTGCCCTTGTACTCGAAATACTTGAAGATCTTGATCACCGTTGTCGTAGGTGATATTCGTACCTGTGTCCACAGTGGTTCGTTATGCTTACGATATACACACTGTTGTTATCCACAAGTATTCATTTGCTGGAGATCAGTTGTATCCGCTACGACCTCCTAGTAGTATTCATAGGAGAGCCCTTGCTTTTGCATTGAAACCACCCTTCACCAATCTCAGGTGGTTTTGCTAATTGTACTCGCTTGCAGGGGCGAATCCTCCACTAACGAATGTCGGCATTGCCATCTCAATCTACATGCAATTGTTGCTAGCGTTGGAGGTTTTATGCCATAGCTTACAGGTAGAAATTCTTGTCCATTTCTTAAACGAATTATACTTAGGATTTAAATTTGAGTTGGAGCTCTTGTATGATTGTTCAGACCAAATTTGGATCGAGCTTAACTTCAAGTCTGAGTCCAAATCTTTGTTCCAAGTCTTGTTCAAGTCCCCTGCAGTCGTTTGAATTCAATTTTGATTTTATTCGAATTTTGACCTTTAGACATCATTTGAATTTTGTTCTGATTCAAGTTTATAAGTCCTCTGTTCGTGTTCAATCAAGTTCAAAGGTCAATAAGTCAAGAAGTCCACAGGTCCTCTGTTCTTGTAAATTTGAGTCCCACTGCTTGTTTGTTTTGAGTTCAAAACAGGTCCCGAGTGTAGTAATATTTCACCCGAAATTTCGACAGCCTCCCAGCGTTTCCCCTGTTTAGGGGAAAAACAATGGAAAACTGGGCCTCCCTCCACGCTAGAGAAAAGCGTGTATGGTAAGTGCCCTCTTACGAGGACAACGCGGCCGTGTAAAATCTTTGTCCCCACCACGCTAGAGAAAGGCGTGTATGGGTCTTCAGTACCTGTTGCAAGAGAGAAGCAGTTGTTTCCCTGCAAGCGGGTACTTATGAATATCCCGGTCTCGCCGTAGGCGCCGCACCGGGTTCCCTTCCCACCAGCTAGAGAAAAACGTGTATATGTGGTTTGTCGGTGCGCCACGAACGTCGAGAACAGGTTTGGAACCGAGGGTCGCTCGCCTACCTTGTCGTGGGTGTCGCGCCGGTTGTCCCACCCATCACGCTAGAGAAAAGCGTGTATAGGCAGACCACAGACTCAACACGCACGCCGAGGTAAGAAAGCGAGCAAAGGTTCAAAAAGTTATACCTTGGTCGGCTGACGGATCGGCGACGGCTCGTGGATCGAGACAAGAGGGTACGAAAACCGAGGCGGGAAGGGATATTTGCTACTTATTATTATTTTTCTTTATTATAATTTACATTAATTATAATAATAATTAAATAATTATTATTAATAATTAACCACTAATTACCAAATAATTATAATTAAAAAATTAATTATAATTATAATTAATCATTGATTAATTATAATTAATTATTAATTAATAATTATAAATTAATCATAATTAGATAATTAATTATTATTTAATTAAATAATTATTAAACATAATTAATAAAAATTATAATAAATAACATAATATATAAAATAATAATAATAATAAAAAAAGAATCTCTCACCCTCTCTTCCTCTCTGGATCGGCCAAAGACCGGCCGAAGGAGCGCGCAAAGGGGAGAACAGCGAGCTCCCGTTGCTGGCTTCCAATCCAACAGACAGGGAATGTCGTCGGGGAGTGAAGTCCGACAGCAAGGATGGAGGTAGGGGGCTCTCGGGTAGAAGGATTTGGCCGAAGAAGCGTGCGGTAGGGAGAAATTTGCCTACACAGCCGCGAGCTCCTATACTGGCTTCCGATCAAATGCCGCAACTTCCGATCCGTCCAGGAAGGGAAAGTCGTCTAAGGAGCAGAGTCGACTGGCCACGGGAGAACCGAAGAAGCGCGCGAAAGGTAGATAGTTATCTTCACAGCCGCCGAGCTCCTGTTCTCGCCTCCGTTCAAAATGTCGTGACTTCCGATTCGAATAGGAAGGGAGTGTCATCGGAGGGGAGCGGTCGAACAGCCTCGAAGGAGAGAGGGAGAGAGCGATTGCGAGAGAAAGGGAGATCGGGAGGAGAGATCGCGTCAGAGGCCTTCGGCCTCGTTGCTTTCGGGCTTTTAACGACTCGAATGAGTCGTGCGAGGTCGTGGCGGATGCGACGTCGATCGTGCGCGGGATGGCTACGACGTGCGAGCAGGTGAGCGACATGGGGCGGCAGGTAAGGGATTTGATTTCTCTTCTTTTTTTTTGTTTATTACGGGTCAACAGCGGGCAGCTATGTCATTCTGGTCATTTTCAGGTCAACCCGAGGCCAGCTCGATTTTTAAAACGAGTCAATTTATTGAACCCGAACCCTACCCGTTTCACAAACGGGTTGACCCTAACTAAAATTTTTTTGGGTTGAGTTCGAGTCGGATTTTCAAGTCATGTCAAATATTGACACCCTTAATTATAACACTAGTGTGGCCCCCTTTCACGAACAAAGGACATTCGAGCAATTTTGTATAATGCCACGCTTGTAGTTTTTCGTTTTAGATTACATTCACCCGAATCAAACGTTGGGGTTCTTTGTTGGTAATTTTGACATTCCTAATCCAATGACGTGATTTGTTTTGCAAATGGACAATGTTTGAGTAATTTCGCCCAATATCTCATTCGTAGCCCACTGATCGCATTGACTCACATTGAGCATGAAGGGTGTTTCTTTGATAATTTTGGTGCTCTGAGCATATTGATACAGTCTATTTGCAAACAAACAATGTTCACGTGATTTCTCATAGCATCGAGGCATTTCAAATATGTTTTGTGTAGCAACACAACAGTTGGTTGCCATTCTTGTCTCTTGCTTGAATTGTTCATGAAGCACATATGGAGGTACTTTTGTCAATATAAATTATAACTTCAATAATAATATTTACGATCTATTATAGGGATGAATTGCATGATCAATTAAAAATTTTTTTTGATGCATCATAGCCCACCACTAAGTCCAACTCTATTCACAAAAGTTCAATTTCCAATGGACCGATTAAAAAAAATCAAACAAGGTTATAATAAGGCTGAATCGAACCAATTTTCAAGACTTTTTATGCTCATATTTAATTTTGGGGTCAAGTTCTTATAAATTTTGATTAGATTTTTTTATGAGGCTGAATTAATCTTTTGGATAATACTAGTTTAAATCATAGATTTAAGTTTAGGAGATTTCAGTAGTTTCAGCTGCTTCATGTGAAATCAGTCTGAAACCTTTTTTCTTTTTTTGTTTCGATTGGTTTCTTCACTTTCACAGAAACTGAAAAGTTCCGGCTCACTTTCGAATTTCAGCTGAAACTCACATATTACTAATGAAACTTCACTAAATCTACTGAGAAGTTGCACTGTAAAATGGCCAAGCATGAACTAAACCAAGTAGGCTACAAAAAGTGAATAATGCAAACTACAAGAGTGATGCAAAACAATAGACATTAACACAATAATGACCAGAAATATTCATAAGCTCAACTAGACGCTCACAAGAAAGGAATTATTCCTTGTTTAAGGCTTCAGCTCCAATAAATTTAAATCAAAACTAGTTTATAAAACCCTAAATGATGTGATACCAACATGCGAAGGAGCTTCTTAAGAAAATTAAAAGTGATTGACAATGGAATTACAATTAAGAGCTTATTGAGATAACAAGTAAAATCATTAAAGGTTCTTAGTTGTTAACTTGCTTAGGCGAAGGAGTACAAGTAGATTAACCAAAAACTCATGGATAACCAAAGATAGTAGCAATACTAAAAGCTATTAATCAACAATCCGTAATTTAATAACGAGAGTTTCACCTTGGGGATTGAAGACTCAACTACACTAGGCTTAGCGGGAGAAGATCTTCAGCACACCAAACGATGCCATGAGGAAGGTTGCAATGTCGATGGTCTTGAGCCACGGAAAGGTCGACGGTGGTGGAGGAGACACGACGGATAGCCGTTGACGGTCCACGAATAGTCATCGAATTGCTCGTCGATGACGTCTACGAGCGTGGGGAGGATGCGGTTCAAGTAGTCTTCAACGGTGTCGTCGAAGTCAAAACCCACATCAAAGAACGGCGATTGGTGGATGTCGACTTGACCTCGATCGTCATGCACAAATCCGAAGTTCCATTCGGATTCCGCCATGCATGCTTGGCGTCGGAGAATTTTCCACACGAAGAGAGGAAGAACGTGGTGTTGAAAGAGAGTACTTGTCGTTTGATAAGATGGGAGAGGAGGGGAGAGGGCCGGCGGGAATCTCAAGGAGAGAGGGTGGATGTCGGCGGGTGCAAGAGGGAGGGAGCTTGGGTTCGGGAGAATTAGGTTTGGGTGGTTAGCTTTAGGGAATTAATCAAAAATTTGAATTAATTTCAGATTTGATTAAGTTCGGAGGGAAAATCGATTTGAATTTTAAATTTCAAATCAAGCAATTAAGGCATTTAATGGGGGTTAATGAGGGGAAACCAATGAAGGTGGCCGACGGTTTCATTAGGGGAGGGAGGGGGTTTTAAAACTCAAAACCTGAAATTAATTTCAGAATTTTAAGTGAAAAGGGAGGGAAATTAATTTGAAATTTGATTTCAAATTAAGGAGTCATTAATGAATTAATTGGAGCATTAAAGAAGCAATCAAATGGGGGAGAAAACCCACATGGGGCCGGCGGCAAGGTGAGAGGGGGAGAGGGAGATTAGTGGGATGAAGCTTCTAATTTGGATTGATGATGTGGCAATATAATTAAAGACTCCAATTTAAATTAAATTGAAATTGGAATTCGTCATGAAAACTTTCCTAAATTGGAAATCCCAATTAGGAAAGAATTTGAATTTTGAAATTCAAATTTCAAATTTGAAGCTTGCGGAAGGAGGGATTGGACGGGTGGGGAAGGTCGCCGGCAAGGTGGCCGGCCGGGGCCGTGGGAGTGGCCGGCGGCGGGCTTCCAAGGGGCAGCGGCAACTAGGGTTGGGAAGAGATTTTCTTGTGGTGGAGGAGAAGGACGATGAAGGTGAATACGAAGGAGAAGATAGAAAACCTAACCACGAGCCGCGGACTCTTCCAACGACTGGTGGGCCTTGCGATTTGCTCCCCTTGAGCTCTCTCCCTTCTCAAGCCCTCATGCAAGAAGAAGAAGTAGAAACACAAATTTTTTCATTCAAATCTTCATTAGCTATTACAAGAGAAAAGACCCATATATAGGTCTCAAGTATACATGAAGAAATAAAGACTAAATTGCCCTCAGGGCCCCAACATGACTCAACTCAACATATGGGTATAAAAGGAATACATAAAATAAAATGCATAATAACTAAAATATAAGCTCTGAATCGTGGCCGTCGATCTGCGATGCTTCCGACGATACACCTGTTAGAACCTTGGATCGATGTCCTCATCACTAAATCATAACAACATTCAGACAAAGGTATATAACATTGATATACAAGTTTAAAGACAGGTTGTAACACCTCAATTTTCACGCTTGATCTTAGTTGTTGAAGTGTCATGATTGTCAAGTAGAGAGAAAAAGCTTGCTATGCACTAATCCAATCACCCTAAACACCTTAGCATACATGAATTCCTGTTAAAAAAAGTACACTATTTCAGACTACCTTAAGTTCTTCAGAACAACTAGTTTGACTGATTTGATTTGGTCAATAATGTAGAGACAAGGTTGATCCCTAACAATGTACCAGATCTCACTACTCCGTCCAATTCATAACATCATATCAAATCTTTTTCTAATCATAACATCTCAAACAAACCGGCATTCCATCTGAGCCACCATGCATGCCCGACACTGCAAATTTGAGATCTTATCTCATCACGTCCTTCAATATCCTCACAGCCACACTCATTAGATATATTGCAAAATCATATAGTCATTATAAAAGTTGCAACCCCAACCAACCATTATGCTTAACAATCTCCATCATAATGCTTCTTGACCAGCGAACACGGGTTTTCTCCTGAATGGACCAATCGACCACCACATCATCATGCCAACATACACGTTTCAAGTTCGATCGGTTCATTTTTTACCACACGTATCCCAATATTCGATCAATAGGTAGATGCCCATTCAGTCAACCAATAATTATGCACATCACATTTTTTAATGGAAAAGGGGTTGGAAAGGTTGTTGGAGAAGGGGTTGTTGGGAAAAGAATTCTAAATTTGGAGAATCTAGATTATACTCTAATGGACCTTGTAATTCACTTCTCCACCCCTTTTGCAGTCATTCACATTTCTAGCTATGAGAAACTAAAAAGCTAGAATCCTGTAACTTCTGAAGCTTTTGCTCCCTCTACGCAGTGGACAAAGTTAAACCACTTAAATCTTTTACCTCTACAAAATGGCTTGGTGAATATTTTTTAGATTTGTTGCTCATATATTCCTCGTAACTGAAAGCAATTAAGTTGTATAAATTATATTAACAGAATTGTGACATGCGCTATTCCACATGTCCTTCATTGAACATTCAGAAGAGGCGCATCCACAGATGTATTTCTCAAATAACTTATATTTAGCTTACATTTGATTATTAGAAGGAAATTAGGTATGTCGCATCAATCCATTTAGCAATATTCCTTTAATGAATGAACCAAAATGTTTGAACAAAATAATAAAACATCCAGGGTCACTTGTTCTTTTCCGGAATTTGGGCTATCTAGCCCATAGCTTTATGTAATAAATCACTTAATAGAAAGAAACTAGCTAAACAGCTACTCATAAACTTTTTAAGCACGCAAGGAAATAGGATTTAGGTTTTGTTTGGGACAACTTTTGGCCACTGCCTTTTTACTGCTTTTAAGAAATTTTTATGCTAGAAATATGCGATCGAAAACAGTAAGAAAATTATTCTAAACAAAGTCTTAATCAATAACAAAAGCAATTGTAAACAAACAAAAATAGAGCAAAGAATTGGTGAATGATAATTCTAATAAAAAATTATTAAGCATTTATATACTAATACTATGCATTCAAAATTTTTCTTCCTTAAATATAGTATAAAAGATAATTTCAATAATAGGTTAACTAAAATTTACTAGAAATACCTACAGCATAGGACTTCCGTCGCTTAAGTGCCTCACGAGCAAGATCATCATCTCCTTTCGCAAGAGCAAGTTGAGCCCTCCGATACCTAGAAGGAAAAACAAGCCAACTCTTCACATGATGAAGATATTACTTGGTTAATGATAAACACCATAAGTAGCGAAAAATATTACCAATCATCAGAAGCTTGTTGAGCAGCTTTATACTTATTCTCCATCCTTTTTTGAGAAGCTAAAACCTTCAATAGAAAACCAAATGATAAAATATGGAAAAAATTTGAAAGAAATAATAATCGCTGAAACAAAAGCCTCATACGCAAGAGTTTTTCATTCATCATTAGATTTAATACCGGTTTCCTTTTATGTATCGTGGATCTGCGTGGAGAGGGGAAGGAATTTAGAATTGTGCAATTTAAGATAGCATTGTAGAACAGATTGTAATTACTTTTCCATCTATAAAAAGTGATGCACAACATAGAAGCTTTACATATGGATAACATTCCCATTTTCAAGATTAAAGCATCTTGTTTACATTAAATAAAAGAGGAGAAGGATCTCAATCATAGACCATTTACAAATAGAATAGAAATGTGATGTTATTTTAGGAAAGTGACCAAACCACTTAAATCAAAACTACTTTTTTGACCAGTTCCTTCACAACACACATAAATTTACCTCAATTTTAAGGGCAAGTTAAATTTTGAAGGAATTCTGAATATGAGACTCCCACACTACCTTACTATGATAAATGGAAAAGGAAAGAAAGTGCCAATTTATACCTCATTCCCTCCCCTAACACATGCATGCAAGATATAAATGCTCAAAAAAGGTTCAACCAGACGTCAGAATGATAACTACAAATTCTTCCACCGACGGCCACCCTTTCCATAATACAACACAATGCTCCAGACTCATAGTACGATAAACGCATCAAAGCAAACTGTTCTAGGAAAAAAGCCAGGCACAGTGTGAAAGAGCTAAAGCCTAAACACAAACATTTTATGTTATTGCCTTGCTCTTGACAAAAGCATTTTATCATCGTCTGAATTTTATCAAACAAAAGTTAGATTTTTATGTTTCATCCATAAGCATTCAACTTTCATTTACTTTATAATGTCTACAAAAATATTCCCATCCACATGCCTTGAATTTAAAAATTTAACAAGCAAGCTCTACATTGATCTGCATGATCTTTTATTATATAAATCATAATTGATATGCAAATAAAAGCATGCACTCTTAAAAAGAATGCTTTCATGTTCCCAGATAATAACAGGAAATGCCACAACAAAGATAGTCCTACGCTGCCCCCCTAGTTTATAAACGATAATGAATAAATCGTTAGTAATGCTTATTAATGCTGCTCTAAACTAAAATGAAAAGAAGGCTAGAAGACTAAAAACTGTTAGCATGAGCAGCCTACACACAAAAGAAAGCACTCATATGCAGAATAGACAATAGCAAATGAACAACCAGTTTCAAAGATAGACATGTAAGAAGGGAAGAAAAAAAAAACTGTTTAATAAGGGAGACAATCATATTTGGATATTTCTCAAACGAAAATTATCTCAAGGGAGACCACAATTGCATTGGTTATCAATATAATATTGGGTATTGAAGCTATTACATTCACTTGCTTTGCATATAGAAATAAAAGCAATTGGAAGTACCTGGGCTGTCGCTTGGCGCATCTTTGTCAAGTCATCATTCATTTCAAGAACTGCTTGATCCAAAATTTTTTCTGGATCCTCCACGGAACTAAGGATTGCATTTGCATATGACTGCAGTCACAAATATGTCATTATTGCGTATTGGTGTATGTATGTACACAATAGAAGTATGAGGGAAAGGAAGACGGGAGCATTTCAGAAGCCGAAAATTTTAAATAATATATCCTGAGTCTAACCTTGATTACTCTCGCTAGTCGGTCAAAAAGATTCATTTGCGCTCCAAGAGCTCCACCACCACGCCCAACACATTTTAGTGCATTGCAATTGGATGTTTGAATCCCCATGGCTTTTAACCTTCCCACTGCAAATGAAGAATAAAGCAAATTTTAAATTTACAGAGCATTCAAAATTACAAGGTATACCATTTGAATTTCTTCAAAATTTTGAAATCCCATTTTCTTGACTCGGTAAGCATGCTCAAGTAAAAAGACGAGAACACCTAAGAACATACCAATAATTTGGAATTTTGCAGTTATAAACAAAATACTTACCAAAAAAAATTTAAACTATAAGCAATCCTTATTCGAGACATAATAAATGAATATTCTGACATAAGATTAAGAAAGATACCTACAGAAGAAGACTAAATCTGAATTTCCTTATTTACTAATTTTACAAGGTTCTCAATGTTTTCATCTTACAAGAAACTGCTGAAAGAAGCTCTTACATAACGTTATAAGCAATACTTTCTATTGTGGTTCTATGTCAAAAAATTTCTAAAATGAAATATTTTGTGACTACAGAGTTTGAAGCATGCTAAATCAGCAATGCGCAACATTTCATGGCCCTAATTCCCTATAAAGGGCAAGTAGTTTTAAACTTGCATGTCAAACTTTGCTTTTTCCCAGTCATGTTAGGCGGGCATTCCTCTCCTTTTCTCAACCTTTCAATCAAACCGAAGAATTTTACAATGACAGAATTATGTGCAATGTGCTTAGCTACATGACATTATCAATATTTTATTTCATAGCCAATTTAGGGAACTGGAAGAGTTTGAGAATTCAAAGATTGGGTATCTTGTATAGGACTATAGGAGTGAAAGTTATATGAAGGAAAATATCATAGTTATATCATTAATATCAAAGAAACTACATCACTAGCCAATTTACAGGTTATTAATCAGACGGCTGCTGAAGAACATATGTAACTCAATTCGGATTGTTTTATGGCACTCAACAGATAGCCAACTCGTAAGTATAGGCGGCAAAGATCAAAAAATAATAAATGCCATCAAATTAGTTACAGAAGCTTGAGCTTGATTTATTTGCATGATAGATCACAACCACATAAATGTTCATTAAGTGTTACCAAACTGAGGAAACAATTAAAACTAATTGCCTCCAAATCATAAATTTTCAATAACTGAAAATCTTCAACTACAGTATTGAGGTCTGCTAATTAAATAGAAATCTGTCAATGCACCACACCCTAAGCGGGTTTATCCCATTAGCTTTTGATTTTACACGGAATCAAACAATAATTACAGAAATATCCCTTTAATATCAAGTTTTTCACAAACATGCAGAAATATACTCTAGTCTATCTTTCATGGTTATGATAGTTACGATATCCCTCATGGATCCCTACCAGCCATAACATAACATAGATTCGACATCTAGCATGAAAGTTTGTCATGGCAATCCATCTGAGAATTTTCTAATTACAAAAGAAATCCAACCCATATTTGGCATGAATCTTTCGATTGGAACCTGTCAATTAGAAGTTTTGATAACCAAACTACTAAATGGTCAGCACATCTCCATGAATTTCAATATATTCTTCACGCAGCCTTGAATTCACGACGGATCAATACCATGTGGAAATCAGCTTTCCATCGCAATAAAGCAAGTGGCAATCCTAGTATATTATCTTGAAAATCTTCAGAGAAAACTGTAAAATAGAAAAGGAGGCAAGGTGGGATATTCAGAGATCTCTGTTTAGCAATCATATTAAAGCTAGAAAAAAAAGGAAAACTTTCTCCCATTGATCAATAGTAAAAAAATGGCATTTTCTCCATTATTTATCAGAACCATGGAGCCTCTGTAGCTTAATATCATAACAGATGGTGGAAGTATGAACATCATGCATGCAAACCATCTGTACAATAACTTCTTAAAATTTAATACCTCAACATAGTTGAAATACCATTCACAATTCATTCCACTTTCTAAATCAGTAGATGATGCCCCTTCTTCCATTTCATAACCAATTCTTACTCCCAGTTTTACTTCAGAACAAGTAACAGCACCTCTACCGAGAACAAACA
Organism: Dendrobium nobile; assembly: GCA_022539455.1. NCBI lineage: Eukaryota > Viridiplantae > Streptophyta > Magnoliopsida > Asparagales > Orchidaceae > Dendrobium > Dendrobium nobile. The sequence goes on from CM039719.1 coordinate 10,940,140, forward strand.
ATGCCCACAAAATGCTATCTATCTGAATTTGCAATCAATCAGCATATATCATATATTATAATTTAGTCTGTTTCAAGTGTTGAAAATGATTTTATCACACCAAAGTAATGGAGCTTTTGTGAAAAATAACAAATGAGGTTGATCAGTCTCTTGAAACATTTTACCTACTACGCTTAGCCACATAACATTTTAAAAGCAACAAATGTAAAGAGGAAAGCAAAAGGCATTCTCACTTCAAACAGATCAACCAAACGCTTGAGTGACCATGGAACTTGAATTTTCTCTAGTTCTACTCATAACAAGGTGCTAGATCTGCCCAAAATCTATACTTTTTAACCGATTTAAAATATCCTCGAACAAAAAACTCCATCAAAATGACATTATGGAAACTTCAACAAAAGAGCGAATTCTCAAATCGCTCGTCCTTTCAGCAACAGCAACTTCCTCTTCTCGAAGTAGCCTAATCACCTTTCGAGAACCCGCACAATCTCAAAAATCATGCTCAAACTTTTAAATCAAGGTTAAAGAGTCCAACTAAAGATTGACAATGGCATATATAAATGCTCCATTTCAGAATTAACGCAATCTGCATGCCAAGCATTAAATAGCAAAACGATCCTAAATACCAAATGATGACGCAGAGAGTTCGTACCTCCACCATTGAAGAAGGAGGTCCTCAAAGGAGGACAGCGGACCAGAACCATCTTAGGAGGAGGGCACAAAGAAGAAGATGGAGATGGCACCATGCTCAATCCCCTAATTGGCGCTTTCATCGCCATTTCTGGAGGAGAAACAACACGTAGTTTCCACAGAACAGCAAGGAGAACCGGCAGAGGAGAAAGCTTTCAGCTAAAGATCGCTTGAGCAGCGCTCCAGAAGAACAGATAAACCAGAGGAGTGGAAGGAACGCGATGACCCCTATTTTTTATTTTTATTTATTATTATTATTTTTCTAGATGGAATGATGGATAGGAATTTTTATTGTGTCCGATGACCAGACGTAGCTCTACCTATGGATGCCAGTTAAATAGAGCCACGTAACAACCGGAAGACCTGACCCAAACCCGTTGTATTATTTATATATTCCACGTGTTTTAACTATTTCAAGTTGGCCCGACGTAGTATATATGAATTGGGCGCCAAAAGTAAAAACGCCCGCCTTCTTTAAAGATCTAATAACCTTTTGTCGGATATTTCTATAGACGTTATACAGGATTTAAGGTTTAAAGAGCACAGAGAAAGCTTTCGCGAACGATTCGAGGAGATGGAAGAGACAAAAATGGATTTCTCTTTGGAAGACATGGATGATTTCGAGGAGACTGTAGGGACGTTTAATGTTGATGAATTTTTTTTTTTTTTTTGATTTATTAGAAGTAATTATTTATCTATATAGAGGTTTTAGAATATAAAATTTTAAATTCTAGCTATGTATGCAACCTTTTTTTTTTTGCTTGATACCGATATATCTCGGTTTCGACCAATATGATGTATTATTACGAGTTCAACATGTATTGTACATTGGAACTGGGCAATATCTTGATTATATAGTACCCTGTACTGAGCTTATTCATGACTACCGATCTTTGTACCAAGACCAAAGTTTTGAGTCAACTCGGTACCTATCGGTACTGCTCGGTACTTATAGGTATCACTCGGTATAAACTCACTGTATAGTTGTTCCGAGCTAATCCAAGATCATAGTACGTAGTACCGATCTTTGTACCGAGACTAACAAATATTTTGACTGATCGGTACTGCTCGGTATTTATACTCGGTATCTCGGTATTTATTCTCGGTATGGTTTATCGGTATTGAGACTCGTTATTTATACTAGGTATTTAATCTCGATATAAACTCAGTATTGTTTTGCACATGTAGTTTTTTACTGCCCAGTCTGTATAAGAATTTGAAATATTTTTTCGCATGGTGTTTACAGCTATGAGAATGAAGCATATGATAAATATTGTCATTATGCGCATTCTCATGATTTTAGTGTTCGGAAAGAGCATCATTCATTCAGGCAAAATTCAAGGAGAATAAAATCAAAGGATTTTGTATGTTCGAAAGCAAGATTCAAGAAGAAAATTGACATAAACGCAAAGGCAAAATTTTGAAAATCAAGCACAGGAATCGGATGTCCAGCTATGGTAAGATTTTCGATTAGTGAAGATGGAATTTAGATGGTGAATAAATCGATAGAGAGTCACAATCTCAAATTGGCTAGGCCGGATGATCAACATTTTCTCAAATCATCTAGGCACATTAGTGATGAGAATGCATCTGTTCTGAAATATATTTCAGAAACTGGGATAAGAGCAGTTAATGCATTTACATATCTATCTAATGAAGAAGGAGACGCAGGAAATATGGGGTTCACAAAGACGGATGCATACAACTATATTCAAAAAGAGAGGAGAGCCAAGATTGAGAATGGGGACACCAATTCACTAATCCAATTATTTGAAGAATGAGTAGCTGCTGACAACATGTTTGTATGGGATATCTTAACTGATGAAGATGACAAATTGTTGATTTTTTTTGGGTTGATAGGTTGGGGAGAATTGATTATGACTGCTTTGGAGATGTGATTATTTTTAATACAAGCTACCATCTGAACAAATATAATTTAGCATGTGCCCCTATTATTGGAGGGAATAATTATTGATAAATCATTCTATTAGGTGTAACATTTTTATCTGAGGAGACAATTGAGTCTTTTACCTAGCTATTTAGAATATTTTTAAGAATTATGGATAACAAACATCTCATAACTATATTTATCTATTAGGACCAAGCAATGGCTAGAGTAATAGAGATTGCATTACCTAATACACGGCATAGGTTGTGCCAATGACATATTTACAAGAAGGCACATTTCAAAGTTTGGTGCTTTAACAGTAACAACAAAGTGAAAGGCCTATTTTATTATTATTTCAGCAAGTATGATTCTGTGGAGGAGTTTGAGAGAAACTGGAATGAAATGATCATAGAAGGAAACCTCTAGAGTCATCAATGGTTGAAAGATCTGTATAAAATCAGGAAAAAATGGTCTATAATATTCAACAAAAATTATTTTAATCTTGGCATTTTATCTACACAATGTAGTGAGTCCACCAATCATGTATGCCATGAAATTTCCACGCCGACAAGTTCTATCACTGACTATTTCCTGGAGTTGGAAAATGTGATGAAGACTTGGTGTAGGAATGAATAAGATGAATGTTTTAAATGTAGTCAAACGGAGATACAACCTTATATACACAAGTAGAACATTCAAAGGGATTGGCAGCAATATTAGGAACTGATTTATATGTAGCTGGCATAGTCTTGCAATGAAATGCTTACGTAATTTCACAACCAATTGATTACAAACTTCTATAAAAGTTGACGTTCAACATCTAAAATGAATATTCAGAGAATATCCCTACATAACAAATAATAAAAAAATAATATTTAAGTTTATACCGAGTAATTACTTTGAATACCGAGCAGTACCGAGTAATATTACAGAGCTTTCAATTCGATTAATATCGAACCTTGTCAAAAAATTTCACACAGTATTAAATATATAATATATTATATAATAATGATAAACATTATTTGGAAGATATGTCTAAGCTTATACCAACTAATAACTTTGAGTACCGAGCAGTACCGAGTAATAATACAGAGCTTTCAATCCGATTAATACCGAACCTTGTCAAAAAATTTCACTCAGTATTAAATATATAATATATTATATAACAATGATAAACATTATTTGGAAGATATATCTAAGATTATATCGAGTAATAACTTTGAGTACCGAGTAATATTACAGAGCTTTCAATCTGATTAATACCGAACATTATAAAAAAATTTCACTCAGTATTAAATATATAATATATTATATAACTACGATAAACATTATTTGGAAGAATGTATAAGCTTATACCGAGTATTACCTTTTAGTACCGAGCAGTATCGAGTTGTACCAAGCAGTACCAAGCATGTAAACCGAATAATAAGGACCATTGTAGAAAACAATTTATGTATATTTTTCCAATAATAAATACTATTTTAAAAATATATTTATGTTCAAACCGAGCTATACTGATAAATAAAGATCAATACCAATCAGTAACAAGAAATACCCATCTGTACTGAGTAGTACTGATCTATACCGACCACGAAGCTCTGATTGATTAAAGATGTTTTTACATGAGACATTTAAAGTTTTACAGCAGCAATTAAAGTTTATAAGTAAACCCTAATCCTAAACATTTTATTTGTAATTTTTAACCACAAGTATATGAGAAAAATATTTGCTTCGGAAGAAAATTCTAACATGAGGCATTATTTCTCTGAAGTTAATCCATCGAAAATTTGCTTCCGAATGACTGAAGATGCTTGTGAATGCGAAGAATATGAACAGTTGCAGAAGAAATGCTTCGTCTTTGAATATGGTAAAGCGAAGTGAATCGCCGCTATTTTTTATTTAAAAAATTATCATTATTTTCGGGTCGGGTAGGGTCGTCGGGCCATCGTCATTCCAAATACGCACGTACTATATACCCACTCTTCACCGGGCCGGGTCCACGGTAATGTGGCTGCTATGTGGCGCCATTTAACTGGCATCCGGAGGAAGAGCTACGTTCGGACACCGGATACAATAAAAATTCGATGGATAGAGGGGTCGAAGATAGATGGATAAAGGGGAGTGAGAACGTAAAGGTATTCCAAATCAAAATTAAGCTTCTGGTTTTAGATGAAATAACTGTTTTTGGATTTAGAAACGTTTTTTATGGGTTATTTAGTTGTCTAAAAAAATTCAGTATAAAAGAAATGAAGTGTAAAAAGAATATAATGTAAAAGAAATATTTTTAAATTGTTTGGATTATTGTAAAGTAAATACATGTGGTTTTTTTTGAAGTAAAATAAAAGTACTGTCAAGTACAAAGATGGAGGAAGCCTGCGGGTAGCGATGGTAGTGGTGACAAGTGGCAAATGACAGTGGTGATGGCAGCAGCGGCGGCAGGCAGATAGTTGTTGCTGACGGCGGCAGACAACAATGGAAGTGGATGGTGGTGATGCTGAGTTTGGTGGCTGCTACTAGTGGTGGGTGGCAGCATCAGTTGGTGGTGGCTCGCGGATGGAGACTGTAGTGGCCTGCAGCGGGTGTTGGTCAAGCAAGTTTGTTTGTGGTGTAAACGATTATTGTTTAAAAAATGGGTGAGTTTAGTTTACCTCAAAATGAACTAAAATGATTTAAACTAATTTTATTTTATATTACTTTTCATCCTATCAATAAGAAAATTTTCAAAACCCGTATGAAATATTTTACACTCCTTTTACTTCCAACCAAATGACCCCTATCAGAAGAAGTTATATAAATGATTTAGAGCAGGTAATTCAATGTTATATTAATTATTTTGAGTTCTAATTTATAGATGATTTTGAAGTTATAATTATAAACTTCTATGAAATAAACTCAAACTATTTAGCAAAAAAAATTTAAACCTTGGAGTCCAATTTAAAAAAAAATTGAAGTCATTTAGAGTTACTTATGATTTATTATATTTTATTGAATCTATTTATTCATTAAACTTCAAATTTTGATATAGTGTATTTACTCTTTAAAATCCATTCAATTTTCTTTTTTCATATTTTAGAGTTTATTATGAGCCTAGTGAAATTTATGTTACAATTTTGGGACTTTTTAAAAATTAATTGTGAATTTTGCAAATGTAAAGGCTACTTAAAATATTTTCATTGTATTGACACTATAATTTGATTATTAACACCTTAAATGAACTCCAAATTAGTTCATGAGATGTAGAATTCATTTGGGACAGTTTTCATACTACTTTATAAAACTGATTTTTCATATAAAATTTTTTTGAAACCACAAAGCTACTTTAAAATTAAGAAAGCTATCACAAACAAAGTCTTAAAATTGAAAATCAAAGATGATTTGAACTCATCTAGAATTATTTATAATTTCTGATGATTTATTGATTTTAAACTTAGATTAATGTTGTTTTCTAATTCCAAAATAGTTTTAAATTATTTTTCCCTAATTGTATTACTTAAATCCATTTGGTTGTAAGAATATTGAGTTTTTTTTTTTAATTTAGAATATTAAAGTTTTAAAAAATTATACTAAATTTATTAAAATTCTTGCCAAAAATAATTTCAATAAAATCAATATAAAAATAAAATTAATATTTTGCAATGAAAAAAATAAACTCATTGTATTTTGTTATATAAAATCAAGATAAAAAATGCCAAACAAAATTATTTATTAAGAAAAGATCATCTTGTTCTATAAACTACACAATCTCAATCCACTAATGATGTACTTCAAAGTTGATTAGCGTACACATAATTAAAAAAAGATAAATAGAAAATCAGATTTTATAAAAAATTTATGAGGAAGATGAATGTTAATAATCAACTAATGCAATAACATAACTTGCCATAATTAACCTAATTAATAATCTGAAATTAATATTAATCTTAATATTAAACTAATTAGTCTAGTTAATCGATAATTAACATATTTTAATAACTATTTTTCAAATAAATTATTATAAGGGATCTGAAAAAAAAAATATCTAAAAAAATAAACAACACAAAAACTTAAATTCAGAACAAACTTCTAAAATACCATCCCACCTCTTCATTGTAAAAAGTTGATCCATTTCTCTAGCCTTCATAAAATTTTAACCTTCGCCAATTAATTAGAGATGTCAATAAATGATTCAGAGCGAATCACAAAATTAAAGGTCAAATTGACTTGCTTAATAAACAAGTCAACTTTGATTTATATTTTCTAACCTATTTATTAAACATTTTAAATTTGGATTGATCTGTGAATTCACTTTTGACCCGAAAATGACTTTTTTATATAAATATATATTTATAATTTTTTACTTGTGGGTATAATCTTATCATTTTTTTTATCAAATATCATAAACTTTATAGTTAAGAACTTACAAAAAAATTGACCAAAACAAGTAAGCAGATCGAGTTCAAGTCATTTATAACCTGTTTATTAAACAGATTGGATTTAGATTGATTGTATTTGAGGCAGATCGATTTCGGATCAGACTTAAACTTGACCCATCAACCTATTTTGACACCCCTACACTGAATAATACAATTAGGCTGCAAAAAAATTAGAAAATAGAGCCCAACTCCATCTCCACAATTGAGATTCAACTTCTGCAAATAAATAAATGGCACTATCCCTCAATCAGGCAGGAAGATATTCATCACTGTAATAAATTTATATTCTACTCACATTTGCTCTGAAATCAGAGAAATGGATCAAAAAAAGATTGAAGAAACCTGGAAGAAATTGCTGATTTTGTGACTAATTTCTCATGAAAATTGGTCAATCATCATCATGGAGCATAAAATCATCAACTTGCAGCTGGTTTCTTCAATTTTTTTTTTCTCAATCCATCAATCTGGTTAGATATCAAATATCAACAGAAATATGAACTTATTTTCAAAAACCAGAAACTGGGATTTAAGAACTACAAGTTTCTTAATTTAATTCATCAATCTGATTTCCTGGAATGTGGTTTTCTATTAACTGATACATTTAGTACAGAGTCATCTTTGGAAACATCTCAACATTCACAAACCATGAAAAAGAAATCAGCTCAAAAAGAGCAAACGAATATGAAACTCACATATAGAATGTTGGGCAATAAAAACCTTCACTACTACACTGAAAACACTACTGATAATAATGCAGATTGAAGATGACTTGGAGAGCTATTATCACCAATTCACAGCAGATTAGTATCTTGTTTAGTTTGCAAGATGACTTGGAGAGCTGTTGAACATGGCATGCCACATAAAGGCTCTAGATAGAACCATCTCCAGTTCATGATGGGTCCAGATCTGGGTGGGGAGGTGTTGAAGGAACATGACCATCTCCTGGAATTCAAGCTTTTGGAGCTTGTCTGACCACTGAGAACATAGATGTAATCAGCTGAAGTTTCTGTACTTAAGAATCAATGGGAACTAACAAAATCATGCAAAAATAATGAAAGAGAAATAGGCTAAACTATTTATTGAGGCCCATTTTAATCCCAAATTATTCCCTTGATTCTTCTTTTAAACTTGTTTGACCTCCTGGGAAGTCCTCGTGTTGCACCCCTGAAAAATTGACTTTTAACAGGACACATTGATGAAAAAGGATTCATGTAGACGACCCCACGTAGTGGGACAAAGGCTTAATGTTGTTATTGTTGTTGTAATAGTTAATTGATTCCTCAAATTTGAACCAGAATAATTGAACAAATGAACTATAATGGATCATATTTGAGGACTCGAGCGATCAAATCAAATCCAACACATGAAAAAGTTGGGATTAAAATGGGCTCGTAAAAATACTCCGGAGGGCTATTTTGACATAGTTCTCAATCATGAATAATCAAAAGTAGAGTATATACCCTTATGCAAAGAATTCCAAAACAATTTATAGGTTAGAAAATATTTTTTAAAGTAATTAGAAAGATTACATCTTGGTTTAATTGCTCTACTCCTAGCATACAGTTCATACTTGAAATCATGCGCAATATCATACTATCAGAGATGCATCATCATCATCTGCTGCCTTATTCTAACTATTTCGGTTGGTTAAAAACTGTGAGTTTAACTAAACTTATACAATTACAGACTTGCTCAAACAAATTAGAATTTGTTTTAATTCTTAATAGAACACGTATCTGGTATGTTCAATTTTGTTGGTGAAAATATAAAATACAAGTAGTCAATTGGATAGGGTTTGATATAGATAAAAAAGTGAGGAAATACAGCACTTGTGACCATATCATAATGTTTTGAATCCATATGATATGGTATGTCCAAACTGATAGGTTTCTTCTAAGAAATTGCTGTTTAACTTCGCTTCACTTTCTTAGAAATTGGCATAACTTCCACTCTTGAAAACACTCACTAAAAGAAAAAAAGTTTGGTTCCCTTAAACTTATAGATACTGAAAAATTCTATAATGAAGCCAAAAATTAGAAAAATTGTTGTTTGATCCAAATCATTCGACCTCGCTGAACAAAGAAATTTGAATGATTGGGCCTTAGGAACAGATTCCCCACAAACTTGATTAATCTCAATCAGAAATCTGCAGGCTCCAAAAATTCATGTCACAGCCTCTGTTGGGGGAGTCTTATGAGTGTTTTTAAATTAAAGTTTAAGAAGACTGAGTGTTTCATATCAAAGCTTAAGACTGATTAAATTTAAGAGAAGACACTACTTAGATATTTCATCCTTATTTTAAGAGAACTTTATAATTTGGTTTCAGGTTTCTCATAGGTAAGCCCCTATAATTAATTGTCCTCCCTGTTATGAGAGAGAACTTATAATTAAGGCTAATCATTAGGAGGCACTAAGTGCTCAGCGGAGAATTGAAACAATTTCATTTAGGTTTGGAAATTTACCGCCATGGGCTTAAAGTAGATTTGGGGGCAGGGGGGATGATGACGAGTTCGACCAAGATCCCATGATTCAATCATCCAGAGTTGTTATGGACCCTGGTCCACTTAGTTAAAGGAGGTAGCCGACCAAAATTGACTAAAGGTAGATGTCCGACGAGACTGCAATTGGAGTTTCTTTTTGTTTAGAGAGAGAAAGGGTTTTTTTGTAAAGAGAAAGTGAGAGGAAAAGGGTGCTACAGATATAGTAGGAGAAAATGATTTCAGTTTAGAAAGAGAAAAGGAGAGCGAGTGCGATTGAGGGAGGGAGGGAGAGATTGAGAGGTGAAGGAAGAGAGATTGGGAGGAATAGAGTGAAAAAGGTAAAGGTAGAGATTGGGCTAGAGAAAGAGATGAAGAGTAAAAAGGTAGTGAGTGGAGGAGGTATAGGCAACGATGGGCTTGACGACAATGTATATGGTACTAGGGCAGCTGGTGGTTGTGTATGTAGAGAGAGGAGAGGGAAAGGTGGTTTGGTTGGTGTGAGGGCTTGGTCGTGCGGGTAAGAGGGTGTGCAACACAGAGATAACAAGAGATGGAAATGAGGCGGTAGATGCTGTGACAAATTGAGGCTGTGTTGGCAGATTTAGGTTAGTATTATGAGGAAGGTGGATCTTATTAAGATTTTAAAATGCTCTGATGATGTCTTCCAAGCTTTGTGAATCTTTCGTCAAAGTTTTATTAGAACTCAAAGCCTTTCAACCTTATTCTGAATAGGAAAAATTGAAAGAATCTGCTTCGAGATGTTAGATTCGAATTTGTTTGTGGAGGAAACTCGATTTTACTACCAAGCAATCTTCTAAGTAAAAACTAGATAAATGAGAGAGATCTGAGGAAAGCTTAATATACTAATTTAGTATGGAGAGTGAGAGAGAGATGAAATCCTAATATCCTAATGTAGTAATTTTCATGTAATATGTTAGCAAAATTTAAGGACATTTATTGTCAATAAATTTAATTTTTTTTGTGTGCATTTCATTAAAAAAGTAGAAAAAAACAAAAATAAAGAGAAAAAAATCATAATAAAACTAACCCACAATCCCTATTTACTAACAGCAGCTGCCCATCCTTTCTCTCTCATACTCTATGTGCTACATACCCTCCTACTTTTGTGACCACCTTCACACTCCAAGCAAAAGGATAGGGTACATTATACAAAAATGTTCTAAATTTAGATTTTTTTTTTTAATTTTTAATTGATTTAAAAGGTATATATTTTAAATTAATTTTAAATTATTATAACAATAGATATATATTTATTTTAAATGAGTATCAATTCATTTGACAAGTTTTTGTCGTTCGCATGTGTCGAATTTTGTCCTTGTTTGGTGCTTGTGAGTGATTTTTTTGTTGTTTGTCTCTTGCGTGAATCCAAATAATTTGTTTCATCCATTTGGAAATTAAACGTTTCAGACACAATGGTGCAATCCATTAAATGAGAGATTTTCTTTCTTTATTAGATTTAATTGAGAATTTGACTCTTAACAAGGCATAATGGAGAAAAAGGAATCATGTAGCCGACTCCGCATAGTGGGATAAAGGCTTGACATTGTTGTTGTTATAGACAGAATAGTGTCATCCATTTTGTTAACGAATAACGTTCGAGCGATTTCACGCAATGTCATATCCACAATTTGTAATTTTTAATTGCATTCACTTAGAATTGAATCTAAAAGGTCTCTTATTGGTATTTTCAACATTTTGAACACAATAATGTGATTTGTTTTGTGAACAAGCAACATTTAAGTGATTTTGCACAATATCAAGGCATTTTGAACTTGAATTGTGTGACATCACATCAATCAATCGACACTCTTATCACGCTTGCTTGAATCGATTATTAAACACATATGGAGGTAAATAGAAATACTTAGCACCTTTGCTATGATGCACGAGCACGGACACGATAGCATGGACATATGAATGTAAGTGAGCCGAGCAAGCTTGCAAGCCCGAGTCGTTAACGAGCTCACGAGTCGAGCTCATCGAGCCATGAGTTCAAGCTTGAGCTTGCACTAGAGCTTGTGTTGGAGCTCGTATATTAAACAAACTCGAGCTCAACCTAGCCCGACCTGAAAGCTCATTAAGCTGCTCGATTAACTTTAAATATATTAAAAAAATAATTTAAATTATCATTATATAATATATTTTAAAATTTTTAAATTAATTTTGTATTAAAAATAAAAATTCATAAAAGAACTAAAAATTTTAATTTAAAATTATGAAATTGAGCTTAACAATCGAGACTAGCTCGAGCTTAGTAAACGAGCTCGAGCTCGATAAGAACTAAACAAGCTTAGCTCGATTAGGTAGATACTCGACTTGACTCGACTCGTTTATAGCCCTACATGGATACGACATGATACGAACACGGGACATGTTAATTATTGAAAAAAGAGCATGTATATAAATTGAACACCATAATATAATTTTTATATTTTAAAAATAGTGTATAGAAATTAAACAAATAGAATATTAAACATAATTGAGAAATAATAAATCATTTACCTATAATTTATGCTTAAAATGATTAATATTAAAATGTCGCAAGTCGGGTGTCAATCACATGCGTCAGGAGAGTCAAGCATCGAGAGGGGAAATGTCAATGCTATCAAGAGTCAGGCGTCGATGTGTAATAGACATCAAATGTCGATGTTGAGACAACGTTGGACAAAGATGTGATATCGAGATGACTTGAGGGTGTGATCGTGGATGTCAAAATTGCTGGCGTCGAGAGTCGATATCAAGCCAATGTAAGACTTCGATATTGACATGGATTTGAAAAGATAATGTTGTGACAATGCTAAATGTTGATATTTAGATGGCATCAGACATTGTTGAGAAACTCTAAAGACAACTCACCATAGAGAAATGAAAATAGGAATGTTCAGGAAATGAGTATTAAGTGTGAGTGATGATTTAGGGCTGTGGAGAGGAAATAAGAAATTTAATATATATATTTTTAATAAATAAAAATTTGAAGCCCAAAAAATTATACTAAAAAAAAAGATTTTCATAAAATATTTAAGCCACACACCAATTTGTCCGACATGTATTGTAGGCATGTGTTGGATACGTGTAGTGTCTAATATGTGTTGTACAATGCATATATCTTTGAAGAAAAGTGTCAGTGCATCATAGCTCATTTGCTTTCTTTCCTTATAATTCTCATATTTGTAATCCTATAACTTAAAATTATGCAATTAGTAGTACATCATATAACACTAAATATGAATATGAATTTTTTAAATGTTTGGCCAAGTCTAATATGATGAAGTTCACATTTCATAATATACATATTTTAATTTCTTTTATGAAATCGAAACTAATATTGCTAGCAAGAAGTTGATTTCATGATACACTGACAGTTGTTGAGCATAAATTGGAACGTGAGCCGTACCAACATAAACTTTTCTCAAGTACTACCAAGATTCCACATCGAACCCAAATGATTCCTCATCTTAAAAAAAAGACATCCAAAATAACAGCTTAATGAAACATATATTGGTTCCAGCTAGAGCATCTGAATTCAACTGTGAAAACTTATCAAAGTCAACCTCTAGGTACTGATTTATGAGTAAGATATTGTACACTTACCGTTAACAGAAAACTGGCAGATATATACACAAGAAACTCTGGTAATGAATCTCCTTCAGCTAGGTATGTATCCCACAGCCGTGTAACGAGATGAAATGGGATCTATATATTGTTACAAAATGATTTAGCTACTTAAGATGATGGCCGATTCCTACAGAGTGAGCAAGAAGAAAACGCACCTCTCGTATCAAGAGGCAATTGAACCAACGAAAAGCAAACTGAAGAAATTCCAGCCCTTGTTCCTCCATGTGTCTTGAAACAGGTTCTTCCAATTCCCAAAAACATAAACAGAGATGGTTGGAGTCAGATCTACTAGAAATCACAATTTTTTTTTGAGTTTCAAGGAAACAAAAAGAAGCACGCCGAAGTCAAAGATTGAGTATTTTATGGCATTCAAATAAAAACGTTTGTAACCTCATTCTGCCAGTTGATTCCTAACAGAAATAATAAAAAAGATATAGCAAACAGAGATAAACTTGGGGTGGAACACAGGCATGTAGATGGTCGAAGATTTAGAAGAACTAAGACGAGAGAAATCCAGTAAATACCGTCAATTCGTCGAACCAGTTCTTTCAATTTAAAGACAAGACGCTGTATTCCTGGCTGAGCAAAAGTGTAATGGTCCTGCATGCCATCAAGCAGCTTAGAAAGACACCAATAACAGTCCGCTTCAATATTGGAGATTGTTTGCGGAGAAAGTTGAGAAATGTTCCAACTCTCCATATTTCCTTCAAGATGCTCTTCCAAGAATACTATTAAAAATGGAGTCACAAGATCGTTGATTCCTTGGACATATCCACTTGCTGGATGACGAATAGCCCTAAAACAAAGCTTGGATAAATTACAACTTAGATGATGTAAATAAATTAAAAAAATAGATAAAGAAAGTTTTTCATGCTAAGTAAGATTTTTGATACCTAAGGAAATACTTATAGAACTTAATATAGAACCAAAGAATATTTGAAAGCTGGAGTTCATCTCAAAAGGATATCTACTTTTTCTTTTTCAACTTAATAAAGATTCAGATAATACACAGATGGTGATATAAGACGGCAAACTAATTGTCTAGATACATCCAAATCCATCCATTTTTGCTGTGAATTTCAAAGACATGATAGTGTTAACAATCTTAAGATAATTAGCAAAAGAAAAAAATAGAATACCCTTAGATCTTTTCCAAGAAAAGGGCCTAGATGGTCACTTAGGCATGATGGAAATCCTAGCACGGTGTATATTTGCAAGATAAATATCAGCATAATGTCTTCAACTAAAGCAAACGTACATTAAGAAGCCTAACCATGTATAAAGAATACGCTCCAATGACTTCTGAACTTGTTCATTCTGGAAGAAGGTTACATCAGGTACAGTTCTTGGGCAATCAACAGCAATCTAATCAACAACAAAAAAGAAGAATTCCTTAATGTAAACAGACTTAGGCTTCGTTTGTGATGGCTTTCTTACTACTTCTTAAAAAAACTTTTTTGTATAAAAATTTTAATTTTTATACTAGAAAGCTACTACAAGAAGCAGTAAAAAAGCAGTATGCTTCGTTTGGGACGGCTATCTTACTGCTTCATGAAGTAGCTTTTTAGTACAAAATTTTTAATTTTTAAACTAGAAAGCTGTTTTAAGAAATGGTAAGAAAGCTGTCCCAAACGAAGCCTTAGGAAACGATTAAGGCATGATGCTGGCCAAAAGAGAGAAAAACCTGGCGCAGCATGGTGATTTCATCATCTGAACGTTCTGTATCAGGAATGTCATAAAACTGAGCAACAGAGTCAAGGTATTCTAGTCGTTTCCTTGACAAAACTCCCTGGCGTCTATCTGAATTAGGTGGTGCATATCCCTGTTGTCAGCTAATATTTGAATTTCAAGCATGAGGCATAAGATTTATGATAAAGAAAGTGTAACAGCAAAGTGATGTCATTCCATATTGGCAGTTGCTGCAGGGCTATCTAATCTTACTGCTATGCCAAAGTGAAAAATACACCAAAAAATGAAATAAAGCAATTGTTGTTCAATAGTTTCTCTGCAGGGTTCAACAGAAGTTCTTATAAGCAGGAAATAATCATGCGAGCACAATGTAACTTTAAGAATATAATAAGTTAACAGCATCTATGTATCCCATCTTCTCATGTGCATAATGAAATGAATTTTGAAGGTATACATACCAAGAGAGAATCACTTGTTCAAGCAGTTCCCAAGACAACAAATGATTAGAAAAAGAAGCTTTCAGAGTTTCTGCAGGACACCAGGACATCCAAATTGACCAACTCCCATAATTAATGAAAAGATACGTTGCAAGGCTTCCATACTCACATTCCCCATATATTGACAAGTTTGCCATAGGTTTTACATTTAAATTTCAGAAAAAAAAAATAAAAACATTTGTTAAAAAGTGTAACTCGTACTCAAATGACAAGAATACAAGCCAAGATCAATTTCCCTATCAGCTATCACTTTCTAGGTCAATTTCAAACCTTTTCAATCTTTAAATCATGCCTTCAAGATTGTTCACATTTAATGGAGCAACAAAATGACTTAGGCATGTCAGACCATTTTACTTTACCAGACCCAATAAAAATAACGTTATGCAATAGATGTTTTGAAACTCAAGGTTTAGGTGAAAATCGATAAAATAATAGACTGTTGAGCATCAGGTTCAAAGATGTCATAAGCTCTTGACTGCATGATAGCGTGCAAATCTTTTTCAAATCTGGGAAACTAATGGCATTGACTGTATTAAACTTCTACTATGTTTAATTATACTACAAATTAGAAATTATAGGTAAGAAAATGATAAACCATAAAAGCTTTCACTTCTGAATGGAGATTTTAAATGTTCCTGATTTCTATTGGATAATTTTCAATTTAAGAATAAGCACCAAAGGAATACGTCTTACAGTAGATAAAAATTTATAGCAAAGATTTTGCAAATTTGAGCTGGGAACAATACTTAATGTTTAAAACACTTTGGAAGAACTCCAAATCTAATGCCCACAAGGCCTCTCGCAGGTCCAGCAATTGACAAGAGCTCACAGAACTAAGCATTTGTGGAGCTCACTCATGTAAGGCTCAATAAGAGCTTATGAGGGTAGGGATTAACTGGAGCTTGTGGGGGCTTTAGGGTTTCGTCGCTCTCCTTGGTCTTCTACCCTTGTATTCTTCCTTTGCATGACTAGGTAAGCCGACCGAGCGCACGAATGAAGCTCAAAATCTCCTCTTCTTCTCATCTTCTTCGAGTCTTCATCATTTCTGTGATGAGGCAAGATGAACCGAGAAGGCTACTATGCTATTTTAAGCCCAATAAGTCCGACTAGAGCCATTCACTCATCATTCCCTTTACTCATTCGGTTTCTCATTGGTTCTTCTTCACCATTTTTGCAGTCACCGAGGACATCGAAGGTTACGACTTGTTGACCTCTTTTTCGGCATCGATCACTTATATTGTCTTGTCTTGCATTTTGTAGATTGATTTACATTTATGTATGTTGCATCGCTTTGTGTTTGGTGAAGGGTCAAATTGCGTTATTTGCTTCGGCTCGTTGTCGGCTTTAGGATTTACTCCTTTTGACCACATGCCCTCTATTTCATTCTAAAATGCATGTGGTCGGGTCCAAAACGATTTGATATGATTTCACGCATTTGAACCTTTATCGCGCATGTTCGTTCCGTGCACAATATCTTTTGATCAGAACTTTATTTTGTGAAGTGGATTGCGCGAGTGAGTCCGGACCGCCGAGATCTTTAAAACGAGCCCATTCACGCTCGGATCGGACACTGTTTCACATGTGCCAAGGAGAGAGATTGAGATCATTATTTTCATTATTATCATGTGTAATGTTATAAAATATAATAATATATATGTCTATTCTTTCTGGTTAATTAAATAAATATAACAAGTTAAATTTAAATATAAATATATATAATCAATAAGTGAACATATATAATAAAAAAAAACTAACTAAAATAGAGTTGAAATAAAAATATCATATTGTTTAAATTAAATGAGAATTGGGCTTAAATACAAAATAGCTTTTATCTTCTCTTTTTTGACATCTCTCCAAATTGGATAAATTTGCATCCCGTGGCTGCAAACAAAATATGAAAAGAAGTATTAGATAACAGCCGTCCTACGGAGGGCATTAAGGGCTATGAGGTAAATTCATGCTATTCTTCAAACAGGTTTTACAAAAAGCTAGGGCCGGCCACAAGATATGGGGAGACGATCTAATCCTCCTGGTCTCCAAGCCACGAGCTCCCTAGCTCCTCCCTCCGCCTCTTGCAGCCGGCCAAACTCCAAGACCCACGGCCCACGGGTCGCCGCCCTCCCATTGCCGGTCAAGGCATCTCCGATCCAGCTTGTATGCTCGACGCCGAGCTTAGATTCCAAGCTCCTCTCTCCGTCTCTTCCCGGTTCGCACAAACAAGAGAGGCCGAAGCTCCTCCATTCTCCGCTCCGTCTCTGCTGCTCGTGAAACCCAAGACTGGACACCGAGCTCCGATCCTCTCTCCGTCTCTTCCCGGTTCGCACAAACAAGAGAGGCCGAAGCTCCTCCATTCTCCGCTCCGTCTCTGCTGCTCGCAAACTCCAGGACCGATCTCTTTGGCGAAGTGAGCTTCTTCTTCTTCCTCTTCCTCTTTTTCCACTTCTTCTTCTTTCTCCTTTATTTGTCCTTCTTCTTTCTAGCTCATTTCTTTTTAAAGTTGTTGGAGATTATGTGATTATTTCATCAAAAAGAGCTGTATAAAATTTATTTGTTCGTTGTTATAGTAAATCTCAAACAGTTTTATGAATAAAGATATCCCTTCTTTTATTATTTCATAAACATTTCATTTATATGAGCAAACTATGTAACTCTGCAAAATGTGGGCGTGCTCTATGGCAAACTTAGTGTTGTTTATTACTACATTCCTTATGTGTAAATATGCAGGAATTTTTATTCTTTAATGATTTATAGCATGTAGAATATGGTGTATAATCTCATGGATACGTCATAAGAGACTATAATGTCTTTCAATAAATGTATGTAAGGTGTTTGTCTTTTTGCCTCTAAAGAAATAGTATGAATATTTGGTCAAGAAAGAGCTATGGGAAGACACATTTTCAGCTTATTTTGCTTATGCTTTTGAGAGAATGTTAGAATGTGGTAAGATATTCATGTACTTAAGATTCTTTTCTTTTATATAACGATACCTTAAAAATATCCCTACGATTTGTTTTATATAAATCTTGTGAATTATTAGAATTAAAAGATGTTAAACTCTCGCCTTGCTCCAATGTTTAATGTTGATCGGGTGAATCCTAACCATGTTAGGAAATTCTCGTATTCGTTCGTATCGTAAACGACATCTAACATTAGTATTAAATTTCTTCTATTTTGTAAACAAAGAAAGTATTGAAGTTTATTTAGTGACGTGCTTTGGTCGAGGTTATTCTCCATGGATTTTGATTGATTTTGTCAAGTTAGTGAGTGTTAGTTATCGTCAAAGAGCAAAAAAAAAAGTATTTCTTTATAATAATAAAAGTATATATATATTTCTTTATACTTTAGCTATAAAATCGGATGCATATTTTATCATTTACACCACATGATAAATTCAACCTATTTTGTTTTTTTTTTGCAAATAATGTGGTGCCAAGTCCTGTGATTATATTTTGAGCAAAGTTTTAGATGGCTCTCTTTTGATCATTGGGAGGTTATCATTCTCGTAGCAAATCTTTAGCCCCCATTTGTCAATGACTAATTTTGGCATCTTTCTCCGTATAAGCATCAATGAAACGATATATAAAAGAAAATAGAATAAGTGTTCGTGTTAGCTTTGAATTGTAAAGTTAGCCATTTGTACAATAGTTTCATACCTCGTATATTGATTTGTTTGATTGATTCTTGTGAATACGACACTCATGCTATTTGATGGAATGTTGATTGAAAGAAAGTCATCGTCGTCTTACTCGTATTGAAATTTCATACAACTTTGTTCATATAGAGATTTCCTAAATACATTATTTAGCTGTTATTTAGCTGTTTATTAACAAAATTTGTTTGTTGAGATTGTGAAAAATATTAGCTTTCATGCTTATTTACTAAAAAATAATCTTATGAGTCTTTCATGTGGCCGACGCGTGGCTTGTAATAAATCTTGGTGGATTTTAAACATGTTCTTTTGTAAAGCTTTCAATCAAGAGTATTTTCAAAGATTTCATGGGAATGTGTTACCTTAATATATTGATTTTTGTGTTAAAATTGTTTTAAGAAGTTTTGCGAATACCGCACGTTAGTTGTTCGATGAAAAGTCGCTAAACGTGCTCGCTCGCATTGAAGTTTTATGTGATGATCTTGCTCGTATGAAAATCTTCCCCCAACACATTGTTTAGAGCTTCATTTAAAAATATACGAGGCTTTCTTGCATAAAAAGTCAAAGGGTAATTCTTTAAGTGTATATGTAATTTTTGTTTTAGATATTTATCTATTTCATAAAATTTGATTGGGCAAGAATGAGTTTTGTTGGAAAGCATATTTTACAAAGGTGCAAGGAAAGATTTGGTGGATTCATATTGTTTAGAATGAAAGTTTGATTTGTAAGAGTTATGCCCACTCATGATTTGCACAGCATGACTCAAGGTTCCATGTGTAGATTTTACAAGGTATCGTTGATTGTATGGAATGGTTGGAAGTTCACTGTAAATCACAATTTTATGAGTACATGACTTAATTGAGAGCATGTGTATACCACATTTTTCTTGCTTCAAATATCATGTCCATATATTTAGCAAAATATATTAAAAGGATGCATATGGAGATAAATTTATCCTTGTTTACTTTGGCACTCATGTTGAGTTTAGAAGGATGAATGAAAATAGCATCAGATAGCGTCCTTATAGTTAACGAAATTTTATAATATTATTTATGATTGCTAATAAAATTCAATAGCAAATTTGTGCATTGTCCATGAAGATTTTAAGATCCATTATGCATGTTTAAATCTTTGAATGTGAATGAAAGAGATATTATAAGTGAAGCATTTTTTGAAAAGAAACATTGCATGTTAAAAAAAATATATATTGTAAGAGCGAAAGAATTCTCATGAGACTTCTCTCATCTTGTAGATGATCGCTTGTGGTTAGAAGCTAAATTTTGTATGAAGCATGTGGTAGATTTAGAGCTTTATTTCTTATGCTTGTATAGTAGATATTCGTATGTGTTCATAGAGCTTTGACATTATGCATGTGTATATATATCTCTGGAATCATATGATGAAGATTTATTAACAATGTTAAATAATCTTATATTTTTCTTATGTTCCAATTGAGAGCATGGATAGGCTCAATGTAGAGGATGATACTCATCTTAGCAAGTTCTAACATGCTTTATGCATAGTCTTTCTCACCTATGCCAATATATTCTTATATTCTTTATATTTTTGTGATAACAAATCTCTATGTTATGTGTCCTTGAACCTTAGTGTGTTTTATGTTGAACCTGTTCGCTTGTTAGTTTCCTTCACACATGTTAGTAAGTATTTACACGCTTTACGTATAATCTTTTCATATGTGCTAGAATAACAAACTTCTAAATCTCAAGCTATTAATTTTTCATATGATTTATGCATGATTCTTCTTATACTCTATGGTAGAAAACGTCTTACTTGAGTTTATGCTTTAACATTTAATAAATATGAATGTTGAATGGAATGATCATTGATTTCATTGATTGATTTATTTATTTATTATTATTATTTACTTACATTTTTCTTTTGAATGACATCTACGCTCATCCATTTCTATTTCTTTTGTTTTGTCTTGCGAGGTACATCGAGTTTTGGGTATGCATTGGTCGTTGATGGGTCGTTTGTATGGGAGCTTCTAAGTGGGCACGCCTGGGTCAGGTATACCTTGATAGTCCTGTAGAGACTCCTCATTGTATTGGCGAATGGTTACACATTATCACACACATTTGACTATTCTTTTACTTTCCCACTCAAATATACCTGCTAGGATGTTTAGTTAGCCGGCCATAGGTTAGTCCACTAACGAAGCTTTGACCTTGTGGGCCAAAGCTTGCCCCCTTATCATGAAACCTAGAGACCCTTATGGTCATTTTAGGCCTATAGTGTAGGCCACCCATGTGTGTCATATGCATCATTTTTTCCACACGAAGTGGGCATCGCTAGGGTATTTTTTTTTCTTTGGGTTTTAAAATGATTAAATAACTCTAAAAATTGATTCTTAATGATTTTATGCCTCCTAATGTCTCTCACACGCATGCTAAGGAAAAATATACGAAAATGAAATAAAATACGAGCTCTAGTATGTTAGGTAGTTTCTTTTGATTAGCTTCATGATTATAATTCCTTAATAGCTAGTATGTTTGGTTACTATTTGAGCTTAGTGTAGAACCCATGTCATGATTTTCATTTGCTCCAACAATGACATAAAAAGACCCCTAAAAGCTACAAAACCAATTAATAAAACACAGTAATGAATTCGTAACCAATCTTAAATTGTTAACGAACCAATTATAATGATAATCTTTTGCTAAATTCATTAAACAACAAGCATAAAGCTTAATAACTAGATGATTACCTAGCAACCCGGGCCTACGAGGCTATTAACTTAGCCCTAAGGAGGGTGAAATAAATCTCATGGCCCTGGTTTAACAAGGGTAATTATCATTTAACTTAAATTAAATAGTAACAAGCTATCAACAAATTAAATCTAGCAACTCATATCTTAATTAATTTGAAAATATAATAAGTGCATATCATATTTAGGAATTAAGTATTAAAAGTGTCTAATAAAATATAACAAACACATGAGCCTCTAATTAAATTCATAAACCATTACAACTCCTAAAATTCTTTAATTAATCTATAATCTCTAAAATTCCCTTAACCAACATATCACTTAAAAATTATTAACTACTCAAGTAGAATCTTAAAATATGCAAAAATGCACCTCTCACCCACTCCTAATATGATAATCTACATTAATTAAGGTGAAACTAAATTAAGATCATTAAAATCCTCTCAACCAACTTTCTTCTGTTTAATAAAGCATTAAGACATTAATATTTGAACCTTAAGTAAAATCTCCTAATTATAAGCAAATCAAGATAAACTTGTTGAAGGAGCAAATGAATTTCAAGTCATGCCTTGGTGCCTTGACCCATATATAATTTATATTCACCTTTGTGCATTATTTAAAAATATACAAAGGTCTATATAAGTTGTCCCAATTTAAAGAAAATTAAAGCTATCTTTAGGAACCTAAACCAACTACTATAACCACCCAAGTGTTATAACTTAGGTCAGGTAGAACCCATGTACATCTCTATAGGTAGCGTGTCATTCCACTCTCATGTCAGCCTTTAAAAATAAATTTACCTTAGACATAGGAAGCTTAGGATTTTTCTTTTCATGGTGGGTAGTAGGCCCATCTTAGTGGTGTCACCTTTAGCCATTCCTCGAGTCCTAGATTATTACCAAGGGAAGGACTAACCAACCGTTGCCACCTTTTAATAATTTCAACCTTAATTAGGAGTAGGATTGAGGATGGGCTATTTGCCCCTCAATTCTTTATAATCTTAGTATAGGTTAGGGCCTAAGCCTTTAGGCTCTTAATAATTTAATAACTCAAATTCTAATCCCTAAATTAAGTTTTAATTAATTCATCTCAAAGGATTAAACACTTAAATAAAAACTTGAGGGCTAATAAATTAAACCATAAGAACTCGACTTTGTAACTCAAACCACTCACCTAATTTGGGATAGTTAAGTACACCTTTTTTTGCACACACTTAGGTGCTGGATAGGACACTTCTTTTATAGGCATCCTAGGTTAGGGTGTAGCTAGGATAACCCTTTTACACTTTCTTTCTTTTACATTTTGCATATGTGATGATGTGATGTTTGTTTCTGGCTTGGTTTGTTTTCTTTGATTGTTTTCTTTTCCTTTTTTTGATTGATGAGTGGGCACTTGCCCTTAAGTGGTTAGATCTTTTTTTAGAAATATCTTATGCAGATGGTCATGTTCCTAAAGGGTAATATAAAAATGCTATCATCATAAATATGCTCTCTAATAGGTACTGCGAGGAATGCTAAAAAGCCCCCTTGGGAATATGGCCATAAGGACTAGGTTCTGGATGATGTGTGATTTTTTTTTATTATAATTGTGCTAATATGTATTTTTTGTAGGGAGTCAATGTAATTTTCTTTAAAATGTAATTTGATCTAAAGTGTTGTGAAAGCTTAAAAATAAGATATTTTTGATGTGTTAGGGATCCAAAGCGAAAAGAAAACCCTTTATAGGGAATTTCTTTTCATTTGGATATCCTATTGGATAGTGCAACACAAGGAGCCTGAAGGGAAAGAAGATGAAGATAAATAAAATATCTCATTTTTAATACTTGCGTCATTCCATAGGGATAGAATCCAGGTTGTTGTCGGTGGAGCCTGGCCACCACTACTTTTCTGTACTTTGGCTGTATATTGAATGACATTTGCCATGGACTTTGGAGACTCTATTTTGTTGGCTTGTTGTGTTTACTTTGTTTGCGCATTAGAACTGCATGCTTTTTCTTAAGTTTCTTAAATTGCTTTGTTTGGGTGTGGCTCGGACGGAGTCAACGTTAGGCTCTTTAGGATGTTAAATTTTTTATAAAGTTAAAATTTATTTAAGCAAGAAAAAAATGAACATAGGATTAAAATCAACCAATCTTTCTAAAAAAAAAAATATTGCACCACTCCTTTAAAGGGTCACTTTTTTAAAAAATTATAATAAGTAAGCATTGTTCACTTTACAGTGACTATTGGCCAGTCCTGATTGGTCTTACCCTCATATGCATAGCCTAGAGTCAGCATATAAAATTTTCTTTCACAACATAGAGGGATAGTTCATTTTGCATTGCATAGTACCATTCATGGTCGGGTTTGATACCCATTTCCTTTTTCTGTACCTCTCACCACTCTTGCATTTTGCATAAGACTGGATAACATGGATTTGATATGCTAGGTGGAGTTTAGCTGGTACCCCTTTCCGAGCAGGGTGGTAAATCCAGGTCGGGGCTATTTAGATCCCTTATGGGATTTAAGCCATAAGTCCCCTCAGTGTCTTTTCATTTCTGATGTGTTTTGAACATGTCTCTTAGGATAGGAATCCATTCTCTGATCTTCTAAACTCAAAATTTTAATCACATCTTTATACATTTGAAAAAAATTTAATAATCACTAAGGATAAAAAGAAGAGTTTATTTTCTTTAGAGTAGAATCTATGAACTTTTTCTACGCACCAAATCAAGAAGAGAATAATACACTGTCCTTAATCGAGAGTTTACCTAGGTCAAGACCTAGGATGTAATTAACTACGGGGGCTTGCGCCCGTAGGAAATCGATCCCCACAATCAAATAAACCCCATTCGAGCTGATATATCGAATGGGAGAAATCTCGTGAACTTTTGGGTTATGTATATTATTACCTATCGAGGTTGGTAGGTGAAAGCCGCTATCCTCCATGGCTAATCGTATACATAACTCCATCTGCTCTTCCATTGGCCTGCTTGTGTCGGGTGTAAAGGTCTACGACCACTTTGTCCTACGGGATAGTGTGATCGTACTCTTTGCATTCGAACCATATGAGCAGAATCCTTTCAGAGACCCACACGACTCTTGTGTTTGCTCCGTTGAAGCCAGAGGAGGGAGACTGAGGTAGATACATTCAATTAGAGTATAGATTATCAGCTTCTTTATTTCCGCAAGTGAGCAAATTATACTTACCAATTTATTTGTTGTTTAAGTTTTTTTTTCATATATTCTTGTTACCTTTTGATAGGAAATAATTGAGTTCATAAGTAATCCAAGAGGAAATACTTGAGTTCGAAAGCAATCCTAGCAATAATTGATAAAAAGCAGCAGAAACAATGCGATAATCTTGATGAAATCAATCCGAAACAATATATTGTAATAGTGGATTCAAAGCAAAAGCAAAAAAAAAAAAAAGCAAGATACAATTGATCCTCAATTCGAGAGGAGGATTGTCCTCTCCCAATCTCTAGACGATGAGTCTAGAGCCCAAGACGCCAAAGAAACTTCAAGAGAACAAAAGAAACAAATCAAAGCATAACCCCCTAACCCTAAAACACTTCATGTTATTTAATACATAAACCTTCTAAATCAAATCTCCCTCCAAAACCCTAGCCTCCCCCTAAATAAGATTCAATTAGAATAGTGGGACCCACTATTGTGGGTGACAAAGGAAGAGGAGGCGGTAGTGGCCCGCCTCTTATAGACCAAAACTGGCCCATCCTGGGCCAGTTCAGGATTTGGGGAGGATTATGCTGGTTCAGGAGGAGTCGGCCTAATAATATCGCCCTCCCAAAGAATCACCTTGTCCTCAATGTGAAAACCAGAAAATTGATGTTTCACCCTCTCGTATGGCTCCCACGTAGCATCGTAGTAAGGAAGATTCTTCCACTTAATCAGCACTTCCTTAGTTCCATCTTCTTTCTAGCGAACCACCATCAACTCTGAGGATTTCAAAATCATCTCTAAATCCTCAGTAAGTGTCGCTGGTAACTCCGAGCTAGCTGTATAATCTCTAATGACCCTTCTCAACTGAGATACATGAAAAACTAGATCTATAGTCGCCGTTGGTGATAGTTTCAACCAATATGGTATCGCTCCAATCTTCTCAAATACTTCATAAAGTCCAAAGTACCTTAGAGCAAGCTTCTCATTCCTCCTATTGGCGATTATCTTCTGTCTGTATGATCGGAGCTTCAAGAACACCCTCTGCCGTACTTCAAACTGGATGTTCTTCATATGCCCATCTGCTTGTTTCTTCATAATCTGTTGAGCTCTCAGTAGATGTCTCTTCAACTCCTCTAACACTCTATTCCTCTCCTACAAGTACTCCTGCACTGAAGAAACTAGAGTATTGCTACTCTCAAAATGCACCAAGTGAGGAGTATCCATTCCGTACACACCTTGAATGGGCTCATCTGATAAGCAGAATGATAAGAGGTGTTGTACCAATACTCAGCCCACGATAGCCACTTGACCCATAGCCTGGGTGTCTCCGACACAAAGCATCTTAGGTAGGTCTCCAAGCTCCTGTTGACCACTTCTGTTTGGCCATCCATATGTGGGTGGTAAACGGTGCTCCTATTCAGAATTATCCCATGTAATTTGAACAACTCCCCCAAAAAAATGACTGAGGGACACCTTATCTCTATCTGATACTATCGCCTCTGGTACTTAATGTAATCTAACCACCTCTCTGATGAAAGCTGAAGCCACTGTCACCGCGGTGTATGGATGTCGAAGGAGAATGAAATAAGCATACTTGTTCAATTTATCCACCACCACTAGAATCACCGTGAAGCCTTTTGAATGGGGCAGCCCGTCTATGAAGTCCATGGATATCTTCTCCCATACTAGACTCGGTAAAGCCAACGACTGTAGTAGTCCTTCTGGCGACATAGATAGATATTTGTTCCTCTGACAGACCTCACATCAGGCAACCATCTCCTCCACATCTTTATGCATCCCCTTCCAGTACAACTCCGAGGCTAGCCTCATGTGTGTCTTCTACACCCCTGAATGACCCCCAACAGCGCTCCCATAAAACTCTTGGAGTAAGTATGAAAATTGGATTGAGGTCCAGGGCATCACAAACCTCCCCTGATACAATAGCCTGTCCCCCTTCAATGAGTACCCTGGATGGCTACCCCCTTCCCTCAGTAAATTTGTCATGATCGTTTCCAATTCCTTATCCCTAGCACTCTCCTCCTTGATGGTCTCCCAATCTAGCATCAAAGGAATCGATAATGCCATTGTCTGCATCTCCCCCATACATCTGAACAATGCATTTGCTGCCTTATGCTCCACTCCTGGCCTCTACTGAATTTTGAGATCATACCCCAACAATTTGGAAAACCACCTCTGATGCTCCTCAGTCACTATCTGCTGCTCCCACAAGTACTTCAGGCACCTCTGGTCAGTTCTGACAATGAAATGCCTACCTAATAGATAGGGTTGCTACTTCTGGATAGCTAAAATGATGGTCATCAACTCCCTCTCATAGACTAATTTCAGCCTGACTCTGGCTGTCAACACCTAGCTGAAGTAGGCAATGGGTCGACGTATCTACATAAGTATTGCCCCCACTCCATATCCTGAAGCATCTTTCTCCACTATGAAGGCCTGAGTAAAGTCTGGTAAAGCTAAGACTGGTACAGTAGTCATAGCCTTCTTCAGTCTCTCAAATGCTGTTGTGGCCTCCCCCCCCCCCACATAAGAACCATCGTTCTGCAGTTGCTCTGTCAGTGGTCATGCTATAGTGTTGTACCTTTTTACAAACCTCATGTAGTATCCCGTTAGTCCTAAGAATCCTCTCAGCTCCTTCAAATTTTTAGGTAAGGGTCACCTCAACATAACTTTAATCTGTGACTGATCAGTTGTCACCCCTTCTTTGGACACAATATGACCCAAATACTCCACACTAGTCTGGACGAAACAGTCTTCTTCAGGTGAGCTCTAAGCTGATGCTCCTGCAACAACTCCAACACCCTCCTCAAATGCTCCCAGTGCTCCTCATCAGTCCTATTGTAAATTAGGATATTGTCAAAGAATACCAAGACAAACCTCCAGAGGTAAGTTTTGAAAACCTTGTTCATGAGTGACTGAAAAGTGGCTAGAGCGTTGGTGAGGCCAAAAGGCATCACCAGGAACACGAAGTGCCCCTCATGAGTTCTGAAAGCTATCTTTGGTACATCTTCCGCCTTCATCCTGATATGATGATATCCTAACTTCAGATCAATCTTCGAGAAAATCACCGCTCCAATCAACTCATCCAACAACTCATCAATCACTGGTATAGGAAACTTGTCTAGCACAGTTTCCTTGTCGATTACTCTATAGTCCACACAAAACCTCCAACTCCCATTCGTTTTCTTCATTAGTAAGAATGAAGAAGAGAAAGGGCTCACACTAAATTTGATAATTCCCGCCTCCAGCATTTCTCTAATCAACTTATCAATCTCATCCTTCTGAAATTAAGGATATCGGTAAGGCCTGATACTGATGGGTGACACACCTTCCCTCAAGGTAATGGTGTGCTCTTGCTCCCTCGGTGGTGACAATCCTTGAGGTGGCTGAAACACCTCCAATTGCTAAATCAACAGCTGTATAGAGAGGGGTATGTCCCCTCCCTCCTCCAATCTAGCTCCCTCCAAACTGTGCAGCTCCATCAAATATCCTCCACCTACCTCCTTTATGGTTCTGATCAATGTTTTGAGAGATACCCCAATTTTTGAGTGCCCTGCATCACCTTGAATCATATTTTTCTTCCCCCTATCACCAGTTCCATCCTCAGTGTTTCCCAATTGACCTTGGTATCTCCCAAGGTTTATAGCCATTTCATCCCCAGGATGACATCAGTACTCCCCAACTCAAAGGGAAGAAAATCATCTCTCACATGTATCCCCTGAATGGTTAACACCACTCCCCTACAAACTCTTATACCCATTTCCACCTTTCCCTTGCCCATCATCACCTTATAGCCTCCTGTATCCACTAATTTCACCCCTAACAGATCAGCAATCTAGGTGGAGATGAAATTGTGAGTTTCCCCACTATCTATCAACACTATCACCTCTTTATCAACTATCTCTCCCTTCACTTTCCACCACTAAGTTTAGGGAGACTCTGCCAAATCCAGATGCAACTTCTCATCTTCATTCATCTCTAACCCACTCCCACCTCCCTCTTCAGCTTTCTCGTCATCACAGACAGTAAGAACATGAAGAGTTCGGTCCTTACACATGCCCCGGCATGTACTTCTCATCACATCTGAAACAAAATCCCTTTGCCCTCTTCTCATGTATCTCCTTCTCAGTCAACCTTTTGAAATTTCTTTCATTTCTCCCTCCTCCAGCTCTCTCCTTGGACACTTCCTTCAGAATCCTTGGCACTGGCCCCTTGGGAGCTAAGAAGGTGGTGATCATCCTGTACGATCCCCCCGAGTTGCTCTCCCTAGCCCCTCTCTCCAACTGCTTCTGATCCTCCACCAACTGTATTAGCTCCATGGCCTCCCCCAGGTCTCTTGGCCTCATCATCCTAACCGTTGTCCGTATCACTTTTCTTATCTAATTTTTTTTAATTAGATTTTAGTTTGAAAAGATTTCTAACATGTAAAGAGTCCAAACTAGGCTTAACAAGATCACTTTTATACTATTTCTGAATTTCAGCGTTGTCAATTCATTTCCTACTGATTTTTAATCTACTAACAAGGAAAATTTATCATTTGCTGGAGTTGATCGATTCACAAAAAAAAAGTTTTAATTTTGATGTATTACTTGTTTTGACTTATTTTTGTTTTGTTTTATGTTTTTTGGTATTTTTATTTTTGTTTTGAACCCCTCCTGATCATCACATTCCATATTTTGAACTTTTTTATTTTTGTTCAAATCGTCTGGACGATATTAACAAAAATTCCAATCACTGATCCCTACACATCCAACGGCTGATATGAATCAATTATTAGTGATCGTACTGGATGATATTCATTTTGTCCTATACGATCCACATGCCAGAAACGGTTAGACGATTTCAATGCAGTCGGTACGATCCTTTATGACAAATCGTCCTAGAAGATCCATGTATTTGTCCTGGACGATACAATTAGTCAACGATTGTACAGGCTGACTCCTCGGGACAACCTCCCTGTGTCTAATCGTCCAGTACGATATCTTATCGTCCTAGACGATAAGACCAACTTTTTTGGCCAATTGTCTGGACAAATTGATTGCACCTAATCGTTCTGGACGATCACACTATTGTCTTGGACGATATAGAGGATTCTATATAAACAGTCCAACTCCATAGTCTTCTTCACTCCAGTTCTCTAATACTTCTTCCTTCTCCTTTAAAATCTGATCCTTTGCAATGGCTGGAGGCAAGCGATCTCAACAAATTGTTGGAAATTCCTCCTGGCGTCAAGTTGATCCAAGATTTGTTGAGGTAGCTGATGAAAATGCCTACAACATATATAACGGAATCAGATCCTCCAAAATCACCAATCAGGAGGAACTCCACTCTCAAGTATTACCTCTATTCGCTCATACCACTCTGAACTTCATTCTTACTTTCGCTTATCACTTACGTTCTGAACTACTCTTTGAGTTCTTTATAAGCTTGCGAATCAATAATGAGTGTACTGTCCTCCAATCCTATGTCAATAGGCGACTAGTAGAAATTACCTACCAAGACTTTCATATTTTTTGCACCTACCCACTACTAGTGAAAAAATTCATGTTTCAGTTGTAAATCATGAATTTGATTGGACCCCTATCAACACCACCCTTAGGGAATCCAATAGTAACTTCCACATTACCCAGGTTAGCACTCTAGTTCAGGATGCCCGCATCATCTAGCACATACTTAGAAACTTTATTATTCCTAAAGTTGATGTTTGAATCAATATTACTCCCGTTCTTTCCTTGCAACTTACTTCATAATAGCTCAAATAGACTTTAATACAACTGATCTTTTAATTCACTATCTTTCAAATCTGACCTGTATTAGAGATCCCAAATATAAGAGAATACTCAATCTGGCCTTAGGACAAATCATAGCATTTGTCATAGAATCCAAGTACAACTTCCAATTTTCTACACCACCAGATCATTTCCCAGTCTTCTATTTTAATACCTCCTTCCATGTCATTCAAAGTGTTTCTCACCGCTAGGCTCGCTACCGAGAAGCAAATGAACACGATAATGGTCTAGCACCTATTCCTGCACCTGTTCCTATCCACCAGCAGTCACAGATAGATCAGCTGGTTGAGAGGTTTGACCAGTGGGAGGCTAGGTTTGACTCCTATGTAACTTCACAAGAGCAGCATCATGCCCAAGACATAGCTCGCTTTGATGTCTATATAGCCCAACAACAACAGCTACATGACCAAGATATGGTCTGATTTAGTGAGCAGTTTGTCTCTCTTCATTGCTACTTTCAACCACCACCATCTCCACCTGATTAGGGTTCCTCTTTTTTCTAGTTTACTCAGTGCTTTTATTTCTGTGTTTGTACTGGTCTTCTTTTTTGTACTTTGTTCTGTTTAGTATTTTTTTCCTCCTTTTTGTGATGTCAAAAGAGAGAGTAGTGTGTTGTTTGTTTATGTTTTAGTAAAATTTATCTTGTTATGTTTCTTTTTTTATCTCTTTTTGTCTCTTTTAAAAAAAAGCAAAAATTTTCCTAGTTTTAAAATTTTTTTACAACAATATTTATAATCATAAAAAAGGGAGAGATTGTTGCAAATCTGGGCTCAAGTACTATGATTTTGATGATAACAAATATTTTTATTTTTCTACTATTGTTATTCTTGCATATATATTCTGTTTGCCCTACTCATTAACTTTTTAGGTCCATAAGATCACTTGCAATGCAAATCAGCTCAAAATTGGATAGACTAGGGGTTGAGTCTGTCTGTAATTTCAATTTCAATGTACTTTTTACTTTTCTTGAATCAAGTTATGTATCTGGTGGACCCCAAGTTAAATACCTTGCACACACACATTCAAGGATGATCAGTTAAAAACAGAAATCCTAATTAGGACATTCCTGCTAATTAAAAGTGATTAAACTAATCGTACAGTATAATCTAAATCGTACAGGACGATGAGTTCAAATTGTGAAAAACAGTCATCAATCACAATTTAGGCAATATTTTAATTTTTAAATTTTGTGCTAATCGTACAGGACGATGTAGATCGTCCTGGATGATTAAGGACAATCATGCCTAAATTAATCTTGTGAGAACAATTATGGTAAAACTTAATTTGATACAATCGTACAGGACGATCAGTGACGATTGTCTTGGACGACAGCGAACATGTATGGAACGATAAGAGATTGCCAACTATCGTACCAGACAAATACCATAAATTTTCACCTAATCGTTCAGGACGATAGACCCCTTTCGTACTAGATGACAGAAAAGTGCATAGGACGATAAGGCATCGCCGGACATCGTACTAGACGAAGTTCAATAATTTTATACTAATCGTCCAGGACGATATTTTAATTGTACAGGAAGATCTGGCTTTTTCAGTTGAACTAATCGTACAGGGAAATGCAATTCGTACTGGCTAAAAGGGATGTTTTGTAATCATGCAGGACGATCTAAGGATCGTACTAGATGATCAGTAGCGTAGAATTGAAAATTAGGCTATGTTGCACCGATACGGATACTGCGACACGGATACGACACGATACAGATACGGGACACGTCAATTCTTAAAAATACAAGATACGGGTACGGCGCGGACACGACTTTATAATTTATAAATCATACATAAAAATTAAGAAAGCAATCAAAGCATAATATTTGAAATTACAAAAAAAATGATAACAACATCATTTGTAGCCTTGTAGCTTATAATATCAAAATATAAGTAAGCATTAAATGTCTAGTACAACAACAAAATCATAAACATAAATTATTTAGCACATGAAGTTTCAACTATTCAATAGAAGGAATGATATAATTATCTTCTTCATTGTTTTGTCTTTGAACTTCTATATCATCTTCAATAAATATCATAGCTTCTAATTCAGACTCATCAAGTGAAAGATTAGTAATTTTTAATATTTTCATATCATCAAGAGACTCAAATCCATCTCGAAAATAAGAGAATCTTGCTCGCAACAGCGGAAGTAAATACGACACGTCTTTTTTTCGGATTTCTTTTTGTTTTTCAACGGACACGCGTATCCGATACGCGTGTCCTTTTGAAATTAAATAGTATTTTAATTGGAAACGTCTTTGGCGTATCTGACACGCATTGGTGGGGTATCGGAGGCGTATCCGTGTATCGGTGTATCGGATACAGCACGCCTTCATAAATAGGTGTATCGATGCAACATAGAAATTATGGCTTCTTTTGGAGGCTCTCTATTTAAACTCTCTCATTGTCACTTGAGATAATCTTTTGCGGTGGAGAAGATCTAAGAGAGAGCTTAGAGAAGGAAGAGGGAGAGCTAGGGAAAGAGAGAGATCCTTGTGAGGGGGAGTTGTGAGGGATTCATAAAGGTTGCTCCAAGCAAGGTGTTAATCATCTTCTTCAAGTTTCTTCTCTGGTTCCTTGGTGGCTTTGGGGGAGATCTTCATGAACACCAGATCTAGGTTCTCTGCCTTCACCAGGTGGGTGAAAAAGGATTCCAAAGTTCTCTGCCTACTACATGAGGGAGTAAAAGGATTCTCAGGTTCTATGCCTTCACTAGGTGAGTGAAAAAGAATTTTCAGGTTCTATGTCTACTCCATGAGGGAGTAAAAGGATTCAAGGTTCTCTGCCTCACCGGGTCGGTGGAAAGATTTTGTAAGGACTTCTCCGCCTTGCTGTGGGAGCAAAAGGAGAGTCGCTTTTGTTTAAGGCAATACTTGGAGAGCGAGTCTCTAAGGAGTGAACGTAGGTTAAGTTGATTGAACCACTATAAATTTTGGTATGTTCTTTCTATTTATATTTTCGCATTTTAATTTCCACATTTTTCTATGATTTGATTTGTGTTTGAAATATCTGATTGTTGTTATTGTAAAATTAGTTTTACTTCCATCAAGGGGTTTTAACTTTTCATTTGTTAAAGAAATTCTTAAATTAACAAATTCACCCCCCTTTTGGCTAGCATCGAGACTAATTTTTTAGGGTTTAAGAACCCTCACAAACTTTCAAGTGCTAAATAATAATATTTGTTATCATCAAAATTATAGTACTTGAACCCATATTTCCAAAATAAGGATGTCGAGGAGATGGTGATCAAGCGTGAGGTATGTCAGCGGAATAAGTATATGGCAATGTCTCCATGAGGGCTACTACAGCCATTGGCACTCCCAGGCAGAGTATGAGAAGAGGTTTCAATGAAATTCATAGGCGGGCTACCATGATCTTAAGGGTTCACAGTTATTCTAGTGGTAGTGGATAGGCTGAGCAAATATGCTCATTTCATCCCTCTATGACATCCTTACACTACAGTAATAGTAGCATCATCTTTTATTAGAGAAGTTGTCAGATTACATGTGATACTAGAGTCTATAGTGTCTGATCGAGACAAGGTGTTCCTCGGTCACTCTTGGAGAGAACTGTTCAAGTTACAGGGGACTGCTTAAGAGGAGCACCACATACCACCCTCAAACTGACGGTCATATAAAGGTGGTCAAAAGGAGTATAGAGACATATATATGATGTTTTGCTTCAGGGACACCTCAGATGTGGGCGAAGTGGTTGGCGTGGGCAGAATTTTGGTACATCACTTCATACCATTCGGCATCCCATATGACTCCTTTTAAAGTATTGTATGGCAGGGATCTGTCTCACTTGGTGCACTTTGGGCATGATAGCACATTAGTCTTCTCAGTGGAGCAGTACTTGGAGGAGCGAGACAGTTTGGAGCCATGAAAGAACTGATAAGACATTTATTGAGAGCCCAACATATTATGAAAAGGTTGGCTGATGAGCACATGAAAGACATTCAGTTTGAGGCAGGGGATAAGTTGTATTTGAAGCTTTGCCCCTATAGGCAGCGGACCATGGCTAGTAAGAGGAACGAGAAGTTGACCCCGCAATACTTTGGCCCTTTCCAGATAGTTGAGAGGATCAGAGCAATGACATATCGATTAAAACCACCACCGACTGTGACCATACATCCGGTCTTCCACATATCACAGTTGATAAGAGCTATAGGGGAGCACACCTCAATTGCAGAGCAACCAGTGACGCTGACAGAGGACTTAGAGGTAGTTCTGAAACCACTGGAGTTGGTAAGAGTACGACAAGGGGAAGGAGGAAGTAAGGAAGTGTTGTTTAAGTGGAAAAATCTACCAAAGTACGATGCAACTTGGGAGTTGTATGAGCGGATGAAACTCCAGTTTTTGCCCTTCCACCTTGAGGACAAGATTATTTTTTAGAAGGAGGTATTGATAAACAGGTCCAAGATGGACCGGTCGAGCTGGTCCCAAACCAAGGTCGGCTCCGAGTTTACTCCAGACAGACAGGAAGCAGTCGGCCCACCCTTGTGGGCCCCATGCATTGATGAAAACTTCAAACAGGAGGTGGCAGTTTTGGAGGGAAATTAATTAGGGAAGGGTTGTGTTACGCCTGGACCGGTCCCAGCTGGACCGGTCCGGTTCTACACCCGACGAACCAACGTCGGGCGGAACCAGACGGAACGCGCGGAGCGCGTGTCGGGGGGCCCAAACAGCGGCTAAAACGCATGGGGGAGGGAAAATTTTTGAATGGGAGGCTGTTTTAGGAAGTCCATTATTGTCCTTTATGATTATTTTGTATAATTAGGAGTTTTGGGGGGATTGGCTCCTTATCTTGAATTTGAGTTTTCTCTTTGAGATCTAGGTTTTTGTTTTGGGCTCTTGGCTTCGCCGGAGACTTAGGAGAGTACGTTCTTCCTCTCGAATTGAAGAACAAATTGTATCTTGCTATTTGTTTCGTCTACTAGTAAAAATACAAGTCTTTGCTTGCGTTGTCTCTCAATATTCTCGCAATATTCACTGTTTTTCCTGCGCATAGTTGCTATCCACTGTTGGAGACAGCAGTTTTCTCCTTGTTCGGCTTCAGTTTTGGTTAGGAACTACTTGAAATCAAGTATTTCCTATCAAATTGGTATCAGAGCACCGATTCGGGACAACCGGCGGCTGAAATTCTGAAATTTCAGCAAGATCGTCGTCTCCGGAAAAAGATTTTTGTGGATCCGTTAAAAGAAAGATGGCCGGGAAGAAGGTGGAAGCTTTAGAAGGCGAGTTTGGTCAACTGAAGACAGATCTGGAGGGGAAATTCATGGAGATCTCCACCAACAATGAGAGGTTGGAAGGGAGGTTCGCGGCGATGGAAGAAATGATGAAGAAATTATTGGAGATGAAGTCCCATCCGGACACATCGGAAGTGAGAGAGACCACTGACGGCCATGGCGTAGGAGGAAATCCGAACCCAATCCGGGGGAGGAGGAATCCGGAGGTGGAGATTCTTGAAGGTGACGACGACATGCCACCTCTAGAGCCATTCTCCAGAGAGGAGATAAGCACGGGGAATGATCGTCGAGGTGCTGATTTTCAGCGTCGAGGTGCTGATTTTCAGCGTCGAGGTGCTGATTTTCAGCGTCGAGGTGTGAATTTTGAAAGCAGGAGGGGGGAATATGAAGGTAGTGCAGATTTTGGAGAAAGGAGAGAAGAATATCATAGTCGAGGTGCTGAATTTCAGCGTCGAGGTGCTGATTTTGAAAGGGGAAGAGGAGATTATGACGAAGATTTCGGTTACCAACGTCGGAGGGAGGATCGGGACACTTGGGGAGCACCTCCTCTTCGAGGAATGGGAGGTTATGGAGAGTTCCGGGGTAACGGAAGGGATCCGAAGGTGAGGAAGTTGAAGATGCCCATCTTTGAGGGTGAAGATGGCCACGGCTGGATATACAAGGTGGAGCGTTATTTCGCTGTCAACGGTTGACAGATGACGAAAAACTGACGGCAGCAGGTTTGTGTCTGGAAGGGAAGGCGCTGGCATGGTATCAGTGGAGAGACAGAAGAGAGCCTATCAGGACTTGGCGAGAGTTCAAGGATTGTTTATTAGAGCGTTTCCGAGCCGACGGGGGAGGAGACTTCTATGAACAGTTCTTTGCCCTGACTCAGGAGGGGACCGTGGCCGACTACCGAGACAGATTCGAGTACTTAGCGAGCCGTTTGGATCATATCTCCGAATCAGCCCTGGAGGGAA
The DNA here is from genome assembly GCA_022539455.1 of Dendrobium nobile. Taxonomy (NCBI): domain Eukaryota; kingdom Viridiplantae; phylum Streptophyta; class Magnoliopsida; order Asparagales; family Orchidaceae; genus Dendrobium; species Dendrobium nobile. The sequence continues at coordinate 10,976,996 of CM039719.1, forward strand.
ATTTCATGAAGGGGCTCAAACCTGAGATAAGAACAGCGGTCAGAGTGCTGGAGCCAAGGAATTTAGGCAAGGCGATGGAGCTTGCACAACTGGTGGAAGATCAAAAGAAGTCAGAAAGAGGAGCTCGAGGCAACTACTCAGGGGGATCGCACAGGATGACGACTACTATCTTGCCTTCAAAGGTGGGATCCTCAGAGAGTCTGAAGGAGGCACCAAAGGAGAGAACGGGAGGAGGAGGAAACGGGGGACAGTTCAAACGGCTGACCGAGAAGGAGATGCAGGAGAAGAGGGCAAAGGGGTTATGTTTTCGATGTGATGAGAAGTACATGCCCGGACACCGGTGCAAGGATAGAACTCTTCAGGTTCTCCTCGTGTGTGAAGACGAGGAAGACGAAGAGGGAGGTGGGAGCGGGTCAGAAGGAGAGGAGAAGCTGCACTTGGATGTGGCAGAAGTCTCTCTGAACTCAGTAGTGGGATTCACTCCGAGTCACACTATGAAAGTAAGAGGAGAGATAGCTGACCGCGAAGTGTGGGTGTTGATCGATAGTGGTGCAACCCACAATTTCATTTCTGCTCAGATCATGGATCAGTTAGGGATGGAGCTAGTCGACACAGGAGGCTATGGGGTGATGATGGGCACGGGGAAGGTGGAGATGGGGAGAGGAATTTGTCGGGGAGTGGTCCTGACCATCCAAGGGCTACAGGTCAGGGAGGATTTCCTCCCCTTAGAATTGGGAAGTACAGATGTCATCCTAGGGATGAAATGGCTACAGACTCTGGGGGAGACCAAGGTCAACTGGGGTGCTCTGAGGATGGAGCTAATGATAGAAGGGCAGAGGAAGGTGATCCAGGGGGATGCAGGGCTGACAAGAGCAGTCGTATCTCTCAAATCTATGATCAGATCCATACAGGAGGTGGGAGGAGGATTTTTGGTGAAGGAGACATTCCACAGGTGGTGCAACCGCTCATACAGCAGTACAGGGAGGTGTTCCAGCCACCCCAGGGATTGCCACCCCCTAGAGAGCAAGAGCACGCCATTCTTCTGAAAGAGGGAGTGTCACCAATCAGTGTTAGACCATATCGCTACCCCCAGATTCAGAAAGATGAAATCGAGAAACTGATCAAGGAGATGTTGGAGGCAGGGATCGTCAGACCCAGTGTGAGTCCTTTCTCCAGTCCAGTTTTACTGGTCAAAAAGAAGGATGGGAGCTGGAGGTTTTGCGTGGACTACAGAGCCCTGAACAAGGAGACAGTACCAGACAAATTCCCCATTCCAGTGATTGATGAGTTATTAGATGAGTTGCAAGGAGCGGTGGTGTTTTCAAAAATGGACCTTAAGTCGGGCTACCACCAAATCAGAATGAAGGAAGGTGACATTCAGAAGACTGAGTTCAGAACACACGAGGGGCACTATGAGTTCTTAGTGATGTCATTTGGGCTTACTAACGCCCCCGCTATCTTTCAGTCCTTGATGAACAGGGTGTTCAGGCAACACTTGAGGAAGTTTGTGCTAGTCTTCTTTGATGATATTTTGGTGTACAGCCAGACCGAGGAGGAACATTTAGAGCATCTAAAGGAGGTTTTGGGGATCCTACAGGCACATCAGCTGAGAGCTAATTTAAAAAAGTGCAGTTTTGCCCAATCAAAGGTAGAATATTTGGGACATATAGTGTCTCAAGAGGGAGTTGCAGCTGACCAGTCCAAAATTGAAGCAATGCAGAAATGGCCCATACCCAAGAACATCAGGGGGTTGAGAGGTTTCTTGGGACTGACGGGATACTATAGGAGGTTTGTGAAGGGGTACAGTTCCATCGCCTGGCCATTGACGGAGCAGTTAAAGAAAGACAACTTCTCATGGGGTGATGCAGCGACCCAGGCCTTCGAAAGGTTAAAGAAAGCCATGACCACTGTACCAGTTCTAGCACTCCCAGATTTCAGCCAGGTATTCGTGGTAGAGACTGATGCGTCAGGGTATGGCTTAGGAGCAGTATTGATGCAGAATCACCGGCCTATAGCATATTTCAGTCAGGTGCTATCGACTAGGGCTAGATTGAAATCAGTGTATGAGAGAGAGCTGATGGCCATAGTCTTGGCCATTCAGAAATGGCGCCCTTATCTTTTGGGACGACATTTCATTGTTCGTACCGATCAGAGGAGTCTGAAATACCTGCTGGAGCAAAGGATGGTTACTGAGGAACATCAGAGGTGGCTGTCAAAGTTGTTGGGTTATGATTTTGAGATCCAGTATCGGCCGGGGGTGGAGAATAAGGCAGCTGATGCCTTGTCTAGGTGTGTGGGGGAACTTCAGGAGGTGGCAGTTTCAGTCCCTTTGATGATTGATTGGGGGGCCATCCAAGAAGAGAGTATGCAGAATGAAGAATTGAAGAAGGTCAGAGAAGGCTTGATGAAGGGTAGTAGCAATCATTTAGGGTACTATCTGGAGGGAGAGAGGCTACTCTATCAGGGAAGGTTTGTGATGCCACGAACATCAGTACACATCCCTCACATATTGCAGGAATTCCACGGCAGCGCAGTTGGGGGTCATTCAGGAGTACATAAGACATATAGGAGGTTGGCATCGGAGCTCTACTGGAAGGGGATGTATAAGGATGTTGAGGAGATGGTGGCAAGGTGTGAGGTGTGTCAGAGAAATAAATACATGGCCATGGCACCAGGGGGACTGCTCCAACCATTAGCACTTCCAAACAGAGTATGGGAGGAAGTGTCTATGGATTTTATTGACGGCCTACCACGTTCAGAAGGGTTCACAGTTATCTTTGTGGTGGTGGATCGACTCAGTAAATATGCACATTTTATCCTCCTGCGACATCCTTACACCGCAGTGTCAGTGGCGGCAGCATTTATCAGGGAAGTGGTTCGATTACACGGGATTCCAGAATCTATTGTGTCGGATAGAGACAAAGTGTTCCTCAGTCAGTTTTGGAGAGAACTGTTCAGAATGCAGGGCACAACTCTCAAGAGGAGCACCGCGTACCACCCACAGACAGATGGACAAACAGAAGTGGTCAACCGGAGTTTGGAGACTTATTTGAGGTGTTTTGCCTCTGAAACACCCAGGAAATGGGCTAAATGGTTGCCATGGGTGGAGTACTGGTATAACACTTCTTACCATTCGGCATCCCAGATGACTCCTTTCAAGGTGCTCTATGGAAGAGACCCCCCACACTTAGTACATTATGGGAAGGGACATACACCTGTCTCTTCAGTCGAACAGTACTTAGAGGAGATGGACCAGGTGTTGGAAGAGTTGAAGAAACATCTGGAGAGGGCACAACAAATAATGAAGAAGCGAGCAGATACCCATAGAAGAGACATACAATATGAAGTGGGGGAAAAAGTGTTTTTAAAGCTAAGACCCTACAGACAGAGATCAGTGGCTAGCAGGAGGAACGAGAAGCTGGCCCCGAGATACTTTGGCCCTTATGAGATCTTGGGGAGGGTGGGAGCAGTAGCGTATCGTCTGAAGTTACCTCCCTATGCTACTATACATCCGGTGTTCCATGTGTCACAGCTGAGGAGAGCCCTCGGGGAGCACGCAATTAGCGCCGCATTACCAGCAACAATGACGGAGGATTGGGAAGTGATATTGGAGCCCCTCGAGCTTATGGGGGTAAGATCAGATCAAGAAGGCAACAAGGAAGTGTTGATTCAATGGAAAGACCTCCCTGAGTTCGACGCGACTTGGGAGCCGTTTGAAAGAGTGAAAGAGCAATTCCCCTCCTTTCACCTTGAGGACAAGGTGAGTTTTTGGGAGGGGAGTAATGTTACGCCTGGACCGGTCCCAGCTGGACCGGTCCGGTTCTACACCCGACGAACCAACGTCGGGCGGAACCAGACGAAACGCGCGGAGCGCGTGTCGGGGGGCCCAAACAACGGCTAAAACGCATGGGGGAGGGAAAATTTTTGAATGGGAGGCTGTTTTAGGAAGTCCATTATTGTCCTTTATGATTATTTTGTATAATTAGGAGTTTTGGGGGGATTGGCTCCTTATCTTGAATTTGAGTTTTCTCTTTGAGATCTAGGTTTTTGTTTTGGGCTCTTGGCTTCGCCGGAGACTTAGGAGAGTACGTTCTTCCTCTCGAATTGAAGAACAAATTGTATCTTGCTATTTGTTTCGTCTACTAGTAAAAATACAAGTCTTTGCTTGCGTTGTCTCTCAATATTCTCGCAATATTCACTGTTTTTCCTGCGCATAGTTGCTGTCCACTGTTGGAGACAGCAGTTTTCTCCTTGTTCGGCTTCAGTTTTGGTTAGGAACTACTTGAAATCAAGTATTTCCTATCAAATTGGTATCAGAGCACCGATTCGGGACAACCGGCGGCTGAAATTCTGAAATTTCAGCAAGATCGTCGTCTCCGGAAAAAGATTTTTGTGGATCCGTTAAAAGAAAGATGGCCGGGAAGAAGGTGGAAGCTTTAGAAGGCGAGTTTGGTCAACTGAAGACAGATCTGGAGGGGAAATTCATGGAGATCTCCACCAACAATGAGAGGTTGGAAGGGAGGTTCGCGGCGATGGAAGAAATGATGAAGAAATTATTGGAGATGAAGACCCATCCGGACACATCGGAAGTGAGAGAGACCACTGACGGCCATGGCGTAGGAGGAAATCCGAACCCAATCCGGGGGAGGAGGAATCCGGAGGTGGAGATTCTTGAAGGTGACGACGACATGCCACCTCTAGAGCCATTCTCCAGAGAGGAGATAAGCACGGGGAATGATCGTCGAGGTGCTGATTTTCAGCGTCGAGGTGCTGATTTTCAGCGTCGAGGTGCTGATTTTCAGCGTCGAGGTGTGGATTTTGGAAGCAGGAGGGGGGAATATAAAGGTAGTGCAGATTTTGGAGAAAGGAGAGAAGAATATCAGCGTCGAGGTGCTGAATTTCAGCGTCGAGGTGCTGATTTTGAAAGGGGAAGAGGAGATTATGACGAAGATTTCGGTTACCAACGTCGGAGGGAGGATCGGGACACTTGGGGAGCACCTCCTCTTCGAGGAATGGGAGGTTATGGAGAGTTCCGGGGTAACGGAAGGGATCCGAAGGTGAGGAAGTTGAAGATGCCCATCTTTGAGGGTGAAGATGGCCACGGCTGGATATACAAGGTGGAGCGTTATTTCGCTGTCAACGGTTGACAGATGACGAAAAACTGACGGCAGCAGGTTTGTGTCTGGAAGGGAAGGCGCTGGCATGGTATCAGTGGAGAGACAGAAGAGAGCCTATCAGGACTTGGCGAGAGTTCAAGGATTGTTTATTAGAGCGTTTCCGAGCCGACGGGGGAGGAGACTTCTATGAACAGTTCTTTGCCCTGACTCAGGAGGGGACCGTGGCCGACTACCGAGACAGATTCGAGTACTTAGCGAGCCGTTTGGATCATATCTCCGAATCAGCCCTGGAGGGAAATTTCATGAAGGGGCTCAAACCTGAGATAAGAACAGCGGTCAGAGTGCTGGAGCCAAGGAATTTAGGCAAGGCGATGGAGCTTGCACAACTGGTGGAAGATCAAAAGAAGTCAGAAAGAGGAGCTCGAGGCAACTACTCAGGGGGATCGCACAGGATGACGACTACTATCTTGCCTTCAAAGGTGGGATCCTCAGGGAGTCTGAAGGAGGCACCAAAGGAGAGAACGGGAGGAGGAGGAAACGGGGGACAGTTCAAACGGCTGACCGAGAAGGAGATGCAGGAGAAGAGGGCAAAGGGGTTATGTTTTCGATGTGATGAGAAGTACATGCCCGGACACCGGTGCAAGGATAGAACTCTTCAGGTTCTCCTCGTGTGTGAAGACGAGGAAGACGAAGAGGGAGGTGGGAGCGGGTCAGAAGGAGAGGAGAAGCTGCACTTGGATGTGGCAGAAGTCTCTCTGAACTCAGTAGTGGGATTCACTCCGAGTCACACTATGAAAGTAAGAGGAGAGATAGCTGACCGCGAAGTGTGGGTGTTGATCGATAGTGGTGCAACCCACAATTTCATTTCTGCTCAGATCATGGATCAGTTAGGGATGGAGCTAGTCGACACAGGAGGCTATGGGGTGATGATGGGCACGGGGAAGGTGGAGATGGGGAGAGGAATTTGTCGGGGAGTGGTCCTGACCATCCAAGGGCTACAGGTCAGGGAGGATTTCCTCCCCTTAGAATTGGGAAGTACAGATGTCATCCTAGGGATGAAATGGCTACAGACTCTGGGGGAGACCAAGGTCAACTGGGGTGCTCTGAGGATGGAGCTAATGATAGAAGGGCAGAGGAAGGTGATCCAGGGGGATGCAGGGCTGACAAGAGCAGTCGTATCTCTCAAATCTATGATCAGATCCATACAGGAGGTGGGAGGAGGATTTTTGGTGAAGGAGACATTCCACAGGTGGTGCAACCGCTCATACAGCAGTACAGGGAGGTGTTCCAGCCACCCCAGGGATTGCCACCCCCTAGAGAGCAAGAGCACGCCATTCTTCTGAAAGAGGGAGTGTCACCAATCAGTGTTAGACCATATCGCTACCCCCAGATTCAGAAAGATGAAATCGAGAAACTGATCAAGGAGATGTTGGAGGCAGGGATCGTCAGACCCAGTGTGAGTCCTTTCTCCAGTCCAGTTTTACTGGTCAAAAAGAAGGATGGGAGCTGGAGGTTTTGCGTGGACTACAGAGCCCTGAACAAGGAGACAGTACCAGACAAATTCCCCATTCCAGTGATTGATGAGTTATTAGATGAGTTGCAAGGAGCGGTGGTGTTTTCAAAAATGGACCTTAAGTCGGGCTACCACCAAATCAGAATGAAGGAAGGTGACATTCAGAAGACTGCGTTCAGAACACACGAGGGGCACTATGAGTTCTTAGTGATGCCATTTGGGCTTACTAACGCCCCCGCTACCTTTCAGTCCTTGATGAACAGGGTGTTCAGGCAACACTTGAGGAAGTTTGTGCTAGTCTTCTTTGATGATATTTTGGTGTACAGCCAGACCGAGGAGGAACATTTAGAGCATCTAAAGGAGGTTTTGGGGATCCTACAGGCACATCAGCTGAGAGCTAATTTAAAAAAGTGCAGTTTTGCCCAATCAAAGGTAGAATATTTGGGACATATAGTGTCTCAAGAGGGAGTTGCAGCTGACCAGTCCAAAATTGAAGCAATGCAGAAATGGCCCATACCCAAGAACATCAGGGGGTTGAGAGGTTTCTTGGGACTGACGGGATACTATAGGAGGTTTGTGAAGGGGTACAGTTCCATCGCCTGGCCATTGACGGAGCAGTTAAAGAAAGACAACTTCTCATGGGGTGATGCAGCGACCCAGGCCTTCGAAAGGTTAAAGAAAGCCATGACCACTGTACCAGTTCTAGCACTCCCAGATTTCAGCCAGGTATTCGTGGTAGAGACTGATGCGTCAGGGTATGGCTTAGGAGCAGTATTGATGCAGAATCACCGGCCTATAGCATATTTCAGTCAGGTGCTATCGACTAGGGCTAGATTGAAATCAGTGTATGAGAGAGAGCTGATGGCCATAGTCTTGGCCATTCAGAAATGGCGCCCTTATCTTTTGGGACGACATTTCATTGTTCGTACCGATCAGAGGAGTCTGAAATACCTGCTGGAGCAAAGGATGGTTACTGAGGAACATCAGAGGTGGCTGTCAAAGTTGTTGGGTTATGATTTTGAGATCCAGTATCGGCCGGGGGTGGAGAATAAGGCAGCTGATGCCTTGTCTAGGTGTGTGGGGGAACTTCAGGAGGTGGCAGTTTCAGTCCCTTTGATGATTGATTGGGGGGCCATCCAAGAAGAGAGTATGCAGAATGAAGAATTGAAGAAGGTCAGAGAAGGCTTGATGAAGGGTAGTAGCAATCATTTAGGGTACTATCTGGAGGGAGAGAGGCTACTCTATCAGGGAAGGTTTGTGATGCCACGAACATCAGTACACATCCCTCACATATTGCAGGAATTCCACGGCAGCGCAGTTGGGGGTCATTCAGGAGTACATAAGACATATAGGAGGTTGGCATCGGAGCTCTACTGGAAGGGGATGTATAAGGATGTTGAGGAGATGGTGGCAAGGTGTGAGGTGTGTCAGAGAAATAAATACATGGCCATGGCACCAGGAGGACTGCTCCAACCATTAGCACTTCCAAACAGAGTATGGGAGGAAGTGTCTATGGATTTTATTGACGGCCTACCACGTTCAGAAGGGTTCACAGTTATCTTTGTGGTGGTGGATCGACTCAGTAAATATGCACATTTTATCCTCCTACGACATCCTTACACCGCAGTGTCAGTGGCGGCAGCATTTATCAGGGAAGTGGTTCGATTACACGGGATTCCAGAATCTATTGTGTCGGATAGAGACAAAGTGTTCCTCAATCAGTTTTGGAGAGAACTGTTCAGAATGCAGGGCACAACTCTCAAGAGGAGCACCGCGTACCACCCACAGACAGATAGACAAACAGAAGTGGTCAACCGGAGTTTGGAGACTTATTTGAGGTGTTTTGCCTCTGAAACACCCAGGAAATGGGCTAAATGGTTTCCATGGGTGGAGTACTGGTATAACACTTCTTACCATTCGGCATCCCAGATGACTCCTTTCAAGGTGCTCTATGGAAGAGACCCCCCACACTTAGTACATTATGGGAAGGGACATACACCTGTCTCTTCAGTCGAACAGTACTTAGAGGAGAGGGACCAGGTGTTGGAAGAGTTGAAGAAACATCTGGAGAGGGCACAACAAATAATGAAGAAGCGAGCAGATACCCATAGAAGAGACATACAATATGAAGTGGGGGAAAAAGTGTTTTTAAAGCTAAGACCCTACAGACAGAGATCAGTGGCTAGCAGGAGGAACGAGAAGCTGGCCCCGAGATACTTTGGCCCTTATGAGATCTTGGGGAGGGTGGGAGCAGTAGCGTATCGTCTGAAGTTACCTCCCTATGCTACTATACATCCGGTGTTCCATGTGTCACAGCTGAGGAGAGCCCTCGGGGAGCACGCAATTAGCGCCGCATTACCAGCAACAATGACGGAGGATTGGGAAGTGATATTGGAGCCCCTCGAGCTTATGGGGGTAAGATCAGATCAAGAAGGCAACAAGGAAGTGTTGATTCAATGGAAAGACCTCCCTGAGTTCGACGCGACTTGGGAGCCGTTTGAAAGAGTGAAAGAGCAATTCCCCTCCTTTCACCTTGAGGACAAGGTGAGTTTTTGGGAGGGGAGTAATGTTACGCCTGGACCGGTCCCAGCTGGACCGGTCCGGTTCTACACCCGACGAACCAACGTCGGGCGGAACCAGACGGAACGCGCGGAGCGCGTGTCGGGGGGCCCAAACAGCGGCTAAAACGCATGGGGGAGGGAAAATTTTTGAATGGGAGGCTGTTTTAGGAAGTCCATTATTGTCCTTTATGATTATTTTGTATAATTAGGAGTTTTGGGGGGATTGGCTCCTTATCTTGAATTTGAGTTTTCTTTTTGAGATCTAGGTTTTTGTTTTGGGCTCTTGGCTTCGCCGGAGACTTAGGAGAGTACGTTCTTCCTCTCGAATTGAAGAACAAATTGTATCTTGCTATTTGTTTCGTCTACTAGTAAAAATACAAGTCTTTGCTTGCGTTGTCTCTCAATATTCTCGCAATATTCACTGTTTTTCCTGCGCATAGTTGCTGTCCACTGTTGGAGACAGCAGTTTTCTCCTTGTTCGGCTTCTGTTTTGGTTAGGAACTACTTGAAATCAAGTATTTCCTATCAGGTTGTTTAGTAATTATGCTTTTAATTTGTATTCTCTAATAGGAGGAAAGGGATTAGGGTTAAGGTTAGATGATTGTTTGTTGATTTTTTGAGTTTTCTCTTAGGTAGTTGGGCTCTAGCCGCCGGCTAGAGATTTGGAGAGCCGGATCTTTGTATCTTGTTGTTTTTCTTCTACTTTCCTATCAATTCCCTAGTGTCTTGCCTAGGGATTTCTCTCAAAAACTGCTTGATCCTTGCTGAAATTTGCAAATTCAGCCAAGGATTTTTTAATTACTGCACTGATATCCTATCAAAATATTTTGTCCAATCATCTTTAGCCAGACCTAAATCATAATCAAAATAATATTCCTTAGGAGGGAGATGCTTATGACTATGATGAAATATATGAAAAGAATAATAATGTTGAGTATAAGTGATTATTAAGAATTTTGGAACTCCAAAGACATGCTTTTGTAGTTGTCATGTATCTTCTACGACTAAACCATGCATCTTGAACAATTCAATTACATTGATTGTATCAACGAAATGAAACTACTAAATGAAGAAATTTATAAAGTTTGAGACCAAGGCTTACTAATAATTTGATGTACACCACTTGATTTGTAGATGAGGATGATCAAGTGAACGAGTGACAAGGGATGGAAGTCTGGGATGGTTTTGCTTTGATAAAATCAACAGAAGGATGGTTGCTATCAAACATTGACGAAGAACAAGATGAAGAACAAGCAGTGCATACAAACAACTATTACGCATGCATGCAAGCGTGCAAGTAAGAAAGCACTCAAACAGATGAGTCAATACAGGTGTGCGGTGAAGTGAGCAAGACCGAGAGTGAGCTGGTCTTATTTATCATGCAAGCATTGCAGCGAGAGAGAATGTGACAGTCCTGCACGAGGAAAGAGGAATTTTAGTGCATCGAGCAAGCCTTGTAGCAATGCGTAGTAGACAACGCAAAATAGTTTGAAGAAGCAGCTTCTCGAGTTGTTGAAGCTTCAGTTAGATCCTGAATCTGACACTAAACGATGCATGTATGGGAGATCTTGAATCTAATACAAGCTAAGAATCCCTATTTAATGAAATAGGGTTGCCAAAAATAAAGATGGATATCAAATTTAATCTATAATTCAAATTCAAACATAATATTATTTGAACATATAATTAATTCTAAATTCAATTACAATAAATTCATTAATCCTAATTTAAATGAAATAACCAAAATAAATTTTAAATCTAATTTCTTGCGTTGCATCACAGGGTGCATGTGACATATTGTTACTCTCAATGTCTTACAAAATAAAACTATGGATTTGAATAGCTAAGATCATGCCTAAATTATTTTATTACAACTTAACATAAGTCAGGGAGAAATTGTAGAAGTATGGACACATTCCTTTTTCTTAGTTGTGAATGTAGGTTTGATTGTATATTCCTTTGCCTTAACTGTGAATGCACGTTTGATTCTATGCGCAATCTGAAACTTGTAGTCTAAACTTGTTACTGGCCCACACGAAGTATTAAGTATCAGTCACGTGTAGAACAAACCAATGGACTATTGTTAAGTTTTTGTTTCGGACGACTTTTTTAGTGCTTCTTAAAGCAGTTTTCTAGAACAAAAATTTTAATTTTTGTGCTAAAAAGTTATAAGTAACGTTAAAAAAGCTGTCCTAAACGAAGCCTAAATCTAGAGTAAAATAAGTTCAAGTACAACAATGCACAGGAAATTGTATCAAAGACTGCCAGTATAAAAAGTCATACCACAAGAAGTCTCCAAACTTGCGGACGCATGTAAGGTGGTACACCACTCCATGCCAATTCACGTAACTTCTCTGCACCACCAACAGTAAAACAAAATGCCAGTTTTATAGTCAAGCGCATGTGGCAATTTTTTGATTAAAAAGTATCAGAAATTTAAAGAGAAAGGAAGAACTATAATCAGGAATAAATCAAATTGCATGTGTCCGAGAGAAGCATTTGAAATCAAGAAGCAGTTTTCACCCTAAGAAAAAATTGCCAATAATGCATATCAAAAATAGGGAAATCATATCCAATGATGCTTCATCAAAAATAGGAAACGCTGTATCAAAGCCCTAGCGATGAAAACCTCCATGTTTGTTCTCCTTGAAAACATCACATCAAGCAATCATCTATTTACAGTTAATTTATTTTCTTTTATTATATTTATAATTGAAGACATGTCAACAATGATCATTGAAAGAGGAACTCCTTTTATTTCCTAGCATTAGATTAATTTATATCATTTGGCATGAATTTGGTTTTGATTCAATTTAAGCTTATTTCCACAAGGAAATGTGGTGTCTGTAGTAACATGGTTGTACTATGTCGATTTTGTTCTTTTGCGACAGTGGGAGTTGCTGCAATAGTTGGTTTATGGAGTAATCTGATTTCTACATATCTTGGTTGGTGATTCTAAAATTATTTTATTAAGCTTACTTTGGCGGTGGCTATTGGCTTTATTCTTTGGAATTGTGTTCGGAATGTTGTTGTTGGCTTATCCTTTAGTCAGCTTTCTGCAAGTCTTGCACTACACATCTCTTGCAAGCGTTGTAGCTAACAATTTTGGTGGCCTATCAAGATCCCATGAATTGAGGGCATGGATTTTATGTTCACTTTTGATGAGGTTTAAGGGGGCTTTGGTTCTGACTCGAGATTCGATTTTGACAAATTGATGCTTGTTTGGATTATGGATTGAAAATTTCAGAAATTCCAAATTTCAACTAGAATTAATTTAGATAAATTTAAATTTAAATTGAGTTGATCCTATATGGGATGAATAATCTATATAGAGATGCTTTGAGGCATGTGATGGAAGACCTTTGACTGAATAAAATTCCCTTTCCAATTTTTAATTTAAAAAATGTGAGTTGGATGTGTGGCTTCTTTTAAGTATAATATAAATGTGACTACCTAGTTCTAGGAGAAGTTATCTCCTTGAAGTAACGAGAAGCCTTCTTTTTAATGTTGATACTTTCATTTTTTGCTCTCATTTCGTTTGTTAGTGATCTTGATTTTGTTCAAATTTGGCAATTTAAATTCTATTTATTTGATTAAATTTGTACTTGCTTGTTGATTTTATATGATTCTGAATTATGGATAATTTAATTTGATCATTTTGTAATCATTTGAGTTCAAAATACAATATAGATTGTTTACATTTACAAGAAGTTGTCCAATTAATTGGTGTTTTGTGAATTATGAACCTCAAGTTCTTTTGCATGAATTCATACTATGCATTATATTAATTGTATTAAAAAATCCTAACCCTAATCATGTTGCATAGCTTCAAGAAGGCATAGATGCCAAGCCATCTTTGACATGCTTTGAAAAAGATGAGTCATGTCTTTCACAACAAAAAAATTAAGGAAAAAAAAAATCAAAGTTAAGGTGATACGTCCAGTGCAGTAGCATGAAATATAAAGGGGGCAGAGAAACATCATCTCACTGTATACATGCTTTCGCCATATTTACCAAACACTGACAAGCACAACTAGGATGAATAATAATAGTGGCAAGCCCCAAAAATTAGTAGTTAAAGAAAACACTAATAAAAATCAGTAAATATAAATGATAGATTTTAAAATGAAGTTGGCATCAAGTGAATCTAGAACCATGCTGCACAAGAAAATTGTCATAAAAGCAAAAATTTAACAATTACTACTCTTGAGTGGGTGAAAAACACTCAACATGAGAACGTTAACTTTGTGCAATACAGTAAGAATAAAAATTTTTAGGTCTAATTTAGGAGAAATTATTATGTGCGGAGTCCAGATGTCAAGAACCGTCCATAATTACTGCTTATTTACTGAGTATTTGTTGCGTATTTATAAATACTTAGTAAATACTCAGCAAATACTCAATTGTGAATATTACTGAGTATTTTGTGAGTATTTGCTGAGTATTTATTGATTTGCTACGTATTTACTGAGTAGCAAATACTCAGTAAATACACAGTAATCCGAACGGTTCTTTTCATCCGGACTCCACACAGAATAATTTATCATCATTTAGGGTCATACATGCAAAACATTAAAGCTTTTATGTTTGTGTGATATATGCATACTTCAATTTATCAACAAATTATTAGCAATTACGCTTACAAATACAACTGCCAAAATCATCATATCCTAATAGCTTGAGTGGTTAAAATGTTATTGATTATTTGGTAAGACATCACTAGATCTATGATCGGTTTATTGATATATGAAGCAGCTTTTATTGATGTAAACCCCTAGAGTGGACATCTCTGGATTGATATTATGGACGTCATTGTAATGCAAAAAAAGATCTCACTTGACGAGGGTGATCAGTCATCCCCAAAGGTCTCATGAATCATAAGCTAAGGACCTATGTTGATCTTTTGGAGCTTGCACAACCAAAAGATTCACAACCTTGAAACAACTTCTAAGCTTTTTTGCATCTTCTCATGGGCACAAGAAAAAAGAATGTTGCATGAATGACAAAGTGAAGAGCTTGATCATAATAAGGAACCCATTACCAATTTGGAGACGGATTATGATGTGAAACTACTAGGAGTTATTTTAGAAATTAAAAAGAGAAGAGATTAAAGTGTTGCTCGTTATAAATTTAAAGCTAGCACATAAAATTTGAGTTAGGAATTTGAAACTTTAACTTGCTTAGGTTCACGAAGCACAATTGAAATTAACCGAAACACATTCATTCAAAATTCAAGGGAAGGTAAATGCAAAGTACCGTTAACAAAAACCCAACGCTTAACAACGAGAATTTCACCTCGGGGCCATCTCACTCAAATATTAATAGGCTTTTAGCGGAGAGAGAAGATCCAAGCGATGAAGGATATTACCACTAGAGAAGCGACACCGAAGAGCCTCGTTGGTGGAAAAGTAGCCGGCGGGGAAGGAGGTAGTGGGGGGCTTACGAGGCTCCAATTGTGGCTTGAGAATCGTCGGTCGAAGATGCTAGCAAGAATCGGGACGACTCGGTCCAAATATTCTTCCACGGTGGTCTCGTCTTCAAATCCTACGTCAAAGCACAGAGATCTTAGAATGTTGATGCTTCCGTCGGCGTTGAATATAAGACCCCACTCAAGCTCCGGATCCGCCATTCAACATTGAAGGGGATGTTGAGGAGTGTCGTCGTCTTCTCCTTCCCTTAGCTCCTTAATTGGAGGAGAGCTGGAAGGGGCGGCGGGAGCTGAAGACATAGGGAGGCCGTCGAGTGTAAGGAGAAAAGCAAGGGGGGGGGGGAACGTTGCTTAGGGAAATATGGAAGGGGTTTAGCCAAAACTGAAGTTAATTTCAGTTTAGAAGAAATTGAGGGGGAATTAACGTGAAATTTTGAATTTCAAATTAATGAAATTAAGGCATTAATTGTGGACTTAATGGGGGAAGCAAAAAAGAGGGGCCGGCAGTTATGAAGAGTGAGAGAGGAGGGGCTTTGTTAAAATTCTGGAATTTATTTCAGAATTTGAAAATTGGGAGGGAGGATTAATTGAAATCAAATTTGATTTAAAAAAGAGGAGTTAATTAGCAATTAATGAGGGGAAAACCTCATAGGAGGCCGACGGCTTCTAAAGGAGGAGAGGGAGGGATTAAGTGATGTGGTTTCCACTTTGGATTCATGACGTGGCAAAATAATTAAGGACTCCAATTTAGATTTAATTCAAATTGAAATCCTTCATGAAAAATCTCCAAATTTGGAATTCCAAATAAGGAAGGAATTTGAAATTCGAAAATCAAATTTCAAATTTGAACATGGCATAGAGATGGGGTGGACGGGAAAAGGGAAGTCACCGGCGAGGTGGTAGGCCGGGGCCGTGGATTTGGCCGGAGGTGGTCTTCCAAGGGCGGCGGAAATTTTGGTTGGGAGGGAAAATTGGTGATGTGGTGGAGGAGAAGATGAAGGGGAATCACAAACGAGAAGATAAAATACCTAACCACGAGTCGCAGACTCTTCCAACGACTGGTGGGCCTTGCGATTTGCTCTTTTTGAGCTCTCTCCCTTCTCAAGCCCTCATGCAAGAAGAAGAAAATAATACACCAATTTCATTCAAATATTCATTAACCCTTTTACATCACATGAGACCACTATATATAGGTCTCCAATCAAGCAAAGGGAAAGTACATAATTGTCCTCTGGGCTACAACATCAAAGTAACTCCCCACAGGGGTAAAAACGGAAAAGACTGTAAATAAAAGATAAAATAATAAAATACATCGACTACATCATGACATCTGAATCAAAAATAGAGGCGCTGAATCGAGGCCGTCGATCTGCGATTTCGACGGCGATAAACATGTCGGTAGCGTCTGTCGATGTCCTCATCATTCTCCCGAGGTGGGAGAAAACTCAACCCTGTCGAGTGAGTGTCTCTAGAGCTCTCGTACCACTCTAGAAGGTCTGGGTCTAGACTCTGCAGCACCTCTCGGTCAACCCACGTATCCTCCGTCGCCGGGGTCCCTTTCCAGTGAACTAAGTACCTTCGACGTCCGCCTCCTTTCGTAGTAATGATCTCATCATCTAATATGGCTTCAACTATCTCCGCATTGGGTAAGGGAGGTAAATTTGGGAGTGGAGGAAGGCTTGGGATCTCACCAGGTATGGTCGCACAAGGCTCATTTGTAAGTGGATTGCATGGGTTAAATTCTAGTCCCTCGTAGGTTACTAAATCTTCTATGTTAAAAGTGGGGTTAATGTTGAAACCTTCGGGAAGGTCGAGTACGTAAGCATTGTTATTCACCTTTGAAATTATCTTGAACGGTCCGGCGCTTCTCGCATGCAACTTCTTGGCGGATCCAGGAGGAAAACGCTCCGGACGGATCCGGACCATCACAAAGTCTCCAATTTCGAATTCTTTAGCTCTTCTCTTATGATCAGCCATAAATTTAAATAATTTGCATTACTTTGCTCAATTTTCTTTTTAATTTCTTTATGTAACTCCTGTACATGCGATGCAAATGATGATGCAGACTCTGATGTCCTAACTCTAGTGTTCATGGGAATCAAATCAATACGTTGGTTGGGAAGATATCCGTACACTATTTCAGCGGGGCTAAGACCAGTGGTTCGGTTCAAAGAGTTATTGTAGGCAAATTCAGCTATAGGCAATTTAGAGTCCCAGTCCCGAATGTTTTCCCCTACCAAGGCTCTCAAAAGGTTTCCTAGACTTCTATTCACCACCTCGGTTTGACCGTCAGTTTGGGGGTGAAAAGCGGTGGAGAACTGCAGCTTGGTTCCCATCTTATGCCATAAGGTTTTCCAAAAATAACTTGTAAACTTCACGTCTCGGTCCGACACAATGGTTTTTGGTAGCCCGTGAAGTCTCACAACTTCATCAAAGTAAAGTTTGGCTATTCTAGAAGCATCAAAAGTTTTGGAGCACGGGAGAAAATGGGCCATCTTAGAGAGCCTATCTACAACTACACAGACTGAGTCATGCTTCCTAATGGTCTTGGGTAACCCTAAAACAAAGTCCATGCTGACATCATGCTAAGGTTGGCTAGGTACCGGAAGAGGTGTGTAAAAGCCACTATTTTGTTTACGTTGTTTGGCTAACTGACAAGTGTGACACCGCCTTACAAGTCTGCTAACGTCCCTTTTTAGACTTGGCCAGTAAAAACGATTTTCGACAGCAGCAATGGTCTTGGCTTGTCCAAAGTGACCCATTAACCCTCCAGCGTGTAATTCCCATACAAGAAATTCTCGAAGTGAAGTTTTGGGAATACAGAGTTTTTGGGCTTTAAACAAGTATCCATCTTCTAACATAAAATCTCCTACGATACGATCATCTCCAGTTGCTAGCTTAGAGTAGGTTTCTCCAAAATCGGGGCAGTCAGAATAGTTTTCTTTAATTTGCTCGAAACCAACCACTTCCGTTCTCATCTCACGAGCAACCATCATTCTACGACTTAGTGCATCGGCAGCCTTGTTTTCAGAACCTGCTTTGTGCCTAATGGTGTAAGTGTATTCTTGTAGGAATTCAACCCATCTTCCGTGTCGGGCATTCAGTTTCTTCTGTGAATTGATATATCGTAAAGCTTCATGGTCAGAAAAGATAACAAATTCTTGGGGAAGCAGGTAATGTCTCCAGTACCTGAGGAATTGAATTATGGCGTAAAATTCCTTATCGTAGGTGGAGTATCGTTGCCTGATGTCATTTAATTTCTCACTGAAGTAGGCAACCGGGTGTCCTTCTTGGGATAATACTCCTCCTATTCCTATACCAGATGCATCGCAAGTTACTTCAAAGACTTTCGAAAAGTCGGGTAGACGCATGACTGGTGCTTCAACCATTTTCCGTTTTATTTCCTCAAAAGCCTTGGTGGCCACCGATGTCGTCCAGACAAATTCTCCTTTCTTTAAACAATCAGTAATGAGACCCACTATGGTGCTAAAGTTCCTGATAAATCTCCTATAAAACGTGGCCAGTCCGTGAAAACTCCTGACATCTCTAATATTCTTTGGTTCAGGCCATTCGTTGATTGCTCGCACCTTTTCGGGGTCAGCAGATATGCCGTGGGAAGAAATAATAAATCTAAGAAAAGTTACTTGATTCGTTAGGAAAGTGCATTTCTTAGGGTTGTCATACATTTGTTCTTTCTTCAAAATTTCACAGACTTGTTGTAGATGATTCAAATGTTGTTCTACCGAACGACTGTAGATCAGAATATCATCGAAGTATACTACAACAAATTTTCCAAGCAAAGGCTTAAGGATCTGAGTCATTACTCTCATGAAAGTGCTAGGCGCATTACTCAATCCAAAAGGCATTACTGTCCATTCGTACAACCCATCTTTGGTTTTGAACGCGGTCTTCCATTCATCCCCCAGACAGATCCTAATTTGGTGGTAGCCACTTTTGAGGTCAATCTTCGAGAAAAGTGTGGCCCCTGTCATCATGTCTAGCATGTCATCAAGGCGAGGGATTAGGAAACGATACTTGACCGTGATCTTGTTGATAGCACGGCTATTAACGCACATTCTCCACGACCCATCCTTCTTAGGGATAAGAAGGGCTGGGACAGCACACGGGCTAAGACTTTCCTTAATGAACCCGCGTTGTAAAAGTTCGTCCACTTGTTTCTTGAGCTCAGCATGCTCAGCAGGGTTCATTCGGTAATGAGGCAGGTTAGGTAAAGAGGCCCCATGGACTAAGTCAATAGCATGCTGGATGTCCCTTAGGGGTGGCAGTTGGTAGGGCAAATCCTCAGGGAAGACATCGAAAAAAGTTTCCAAAAGAGGTTTTACGTCTTCAGGGATTGGTTCTTCTTGATCTACACTTACTTCCCGGGCTACTAACGCGTAAAGAGGGGCTCTCGACTCCAGTTCCATGCCTAGGTCCTTAGCAGTTATCAAGTTCATGCCCGTGTTGGGTTTCAGAGAGTTTGGCTTAACTTCTTCGTTGGTAGACTTAGGTTGAGTGGGTAACAGCTTAATCTTCTTGCCCTCGTGTTCAAACACACAGGTGTTTGATCGGCCATAAATGTGTACATCGTTGTCGAACAATCAAGGGCGGCCAAGGATGATTTGACCCACATCCATCGTCAAAACATCGCACCAGATTTTCTCTTTGTATCCAATGAACTCAATAGGAACGAGACTCCTATCCTTCACCTCTAAAGTGGTTGAGTTGATCCAGGCGACTTTGTAGGGATTTGGGTGTGGTGTGGTCCTTAACTAAAGTTTCGAGATCATGGAAGACGATATGGAGTTAATACAGCTTCTACTGTCTATAATGACTTTGCAATTCTTGTCTCCAATCTTAGTGAAAGTGTAAAAGATGGAGGTTCTTCGCCAGTCTTCACTGGGTTTAGGTTGTGAGAAGGCACACCGAACAACTTGAAGATTTAAGTGATTCATCTTTTGGAGGCAGTGGATCGCGGCAGTATCCTCCTCGTTAAAGAAATCCTCATCATCGTCAATATGGTGAACTAATTCCGCTTCAGGTTCATCCTCTTCTTCTGTCACTTCTTCAATTATTATGACCTTAAACGGGCTGGAGCACTGAGAAGCAATATGTCCGTATCCATGGCATCTAAAACACTTAGTGCCGGCAGTGGTTTTGGGTGTCTCTCGTTCTGGTGTTTTCCCTTTATAGTCTGATCGAGGTTGGGCTTGGTTAGGAGCAGGCCGACTACCAGAAGGTCCAGTGGGTTTGTTGTAAGGTTGGCTAGAGGAAGACTTGAATGGGTTGGGTCTAGAGTCTTGAGTCCTGGTGGTGTGGCTCCTAGACTCTTCCAAGTCTAGTACAAGACTACAGGCAGCTTCATACGTATTTATTCCTCTAGCAAAGAGCTCATTTCTAAGATCTTCTCTCAATCCTGCTCTGAACATGGACAGAAGTTGTGTAGGAGTGGCGGTCTCCTCCCTGTTACAACGAATTAAGAAATCATCAAACGTGGAGATGTATTCCTTAATGGGTTTACTCCCTTGGGTTAACCTATTCCAACGATCTAAGAGTCTGGGGTAGTATGAGGGAGGGAGATATTTTCTTTTCAGCTCTTGCTTCATTGTTCCCCAGTCAGCTATGGGGTATTCTCCTCGAGTCTCCCTCATGTGTTCAACGTTAGTCCAATATTGGTTGGCTCTCCCAGTCAACTTCATCTCAGCAAATCTAACTTTCTTTTCTTCCGAAATGTTATACCATTTAAAGTAACTGTCCATTCCTTTAATCCAGTCAAGGAAAACTTGGGGTTCTAGCGTACCGTCAAATGTCGGGACGTCTATCTTAATACTCTTAAGGAGTTGGGTATCGTTGTCCCTCCAAGGTGCGTCACGTCCTACCGGTTCTTGATGGGGTCGGTGGTTGGGTCGGTAGTAATCCCTAGGAGGTCCGTACTCAGTTCGGGCATCTTCGCCATATGATGATTGAGGTCTAGATGGCGTGTAGATAGCCGGGTGTCCCATTCTTTCAATATTGTCTAGCCTTTCTCCCGTATGACGTTTAAGGTCCGCAACACTCGTTTGGGTGTCTCTAATTTGTTGTGATATTGAGCCCAGCTGGCTCACAATCATGTCTAAGGTTGCTTGCATATGCGTGGTATCCATGGTTGGGTGCTAAGGATCACTAGGAAGGTTTCTTAGTCCAAGGGCAGCAGCTAATCCCATTAAAAGCTTGCTGAAATTGTAATTACAGCAGTTGGAAAGTCCATGGCAGCAAGCACAACGAGGGGTGAAGTTACCTAAGTGTTTTGGCAAGGTTCCTGGGTGACGGCAGCACCTAAACAGTGATCCGAGGTCCACTAACGAGTACTTAACAGCAGCTGAAACAGTGTGGACAGCAGTGATACATCAAGGTGGAGTTGTCCTACACTCTAAGAATGCTATAAATTCAAAGGCAGCAAGATGACGCTAGCTAAAATGACTTAAATGCTCAGGATATGGTGCAGGAAAAGTAAAGACAGCAGCTAAAACAGAGAAAAACAGCTATCTAAATGATAGTATGTAAAAGGAAAGCTAAAGGAGACTCCTAGGATGCAATCTAGCACAAGCAAAGCATGCTAGCCATGCTCTGATACAAAATATGATGTGAAACTACTAGGAGTTATTTTAGAAATTAAAAAGAGAAGAGATTAAAGTGTTGCTCGTTATAAATTTAAAACTAGCACATAAAATTTGAGTTAGGAATTTGAAACTTTAACTTGCTTAGGTTCACGAAGCACAATTAAAATTAACCGAAACACATTCATTCAAAATTCAAAAGGGAAGGTAAATGCAAAGTACCGTTAACAAAAATCCAACGCTTAACAACGAGAATTTCACCTCGGGACCGTCTCACTCAAATATTAGTAGGCTTTTAGTGGAGAGAGAAGATCCAAGCGATGAAGGATATTACCACTAGAGAAGCGACACCGAAGAACCTCGTTGATGGAAAAGTAGCCGGCGGGGAAGGAGGTAGTGGGCGGCTTACGAGGCTCCAATTGTGGCTTGAGAATCGTCGATCGAAGATGCTAGCAAGAATCGGGACGACTTGGTCCAAATATTCTTCCACGGTGGTCTCGTCTTCAAATCCTACGTCAAAGCACGGAGATCTTAGAATGTTGATGCTTCCGTCGGCGTTGAATACAAGACCCCACTCAAGCTCCGGATCCGCCATTCAACATTGAAGGGGATGTTGATGAGTGTTGTCGTCTTCTCCTTCCCTTAGCTCCTTAATTGGAGGAGAGCTGGAAGGGGCAGCGGGAGCTGAAGACAGAGGGAGGCCGTCGTGTGCAAGGAGAAAAGCAAGGGGGGGCAACGTTGCTTAGGGAAATATGGAAGGGGTTTAGCCAAAACTGAAGTTAATTTCAGTTTAGAAGAAATTGAGGGGGAATTAACGTGAAATTTGGAATTTCAAATTAATGAAATTAAGGCATTAATTTTGGACTTAATGGGGGAAGCAAAAAAGAGGGGCCAGCAGTTATGAGGAGTGAGAGAGGAGGGGTTTTGTTAAAATTCTAAAATTGATTTCAAAATTTGAAAATTGGGAGGGAGGATTAATTGAAATCAAATTTGATTTCAAAAAGAGAAGGAGGAGTTAATTAGCAATTAATGAGGGGAAAACCTCATAGGAGGCCGGCGGCTTCTAGAGGAGGAGAGGGAGGGATTAAGTGATGTGGTTTCCACTTTGGATTCATGACGTGGCAAAATAATTAAGGACTCCAATTTAGATTTAATTCAAATTGAAATCCGTCATGAAAATTTTCCAAATTTGGAATTCCAAATAAGGAAGGAATTTGAAATTCGAAAATCAAATTTCAAATTTGAACATGGCATAGAGATGGGGTGGACGGGAAAAGGGAAGTCACCGGCGAGGTGGTAGGCCGGGGCCGTGGATTTGGCTGGAGGTGGTCTTCCAAGGGCGGCGGCAATTTTGGTTGGGAGGGAAAATTGGTGATGTGGTGGAGGAGAAGATGAAGGGGAATCACAAACGAGAAGATAAAATACCTAACCACGAGTCGCAGACTCTTCCAACGACTGGTGGGCCTTGCAATTTGCTCTCTTTGAGCTCTCTCCCTTCTCAAGCCCTCATGCAAGAAGAAGTAGAAAATAATACACCAATTTCATTCAAATATTCATTAACCCTTTTACATCATATGAGACCACTATATATAGGTCTCCAATCAAGCAAAGAGAAAGTACATAATTGCCCTCTGGGCTACAACATCAAAGTAACTCCCCACAGGGGTAAAAACGAAAAAGACTGTAAATAAAAGATAAAAAATAAAACACATCGACTACATCATGACATCTGAATCAAAAATAGAGGCGCTGAATCGAGACCGTCGATCTGCGATTTCGACGGCGATAAACATGTCGGTAGCGTCTGTCGATGTCCTCATCAGATTAAGATACAAACCTTGATAATTATAAGTAATTCACTATCAGTTTGGAGAAGGGTTAAGAACATCACCCTCTATAACCTCCAAGAGTCTATGCACATCTAGATAGAATTCTTCAAATGCAGGTCTATGGTCCTTATCCTAAAGCACCCGGTAAGTATCCCCTTTATGGAGATCACTTTAATAAGGATATATACCACAAGCATGAATTATAGTGTGTGATGTGAAGGATGAATACTCTAACAGCAAATGATGTAGATGATGTCTGCAATTGAATGATATAGATATAAATTGACTAGTTTTTGGAATTGGGAGACTCAACTTGAAGGCAAAGAACTTGCCTTGGCTCGAAGATAACTAACACTTTTGTTATTGATTGATAAGGGAAAGGGGGTCTTGAATTAGAAGTGTTTCAAAAATAGAAGGAGATTATGAATTCAGTTGGAGGAAGGAAAGAAGGGAGGAGAGAGAGGCAAGGAGGAAGGGATCCCCTCTTGTGGAGATCACTATAACAAGAATATATAACCACAAGCTCCCAATATAGTGTGTGATGTGAAGGATGAATACTCTAACACCAAATGATGTAGCTGATGTGTATAATTGAATGGCATTGATATCAATTGACTAGTTCCTGGAATTTGGAGGTGAGGTGGAGCTTAAGGAGGCAAGCGGTTGGAAATCAATCTTTTCTCAAAATATTGTATTCATTATGTGGGCTCAAAAAATTTCGTACCTCGACCTCCCCATATTTTGGGAGAGTTTTAATGAGTATGTTTCGAACTAAATTTTTGGAAGGCAAAATTAGATTAAAGATAAAATACCACCCAAATATTTCATTCTCATATTTCGAGGACTTTAAAATCTAACCTCAAGTTCCTCATAAGTGCAAGCTCCTATGGTTAATTACTCCTCCTGATGATAGAAGAGCACTTTCAATTAAGGCTAGTTGGATAGGCACTAAGTACATGGCATACAATAGCAATAGATTTGATATTTAGGATTTAAAATTTACCATATTGTATTTAACACGGATGATGGAGGGAATGATACGGATTTGATCAAGATCCTATATTTTCATCTTCCTGAGTTGTCATAGTCCCTAGTCTACTTAGTCAAAAAAATTAGTTGACTAAACTTAATTGAATGATACATGTCAGTAGCCATACAATACTTCATCCAAGGGTATCTAATAAAACTGAGTTGATATTTGTCTAAAGTGATATATTTAAGTTAGTCTTAGCTAATAGAGGGCTTTGTGCCCTATCAAGCATACCTATAATTTAATCCTCAAGGGTGTTAGTTACAGAGAAAAATGCGGGATTTAGTCATGAGCTATAATCGTAATATAATAGTGCCTATTTGTGGCAAAACCACAAGGTCATAACCACTTATTTGTGGTGCAATTTTATAGCAAAACCATCAATTAGAGGACACATGTCATTTTTTTTACCCGTGGTAGATTTTTAAAGAAAAGAATTTTAGTGATATTCTTGATAATATACCACCTTTTTATGAGCTGAAGTTATTATTAAATGTATTGCCCTCGACAAATAGTTATAGAGGGTGAATGAATTTCGCTAGAAGTTAGAGAAGATAGATTTTACATTAAATATTATCTTGATAGATAAAACAACAACATTAAGCCTTTATCCCACTACGTGGGGTCGACTACATGAATTCCTTTTCTCCATTGTGTTTTGTTAAGAGTCAAATTTTCATTTAAATCTTGATAGATGTTAAATTGTAAATTTGTTGGAATTAGAACATAAAATGATTAATTTTTCACATTTTAGATTATTTTTGAAAATAATGTAATCATCTTCAATTGAGATTTTCTATCAACATAATCATCGTCGAGGATTTAAATAACTTATATTTAATATATGATCCTTGTTAACTCTACCCACTTGTTGGTAGAGGATCAGGTTCAATTAGAGTTCATGTAGTATTTTGATGATAAAGTTTTTGTAAGTTGAGATTTACTTTAACATGAGTATCGTTGGAATGACATTGAAGTCATTTCGAAAATATTTGCATTTACAACACAAAAATTCGATTTTGAGAATTAACCCCTCATATTAAGATGTACTTTCAATATGGATATCATCGGGGATGATTTTAGCTCTTCTCATTATACTATTTGAATCTTATCAACCTTGCTCACTTGTTGGTAGAAGGCCGAGTTCAACTATCATTTTTTATAAGTTGTTAAACGAACACTAATGGCTGAAAGTTTGCATTTTATAATGAATTTTATTTGAAGAAAGCTTTGAAGACTTAATGTGAACGTAAAACAAAATATTATCGTGGATTTCACAATGAATTTCACGCAACAAATATTACAGGATAAAGTTTATAAAGAAACACCTCTCCAAAACAAAAATAAAACTATCTATGCTGCAGTCTTGCCATCTAAAGGGATTAATTGGAAGAATCAGGTAAAGAAAATGAATCATGTCTCAAAGATGTGTAACTTCTGTATTAGATAACCATTTCCTTACAATGCAAAGCTTGAATAAATAAATCATCAAGAACAAATCTAAACAGATGGTCATCTACAAATCATACCTAATATAACAGCTGGTTTAGACATTTCCTTTGTAAATTTAGTAACTCTTGCAGAATCTGTAGCTCTGGCTCCAAAAGAAGATCTCTGGGTATCTGGGGATGCAACTTCATTATTCACTGATGGCACTCTTGCAATGGAAGGACTACTACCACTTCTAGAGCTTCCAGAACCCAGACCTTCCTTCTGTAGCACACAAATTTTTACTACTTAAGGAAGGCAACTGGAATAGATGCCTGCGGTTTAATACACATTCTTCACATAAATATACCTCAAAAGAATGCGGCTCATGTTCACCTTTCCTAAAGTAATTCTCTTCATAACGTCTTTCGTGCTCTGGAGGTCTTGGTGATATGCTCTCATTCATGGTCTCTGATTTGCGTGTTACCAAAACTTTACCAGGAAAGCTGCGACCTTTGAGCAACCTGTTTATAAAATAGAACAAAACATTCAAAGCATTATACATATTAATGCGTAAGGTATCTTTCAAAATCATAAGCATACAGGAAATCTCATCTGCCTTATGGTAAAAGAGAATATTAAGAAAGTATTCTAAACCAGCAAAACAAATATATGAATCAAGTTTTAAAGCAAAGTCATATATTAGATTCCATAAAAGGAGATGAAAGGGCTTAAAAGACAAAGGAATAGTAAGAAGAGCAGACCCAACTTAATGTGAAATAAAAGGAGCGAGAGCTAGAATTTGCATGTACAACTAATTTAAGCTTTAAAGAAGCATTGAGATGAAAGAACTGAAGAAAAAGCAGAAAATTTCTCAGGAAATTATCAGACTTCACTAATTTCTGGTTATCACATGACCTGGACAATCAACACCATCTAAATCTGCTCCTCTACGCCAGATTCGATAATTACATAACCAAAAGAAAAAGAAAGACCATTCAAGATGAAATCGAAATATCAGAGTTCACCTCAGTGGCATACAAATTGGAAATAAGTCGATAAACATCTTTCAGGTCATTAGAAGAGTAGAGGAGCAATAACTGTTACGTTTGTCCAAATGCAGGAAAATAACCCTGAATTTATTCACCTCAGCCTTCCCAAGCTAGGAAATACCATTCCAGCAATGCCCAAAACGAAATTCCAATAAAACCACCATATCCATCAGATCAGATCAAACCATCTTTATACGAATCACAAGCACGAAAAACAAAGCAGCATAAAATTTTAACTGATTTTACATTCCTCATCAGATTCTTGTTTGCGCTATAGAAATACCTTGGAGCGCACTAAAGGACCTAGAAAGAAATCAAATATACGTGGGGGATCGGTGACACAGATCTAACTAACCCTTGCACGTTTCGAAGCGTCTGATTGAACC
This sequence comes from Dendrobium nobile, assembly GCA_022539455.1. Lineage (NCBI taxonomy): Eukaryota > Viridiplantae > Streptophyta > Magnoliopsida > Asparagales > Orchidaceae > Dendrobium > Dendrobium nobile. The sequence continues at coordinate 11,003,936 of CM039719.1, forward strand.
TCCATTCGAGATTGGGACTGGGCGAATCCCCACCTGCGGAGCTGCTGCCTCCGCCACCAGCTTCCCTGCTACGCTCTTCATCTCCGCTGTTCGTCATGTTTCCGCCGGCGAGGAAACCCGAACCAGCAAATCAGTGCATGTTGATCTCCATTCAAAATCGCTGCTTGGTTGACGCAAACGAAGACTTCCCCGAACTTCAGAACTGCTCTCTCTCTCTCTCTCTCTCTCTCTCTCGATCTGTCGAGCATATGAAGTTCGGTCTCAAGCAAAATTGTTCTTTTAGGGGCCAAAGGCAAAGATTTTCCCGAGATTTTCTTATAAAGGTTTGAATATCCAAACATAAAATTGATAAAAGCATTGCATATAATTTATGACAGTAATTTTTATTTTTAATCAACAAAAAAATCTAGATCCTTAATTTTTACACATATTATATGTAATTTATATTTTTGTGCCAAAAATTAATTATTCGTACGATTTTTTTTTTGGGAAATAATTATTCGTACGATTGGTTTAATGAAATTATTCATTGGAATTTTGCGATGGAGATAAATGATGTTGATGTACTACCTAATCACAAGATGATGATTATACTTCATTATTTTTTATAAAAATTATTTTTTATTATATTTAATAAAAAAAAATAACTTAGAAGGTGTTGATGGAGATTGTTGTTGTTTTTCTTATCTATTTTATTATACTTTAAAGTTTATTTGGGACAATTTTATTATTATTTTTAGTGAATTTTTCAGTACAAAAATTTCTAAGTCATAAAATCATAATAATTGTCCTATATTGTATGCTCAAATTTTTCTTTAGAATCACTTTACAATCTTTACACGAAAAATTTTAATTCCACCAAAGAAAAAAAAATTATTTTAAAAGATATTAGGCACATTAAATTTATTTTTACTACTTTACGACGATTTAGGTTTCGTTTGGGGCGGCTTTCTTACTATTTTTAAAGCAGCTTTTTAGCTGAAAATTTTCTTCAACTAAAAATTTTACACAAAAAATAGTTTTTGAAAGCAGTAAGAAAGTCGTCCCAAATGGAGTCTTAAACTATATTATTAATTTATGCTTGATTAGATTGATTCAAGAAAAAATAATTGTAATTTATTTTCCTCTTTATCTCTCTTTCTTGGGAAATTTAAATAATTGAAGTCAATAAATTACAACTGCATGCAAAAATTGACTATGATTATAGATAAAACTTTTTTTTTCTGGGCCCAAAAGTTCATTTAGGACACCTATAGCATTTTATAAAGATAGTTGTGAAACTGCTATAAAGAAAGCAGTTTTTTAAAAATTGTTGTGAAAGTTATTTCTTAACAGAAAAATTTATTGAAATTAATGAAAAAATAGCAACCAAATAAAAATTATAGTTACGATAAGAAAAGCAAAGCAGAAAGAAAATTGTCCCAAACAAACTTACAAGCCAAGAAAAATTCAAATTGCTACAAATATTCATCCACTAACACGAACTTTCTAAGTAATCTCCAACATAAAATAGAAATGATAAAATGATGGTTTTATGCCAAAGCAAACCAAAATGGAAGAAAGTTACTTTGTTCTTAAATAATTCTAAACCATCATAAGATTGAATTTCCAATTATTATTACTTTTAAATATTATTTGATTCTTGCAATAAATATCAATATGAATTCTTATAATGGGTTAAGTGGCATCAATACTCAACTATAGTGATGTCAAAAACGTTCAACGGCTCGTATATGTGTCCTAATTGAAATTGATCCAACCAACCCAATCACAACCAGTTTAATAAACAAGTAAAAAATTGGACTGAACCCAACCTGCTCAAAACTAGAAGATCCAACCCAAAACACCTTTTGATTTTTTTTTTCAAATATAACATTTTAATCATATATTTTAAATTAATTAATAAAAATAATACAATCATACCAACAAATAAAAAAAATTAAAAAAAAAAATTCAAAAGGGTCATCTTGAGTGAAAGCTTGAGTTGGCGGATCAACTTGAACCCAATCCATTTAATAAACAGGTCAGAATTGCAAACTCAAATCCAACTTATTTATTAAACAAGTCAACCTGAAACAAGTAGATGTGTCGAGTTATTTTTTGACACCCGTATTCAGCAAGTGATCCAACAAATTCACCCTCCATAATCCATCAACAAAAAATTCAGCAACAACTCCATAGGAATCAACATAAAGAGTTTTTCTATATTCTCAGGGCTTCCCAAAAATAATAATAAAAAAAAACCTATTTAAAAGCTTCTCCCATTTAAAAAAAAAAACATTAGTGCAAAAGAGCTCACAAAGTGGTAAATAAAATGCACATGAAACCTTCTTTAAAAAAAATAAAAAAAAAGTGATTCCATGGTTGCTGCCACTAACATCGGTGCATTAATAAATATTAGAACCAACTCATTAGAACAGTTTCTTCAAAATAAAATAATAATAATAATAAATAAATAAATAATGCCTCAACAATTATCAACCATTCCACTTATGGAATAGTGTAGGGGTGTCAATTTTGGGTCACGGGTCGGGTTCGGGTCGAACCTAAAACTGACCCGACACTATTCGGGTCAACCCGAACCCGACCCATTTTTGAAAACGGGTCGGTTTTCTAGACCCGAGCACAACCCGCTTCAGGACTGGGTCAACCCGACACGACCTGAATGACCCGGTGCCAATAAAAAAATACTAGTTTTTGGGTCAAAAAACGGATCAATCTCTACTTTTCAGGTAAAAAACGAGTCTATCTTGGGTTGTCGGGTCAATTTGGGTCAATTTCAGGTCAAAGTGTCAACCTGAACCTGAACCCGGCCCGATTTTTGAAATGGATCGAATTGTTGAACCTGAACTCGACTCGTTTCGGATTCGGGTTGACCATAACCTGAAATTTTCAAGTCGGGTTTTCGGGTCGTGTCAAATATTAACACCCCTGGAACAGTGTTAGACTAGTTCACCCTGGATCAATTCACACATACATCATGTAGAAAAAAAATTCCGCCCATCAAGGGGCGGGATTCTTTAATGGGGCTTAGCAGTCAATGAAAGATTAACTAAGGATTAGTTTGGGAGAGAAAATTTAAAGTAAATGGCTGTTTAAAGATTAGATGATTGTATTTTATTTTAAATATATTTTTCATTCTCGGGTTAGGGTTATGTTATGCTATGTTTGTTGAATTTGAGAGTTACTCTAGGATTAATTGGGCTCTAGCTGCCATGTAAGAATTGGGAGAGCCGAATCTTCATCTCAAATTGAAGATTCACTACATCTTGTTTGTTTCTTTCAAAAAACTTTCAATAAAAAATATTCTTATGTGTTATATTCCTAATTTTCTTATCGTTGATTTTCTGCCATTAAAATCAAATTTAAGCTCAGGATTTTCTTAAATTTCTACAATCACTTCATATCAAACAACTCGAGTGTGACGATAGTTTTGCTCAGGAAGGTTTTTTTATTGTTAAGTAAAATTATTTTTTAATACAAAACTCTTTTGAAAGCATAAAAAATAGTGTTTTAAAACTGTCCCAAACTCAGACTGTCGTGATGTTTTGTAAAGTTGATTGTAAAGATATTATAGGTAAAATAATTTTTTTGAAAGTTCCTGTAATATTATAAATATACATTTTTTAAGTGAAAGGCTGCTTTTTAAAGCTACCACACATTAATATCTCTTGTTGCAAAAAATAATATCCCACGATAAAACATTTCTAAAAAGCAATGAGAAAATAATAATCAATTGAAAACTACGACTGTAATCTAAAAAGCAAAATAATGAGAAAACGATCCCAAAAGATCCTAAATAATAAATTAAAAAACCACCATATTTAACTTGAAGATTAATCACAATAAAAAAAACTCAGATGTTTTCACCACATCATCACCGTAATTCACAAGCATATTAGCTATTCTTTTGCTATCATTTTACTGAGTATTTGAAAAGCGTAATAAAATGACAATAAATACTCAATGAATAAGATATTTGTTTCACTTTTACTACGCTTTTCCTGTATTTTTACAAATACTCAGCAAAAAGGTAACTAATATGTAATTAAAATTGTGTATTAGCTACCCTTTTACAAAAATATATCAAAAGCGCATAAAAAATGCAGCAATTCGGATGCAAGCTTGCGTCCGGTGTCAGCACAGAATAATTTGCCCTCCCTGAGGCCATCAACATCAGTAAATATTTGAGCCGAAACAAATTTCTTGATATGCATGGAATAGCTGTATATTGTTTTTTTGGAGACTTTACGACCAAAATGGAAAAAAGATAGTGCAAGTTACAATATAAGTAGTAGCTAATGACTTCAAGTAAGTTGCATCACTCCTTGTTAGTATTACTGGCTTCATAAATGCCCTCTCTTGAGGTCTGAGACGCCATTGTTCCTTTCATCCTGACTTCTGCAGGAAGCGGCTGCTGTTGCTGTTGCTGCTGCTGGCGTGGATGGAACTGCTGCTGATGCTGGGAATGGATTTGGAGCTGCTGAAGTTGGTGAGCTGCTATAAGAGATTGCATCGACTGATTATGGTTATATAATTGCAGATTGGCTCCAAAAGATGGATCAAATTTCATCATTGATGCATTTGGTGTCATCTGTCCGGTGACTAATTTCAAAATCTGCACTTCCTCACGCATTGCGTCATTTACTGCTGTTGAAATGATACCAGAAATTCAGCTAAGAATAAAGATCATTTCAATCAAACATCAATCTGATTATAAAAGAAATTTCTGAAAAGCAACTTGAAACCTATAGCTAAATATAATTGTGATAACAGTCCAAAAAACAAAGCTCTAAAAAAAGTACCCCGAACAGGCCCTTATAATTTGGAGAAATAATTATGTGCGGACACCGGCCCTTTCGGAGGCGAATCCGAGCGCGCCACATCAACTGGTACACAACAACGGTACACAGCAAAAGGGTGACGTGGCTGTTGACCTCGATTTTGTCAAAATCTAGGTCTAGTGAGTTTTGACTCAGTCAAATCGACCAAGCCAAGACCCAAGACCTCTCTCACTTGATTCAGTAGGTCGAACTGGGTGTGTTGAGCCCAGGCCCGGGCCTCGGGTCAACCTGGTTGACCAGGTCAACCTAGGTTGACCTATTTGATCCTTTTGAACTCAAATTCAAATCGAAATCAATTTCAACTCTCCTATAGCTCGATCCTCCACCCACTTGGGTCTAATTGACCATGTTGACTGGATTGACTCATGCCTTGGTCAAATCTAGTCTTGCATGGTCAAACATGACATATTTTGGCCAAATTTAATCCCATTTAATGCCTTAATTGATTCAAAACGCTTTGGAATTAAAAATCCCGCCCAAATCACTTGATCTAGCCTGGTGATGGACGGTGGATCGAATCGTGGCCGTTGAGATTCAATTCAAGCCTTTAAATAGTGATTTTAGGGTTCCAATTTGGGGATCTTGCAATTTATTCCCCCTAAGCCCGAGATTTTTCGTGGAGAGCTCGAGAGAACTCCCCTCTACACTTTCCAAGTAGATCCCAACGACCTAGAGCCGACGCCGGCGATCCTCCGGCGACCCGAAGGTCTAAACGTCCAAAGCTTCGATCCAGTCAATCCGGAGCTTGTTTGACCGAGGACTCAAGAGGGGAAACGTACGAGGACAGTCTACAAGCTCAACCGTGTCAAAGATTCGAAGATCGGACGGTAAAATCTCTCGAAATCCCTTAGGATAGATTGAGCACTTAGATCTAAATAGTTTTCTTTATACTTCGAATTTTATGAAACTAATAGTCCCCCATGATTTCTGTTCATTCCTAGGTTCTAGGTTTAAAATTTTATAAAAATCCATCGAGCGGATTGAGAGAACGAAGCGTTTTTCGTTTTAGGGTTTCGGTCTGAAGGGATCAAGCCCTCTGAGCAATCTGGACCGTTGATCTCGCCGATCAACGGTCCAGATGAGTCGTTTCCGCGGTCGGGATTGACCGCGTGCTTCCAGCCGCGGTTCGGCGCGCCACGTGGCGCGATCTGGTCCGCCCATCCAGACCGCGCGGATCCAACGGTCGGCGCGAGCCGCCGACGTGTTTAAGTGACGCCACGTCACTTGACCGCCGCCACCGCCTCCGAATCCGCGGGATCCAGTCCGCGGTCGACACCTGTCCCGCCGCCTTTAATCATCATCCGATGATTGCGGTGACAGCGCAATCATCGGCAATGATTGCCCGGACCGCGGGAGCCACTCCGGTAGCGCCACGTGTCGCCGGGCGATTATTTTAATATAAAATTTATTTTAAAAGCTATTTAAACTTCAAAAATTCACAGAAAATCCGTTTTTCGTCCGATTTTCGCGTGCGATACCTCGTTTTGTTCGTATTTTCATCCTCTGCATGAAGAAAATTTTTTTTATTAAAATAATATATATATTTTAAATTATTTATAAAACAGTAAAAATTCTTATTTCTATTATTATTTAAATCATTATTTTAATATAATTATTATTATAATATTATTTAATTATAATAATTTATTATAATTATGAATGTTTTAATTATTAACTCACTGATTATTTTTATTATTATTATTATTATTCTTATTATTATTATTATTTATTTTGAAATTATTTTGAAAATAGTCCTTAATGCCCTTTAAATTTCCAAAATTCATAACTTTCTCGTTTTCGATCCGATTTTGACGCACAACCCCTTGATTTGAACGTATTCTGATTCTGCACTTTCTGGAATTGGTTTTATTTGAAATTTGTGGGTCTGTGTGCAATTATTTTCAAAACAGTAAAACAGTAGTATTTAAAAATACTTAATTATTGCCTTTCGACTTCGAAATTACATAACTTTGTCGTTTTAAATCCGCTGTCGACGCACAGCACCTTGTTTTGCATGTACTCTGGATTCTGCATATTTTGAAACTGTTTTCAGGTGAAAATCTTGTCTGTATTTTCTGTTATTACAAAAACAGTAAATCTACACTATTTTAAAATACTATTCTATTATATTTAAAACTTCGGAAATTCATATATTCGCCGTTTTAAATCGGATTTTTGCGTATAACCCCTCGTTCTTTTCAGAAAAGCGAGCTTTATGTTTTGAAACTATTTCCAGCCCCTGATTTTGGCTGTTTTTGACAGATCACTATTTGGATTCGATTATTTGGGTACTTTTGAGATTAAATATTGATTATAGCATTATTTTCAGGATACAAATTACTTTCAAATCGTCTAAGACTTCGTTTGGGTGGTCAGTGGGTCTCCCATATACATATCTACTATAATTTGACTTATTTTTAATTATCTTAATTTCCAAAATTCATATATATGTATTTAAGTATTTTAAAACTATTTTGAAACTATCTATATATTAAATCTCTTAATTCCGGGAGATCCGCTATTCCATGAAACTTTAAACATTGGTTCTATGAATGAAGAGCAATCATGTGGGAAAGGATTAGTGGGTGATTGAGTTCCAATCATTCACTAATCCCTTCGTTAGGTGTCTTTCCTTTTATTTTTCGTAGATTGCATGTGTAGGTTGCACCACGAGCACTTAGCTTAGGCTCTCCTAGATCTAAGGACATGGTGTGTTTATTTCATTTTTGCACTCCCATGCATTTATTACCTGAAGGGTTAGACTAAACATCACTTTAAACCTTGATAACGTAGTGACACCCTAAGGATAATAATTAAGGACCCGTCTAGCGAACTTAGAAGTTTTCTAGGAGCTAGGATAGATCCCGAATTGACATGAAAACTTCAACACTTAGACTTAGTGACATCTAAAACATCACTGAATTTTCTAGGAATTTTTAGGAGTTTTTAAAGTCCTTAGCTAACTAACCCTAATTAACTGGTTAATTAAAGCCCCGAGACCTTCCGGAAAATACAATAAATACACCCTAGGTCAGAAAATTACCCATAATACCTTGAACTGACCAGAATCTAATCCTTGACCTTAGATAAATAGGGCTCCCTAGTTTGACTTCAGGTTAATCCCTAATTTGACCATATGAGAAAATTACCTTTTTGCCCCTAATAAATTATTAAAAATTATTAAAAATCCCAAATCTTCTCCAAACCCTAAGGGATCACTTTCTCAGGTCATCCCTGACTTTTGAGGGTGATTCGACTTAGTTTGGGGCTGATTTGGGCCAAAACAGTAAAATAGGGCCTTCTTCTAATCAATTTAGAAATTTCCATAAATACCCCAGATTTAGAAAATTCATAACTTTAGCTAGAGACCTCCGATTTCAGTGTACTACCTGGCTAACTACTTGTATTGAGGTCTAGTATTTTCCTAAGATGATAGAAATCCCAGACTTAGCCTTTTTCCCATAGTGACCTTTTGGACCCTTAGCTTAGTTCAGAGGAGGACCTAGAACTTTCTAAAATTGGCTAATATCACTTAAACTTTAAATGTCAGTATCCTAAGCTCTTAAAATTGAACAACAAACTGAAATAATTAAAATGGACCTAATTCACTAATATTTGAACTTCAACTAAAATATCCTTTTCAGACTCTCAACAAATATGAACTATAGATAATTTTAACTAATCACCCTGCTTAGGACATATCCAAACCACACTAGCCTTACACACACATAGAATTGTTTGCTAGGGCACCACTTCTAGATCTAGGTTAGGCCGCTGGGATTTACTTTTCTGCTGTGTGCTGGAGCTTTCGCGGATTTCATTGCATGCTGTTTGAAAAACGATTGGTGTGTTTGCTTACATTTATTGCACTCTGTGATGTGATGAGCGCTAGATTTACCCCTAGGTTAGGAACGCCACATATATATATTGTTCTTCCGTGCAGGTGGCCATGCTCAAGCTAATAAAACGGGGGAGCAATATCATGATTTCTAATAATATTTTATGTAGGTGCTTGCTCAGCTCCCCCTAAATAAAATGAGGGCTAAATTAATTATAACTGCACAGGTGGAGCTGCTTAGCCCTCAAAATTAAGAGCATGGCTTGGCACAGGGTCAATGGTGTTAGCACTTTTATTTTTATATAAACTGCTTGGGATGATTATTAGGATAACCTTGCAGGTGATTTAGAATTTACTGTTTTTTTCAATAAATGTAAATTTGTATGTAATCATTGTTAAGAGTTGTGAAAACAACTTTTGAGTTGGGATATTCTTATCCAGCTCGGATTCTAAAAGAAGAAGGCATCCCTAAGGGGAGAGTCTTCTTCCATTTGGAAGACTGAGTTGGATGGCTTTAGATATCCAAAGAGAAAAGACAATACCCCTATACTGGGGGAATTGTCTCTTCGTTTCGATATTCAAGCCACGACGGATCCAAGGAGTCCAAGGAGGAGAGATCCAAGGAGTCCAAGGAGGAGAGATCCAAGAAGTCCAAGGAGAAGATATCCAGAAGACTAAAGATTTGAAGACCCAATATCCCACTCAAAGTTGTTGGCGTCTGTCATAGGCTTAGAAATCCGGGTTGTTGGCAGTGGAGTCCGGCCACTTTATTTTCTGTATATCTGGGGTGTAATAAGGGCAATTTGCCTATGGCCATTTAGTTGATTATTTTGGATTTATATTGATGTGTTTACCTGATTGCGCAGTAGAAATTACCTGCTTTTTCTAGGTTTCTTTCTTGCATGTCGTTTTTGTTTTCGCCTGGATTTCGTAGGCTCTTCTAAGGACTATAAAATTTTTATACTCATAACTAATTTCTAAAATTTTAAGTTATAAATAACATAGAAATCTAACGAACCTAGGGAACTGCCGGAATCGTCCGGGGTCGCATGCATATTACTGCATTTCTTCTTTCCTTGCTATAAGACATCTCCCTGCCTGCGGGTAGAGTCCGGATAATCTGGCCTATGAGGATGAAGTGCCGGACCTAGGGAGACTCAGTCTTTTCTAAAAATTTATTTTCTATAAGCCTGTTTTTTTTTAAAGTTCTATAGCATTCATGAGCTGACAATTCAACTAGCATGCATTGCATTAGTAACCAACTAATTAAAATTTAATTGCATTAGCTAGGAGCATCTAACCCACATAAGTCCAGGACCACTTAGGAAATCCTCTAGATGTCGGTCCTATTTCCAATAACTGTACTACCCACCCATCTTTCATAATTGACCTGACAGCATGGTTTTGAATCGATTAGGTGGTTAGCTGGCTCCCCCATCCAGGCCGGGATAAGTCCAGATCTTTGTATTGCATTAGCTAGGACACTGGTCTTAGTGTGTGTCGAACACTAAGTCCAATCTAGATTTAGGGTTCGAGGCTACTACACTCGGTCTCGTAGTATGCCTAAAATAGTAGGTAGGTTCCTTCTTTTCAGGGACTCTAAATCCTACTTATCTGCGTCACAGGATGACGCCGCCTCTATCTCTTCTCTCACGCATGTGATCGAGTGCTTGATTTATCTTCTTCAGTTTCTATTTAGTACCCTAGAGTCTCCGAATGCTGGTATGAGCCATGTATGTTTGATTCACCCCTTCGGACCCTTCTTCCTCTTGGATAGGATTTCCTAGTCTATACCCATGTGCCAATCCCACTTTAGGAGAGGATAATGTATGATCCTTAATCGAGAGTTTTCTCAGGCTCCGGCCTGGGATGTAATTAACCACGGGGGCTTGCGCCCGTGGGAAACTTGATCCCACATCTACTAAACCCCATTCGATCTCTCATATCGGATGGGGGAAACCCGTGATTTGGTTATGTATATTACTATCCATCGGGGTGTGTTGGCGATAGCCTCTATCCCCAATGGTCAGTCGTATGCACGATCCAATCTGCCCTTCCAATCGACCCGTTCGCGCGGTGTTCTTTCGGAGGTCCACAGGTTTCTGGCGACCACGGTGGGACCAGTTTCTCTCTCCATCTTTGGATTATATATTATCTTTTCTTGTGTGTACTCCGGGATTGGTACTCCTTAGATTAGATCCGTCCCACTCTTAGTTAGGGTCTTTCCTTAGTTAGGGTTCTTTCCTCTTAGCTAGGGTTTCCCCCCTACTCTTCTCCTTTCCAGCCTAGCAGGCTATTCTACCCTTTATCAATTCCTATCTATCTTCATCAAATCTCAATCAAATCCTTCATTCTTTTGTGATTTCAATTTTAACTAATTCTTTTCACTTTCTTTTCTTGGCAGCAGTGCCATGGCTTCTTCAGCCCCTTCCGTTACCTTTGCTTTTGGTTCGGACGCGCGGGTGACTCTCCCTGAGTCCCTGCTCGCTAGTCCGCCAGTGGGAGGAATCACTTTTGGTTCCTTCACTGACTCGGCCTTCGTCACTCTTGGCGGGCCGACCCCGGCCGAGGCTGCTGCATTCTCTCCTCCTCAGAGGAGAGGACGCGCAGCCATGCGCCCGTTTGGACGTCCTGCTGCTCGGCGCCCAGTCCGAGCACCACGTCCTGTTCCTGTTCCTGCGCAGCCAGTGCGCATTGTGGCTAGGCGACCAGTGCCTAGGCCACACCCGGTTCCAGTTTGTCCTGCGGTTAGGCGTCCAGTGCCTGCCGCACCTACTGCTCAGGTTGCCCCGGCCCCTCAACGCCGGCAGCCTGCTGCAGTAGTTCCACCTGTTCGTGCAGCGGTCAGGCGACCTGCGCCTGCCGCTCCTGTTGCACAGGCTGCCCCGGCCCCTCAGCGCCGGCAGCCTGTTGCTGTTACTCCGACTGTTCAGACGGAAGTACCTCGCGTTCGGGTTGCCCCTCCCGCTTCCACTAGGAAGAGGGGTGCCCAGACCAAGGTGCCTTCGCCTTCCACTGGTCGGGTTTCTGTTTTCGCCCGACTTTCTCACCCCGAGATTGTTGGGCAGACCCCAACACTTCCCGTTGTTCCTGTTCCCGGTCCTGATGTTCCTTCCTCTTCCACCTCCGGTCTTGGGAGAAGGGCCAGGAGGAATAGGAACAGGAGACTTCGTTTAGCTGCGTCAGAGGCAGAGAGGCAGCAGATGGCTGACGCTATAGCTCACCAGGAGCTAGTTGAGAGGACAGTGGCTCCCAGGCAGCGGAGGCCACGACGAGTTGCAGTTGTGCCAGTTCCAGAGGTTGTAGTGGCTCCCGAGATAGAGGCAGTTCAGGGAGGACGCTTTTCCCCGTTGACACATAGTGGGGACGAGGAGGACGTTGCCCGCATTGCGGTGGCTTCTCCTGTTACCACTACCCTACCCCGTGCTAGGATCCCTAGGGACGCTGGTGTTCGAGCACTCACCCAGAGGATTCGAAACATCGTCCGCCTAGCAGGTAGTAGGGGTCCTGTCGATCGGCAGAAGATACTCCGTCAGATTTCTCGGGCCACCTTTCAGTTGCGAGGACAGACTGCTAGGAGGCTTTACAGTTGGCAGAGGGGACAGACAGCTCAGCAGCCTGCAGATACAGTTCCAGTAGTCAGACCCCCGGCGGTTACTTCTGCTGCAGGACGGCGCCCACGTCGTCGAGGACGGAGACAGCAGCGGAGGCCTGCCCAGCCTCAGGTCAGTTCAGAGGTAGTAGCTCCAGAGCAGCCAGTTACCTGTGTAGAGCCCCGTCGCAGTAGGTGTGTTGGGAGACGTCGACAGGCGGACACCCTTGCTGAGCCAGTACAGTTAGTGGAGACAGTACGCCCAGTCGGGCTAGTACAGTCAATACAGTTAGTCGAGGCAGCACGACCATATGAGACAGTACAGTTGGCAGAGGTAGTGCAGCAGCCAGATGAGGCAGTTGGTCAGATGGATTTGACAGTTTCTCCCGGGTCCGAGGCTGTCCCGATGACTTGTGATGAGGATGCAGTAGTTACTCCTGTTGGGTCACCGGATCGAGTTGAGACACCTTTAGCTCCCAGTACTCATAGGATCACTTCCCCTATGAGTCCCTACATAGAGGCACTTCGTCGGATCTTTTCAGAGGATGACTCATTCGAGGATGAGTCAGATGAGGATATACCAGTACACCAGGTTTGTGAGACTACCCGTCGAGGTCACTCGGATGAGCAGAGAGAGCCCGAGGACCAGGATGAGCGGGAAGACCCCGAGGCAGGAGGGTCTCCGAGAGCAGTAGCTACAGACACCACAGTCTTACACTTACAGACTCAGATGGCCACTGGGAAGATCCATCTCCAGGACAGTGATTCGGTACAGCCTTTAGATAAGGCTACTCAGACAGTTCAGATGATCTCTAGTCCTAGCCACAGTTCCAGCCACAGTGACGGTCAGAGTTACAGTCAGGGCAGTAGTGGTAGATTACTCCACAGTTCTGAGGGAGAGTGGCAGCTAGCACTCTCCAAGGAGACTTAGCAGATGATTGAGCAAACTGTACAGAGTTTAGAGGCGGTTGAGATGAGGCCTCCCAATGCCAAATTGACAGTTGCCACTCCAGCTTCTTCGTTAGCACATTTTCTTTTTACTTCTATCTGTACTAGAAAAATATGTTTTAAAAAAAAAAAAAATGAAAAAATGATTGTAACCTCAAAAGGGAAGATAGGCCCCCTTCCAGCACTTGGGCTTGAGGACCTCGTTCTCCCTTATTTTGATGATTAATTAATAAAAAAATGATGATTTGCAATTATGATGACTCTCTCACTTCTTTTAGTTCTACTAGCTTTGTAGCGATGACTCATGAAAGAGTATGATCTCTCTATCTCACCTTAGGGGTGGAGAGATTTCTTCTTTTGAACTAAAATCTTTTTCAAATTGAAATTGGATTTAGAAGTGAAAATTTTCTTTATTATCTTGTGATTCTCTATCTCATAGATAACTATAGTATATTGATGCATAAAACTTCATAATTTTCTTAATCATGATATTCATTCTTATCAGAGGATAGGATTTGTTTTGTAGATCATTCTTCCTTGTCCAAGAGAAGTAAGTCTTCTTCTCTTGTACTTGGAAGATGATCTTACAACTGAGAAACAGTTTTCTTTTAGGGATTTGGAAAAGGAAGCCAGTTACAAAAAATTGAAAAGATGCGCAAAGCGCCAAAGGTGAAAGATACACAAAGTGTATCAAGTGATTGAAATTTGTGCAAAGCACATGAGAGTTCATAAAGTGGCTCAAAGAGCCCAAAAGTTATAAGTAAATGGCTTCACTTTCTAGTAAATCTCTAAATCTCAGAAAATCTATATCCTTTCAATATTTTTGATACTTGATTCTGAAAATTATGATTTTGAAATCATCATTATACATTGATATCCTATAAGATGTGGAAGTGTATTCTCATACAAGAAATAAAGAAAATTAAATTTCTTTGTCTAATTTAAATTCCTTTTTAGATTAGATTTCAATTCAAGAGAGGAAAATATTCATATAAGTGAGATGTCATGATTTAGCTAGTATGGAGCTTGATCTGAGTTAATAAATTTAAATTGAGGTTCCTTTTAAAATTAGAGGGAGTTAAGTACTAAACTCCTTTGAAATATGTGCTCACTTATCACTTTTGACTGGGTCCACACCCTCCTATACTTGTTAGGATCGGTGATGTTGATCCTTTATTAAAAAGTGAATGGCTTCTTCCTATCAGTCCTGCTCTGATAGTTGAAGGCCTCAGTCCATTCATTTGAGATGAATGTGATAGGGGATGTCTAAATCACTGATTTAGACCATGGAGAGATGTGATACTGGGTCCACACCCTCCTACTTTTGTTAGGATTGGTGATGTTGATCCTCTACTAGAATGAGATTCTCTTCTTCCTATCAGCCCTGCTCTGATAGTTGAAGCCCCCAGTCTATTCACATGAGTTGAATTTGATCGGGAATGTCATAGTCTTTTTAGATTACACTCTTTTGAGAGAGGATATTGGGTCCATATCCACCTATGTTAGTTAGGTGGGGTGATATTGATCCTCTATCCCTATGAGATTCTCTTCTTCCTATCAGTCTTGATCTGATAGATGTAGCACCCGGTTCATTCATATGGGTTGAATGTGATCAGGGATGCATGAGTCATTAGTTTAGACTCTTTTGGAGGTACGATACTGGGTCCACACCATCCTATGCTAGTCAGGTGTGGTAGTGTTGATCCTCTATCTTGATGTCGATCTTTGTTATTTCGATATGATTGTGCTCGCCAGCTCATTCAGATGATTTGAATGTGACCTGGATTAAAAAAAAAAAAAAAAAAAATCGTGTGATAAAAAGAGGGAAGCTCGTAGGAGAACAAAAACCCGGTTGCCCTTGTCACAGGAGGAACCCGGTAAAACTCTCTAAGAGCCCAAATTCCCCAAAATTTCTTTCTTCTCCCTTGAAAGCACTTTGGTGATTTCCTCAAGGTTGAGCTCTCAATTAGTTGGTTATAAGTCTATGTGATTAAAAATGTCTCTCTTTGATAGTGATGTACTACACTGTATTTTAGATGAAAACATCACTATCTTCCGGGCTTAGGTCTTTTTGAGAAAAGATCGCCCCCCTACTGCCCTCTTTTGGCAGCCTACCTTCCCATTCATACACTGCTCTGAGCTGCCAGAGTGGTTCTATGAATGTGATAGTGTTACTTTCACCTCGCACAGGGTCCTACCTGATTAGGGTAGGTGTTACCATTATGACCTACTGATAATCATAGATCTCACTCATGATTATCATACTAGGTGTCAGGAGTGCTCCCTTGTCACCTCAGAGTTGTGCTGTGGTGTGGTACATCTATTCTCAGGTGTTAGCGCCACGACTTTAGGAGCTTTGATTTCCTAGTAGAAGATCAGCTCCTGAGTTTCTTTACTCCCCTGCTCTCTACATTTATACCCTACTCTTAGCTGCTAGAGTAGCTCTATGAATGTTGTTTTGTTGTTTTTGCTTCTCACAGGGTCCTACCCAGTTAGGGTAGGTGTTACCCTTGTGACCCCTTTTTGGTAATCATCGATTTCAATCATGGTTACCTTTCTCGGTAGTAAGAATGTCCTCTTACTACCTAGAGTTGTTTCTCTTGTTGTGATGTAGTACATCCTACCTCAGATGTTAGCATCACATCCTCAGGAGTCCTGATTTTCCAGTAGAGAATCGGCTCCTTAGTTTCTTTCTGTATCAACCTCACCATTCATACCCTACTCTTAGCTGCTAGAGTAGTCCTATGAGTATATTAGTGTTGCTTTTTACTCCCCACAGGGTCCTATCCAATCAGGGTAGGTGTTACCGCTGTGGCCCCTTTGATGTTGTATTAATTTCATTTAAGATTACTATTCCCGGGTAGTGAGTGTGTCCCCTTACTACCTGGAGTTATTTCCTCAGTTGCAATGTAGTACATCTTACCTCAGGTGTTAGCATTGCATCCTTATGAGCTTTGATTTTCTAGTGGAAGATCAGCTCCTTAGTTTCTTTACTCACTTCAACATTCATAACATACTCTTAGCTGCTAGGGTAGTTCTATGAATGTTGTTCTGTTGTTCTTTCTCCCCACAGGGTCCTACCCAATCAGGGTAGGTGTTACCACTGTGACCCTTTCTGATATTTTATCAATCCTATTCATAATGATTGTCCTCAGGTAGTGAGTGTGTCCCCTTACTACCTAGAGCTGTTTTTCTTGTAGTGATGTAGTATACATTGCCTCGGATATTAACATCACTACTTTGAGAACTTTGATCCTCTAGCAGAAGATCAGTTCTTCTACTCTTTTCTTTGACCCATCCTACCATTCATACACTAAGCTCAGTCGCCGGATTAGTCTTATGAATGAGTTGAGGTCACTTCCACTTCCCACAGGGTCCCACTAGTTTGTGTGGGTGTTACCACTATGAGGTTTTGTTTACTCAGAGTTGTTTCCCTTAGTGGAGAGGGTGCTCCCTCGCTACTTTGACTTTTTTTCTCCTACTTAGTGATATGGAGCATCATGCCTCAGATGCTACAATCACCTTTTCCTTGAGCTTTGATTCTCTAGTAGAGAGTCAACTCCTCCAGACCTTTGCTACTTGCTTCCCCATTGAGATCCCACTCCTAGCTGCCGGAGAGATCCTTTGGATGTTTTGATACCGTTTCCACTTCTTACAGGGTCCCCATCAGTTAGTATGGGTTTACCACTGTAGCTCCCTTGAGGGTTGTTTTTACTAGGCTTAGTCCTACTTTCCGTAGTAGAGGTACCCCCTCGCTACTTGAGTTCTTTTTTTTTTACTCCGTCGGAATGAGATTACTCCTTTGCACACTCTACTAAGGGTGTATCTCTTCCAGCTTTGGTTAGGAGACGTCGCACTGATGTCCCTCCTTCCCTTTTGTGTAGGGTTAGAGTTCCCTAGGAGATCCTGACGGCATCTAAATACTCATGGCCACGACGATTTGTCCTCTACCATGTGGTTACCAGAGAGCTAGAAGGGGTTCCCTAGGTGGTTCTTCTCTCAAAATTATCCCATTTACTTACCTCCTTTTCCCTCACATCCCTACACAGATGCGTGTTAGGCTGATGTCGAGGTGACTTTTGACCTTCTATTCTGCTGTTTGAAATGAACAGACAGATAGTTGAGTTTACCTGGTAGAGAGGACCTGACAGAGCACCTGGCAGGTACTCCTCGCCACGCTTTTGATTACCCTGTTCTGATCAGACAGGCATCGGAGCTTGACTCTTTATTCACTCAGTTGAAATAACTGAGTGGGTATTGAGCCCTTCTTCATCTGCAAGACCGAGCTGGTCGAACAGATGTTGAAGTTTACCTGTTGAGTGAGCCCGACAGAGTCCCTGGGAGGCGCAATTCCTCAACATTTCTCTTTTTACTCGGATGTCCTGTAAAAGACTACGCAGGCTTCCACTTCGTGGTTCATGAGCTTCTCGCTGAGGTCAGGCAGAAGTAGTGGCCACCCCAATCCACTGTTCCGAAAGGAGCAGGAGGGGCGGGATCCTTTTCACCCTCTACCCGCTGTCCATATGCGATCAGCCTGGTAGTTGGTTTTTACCTACCGTTGAGTGAGCCCGACAGAGTCCCTGGGAGGCGCAATTCCTCAACACCCCTTTACTCGGATGTCCTGTAAAAGACTACGCAGGCTTCTACTTCGTGGTTCATAAGCTTCTCGCTGAGGTCAGGCAGAAGTAGTGGCCACCCCAATCCACTGTTCCGAAAGGAGCAGGAGGGGCGGGATCCTTTCACCCTCTACCCGCTGTCCATATGCGATCAGCCTGGTAGTTGGTTCTTACCTACCGTTGAGAGAGCCCGACAGAGTCCCTGGGAGGCATTCCTCAACACCCTTTTACTCGGATGTCCTGTAAAAGACTACGCAGGCTTCCACTTCGTGTCTTCTTTACTTTTGCTGAGGTCAGGCAGAGGTATCGAGTCACCCCAATCCACTGTTCCGAAAGGATCAGGAGGGGCGGGATCCTTTTCACTTTCCACCCCGCTGTCCAGATACGGTCAGGCGGGTAGCTGGTTTTACTTGGTAGAGAGGGCCTGGCAGAGCACCTGGCAGGAACTCCTCGCCTTTTTCTGAGTGTCCTGTTCTGATCAAGCAGGCACCAGACTCCGTGACTCCCCTTATTTGTCGCCTTGAGTTGGTCAGGCAAATACTGAGTCACCCCAATCCACAGTCCTGAAATGGGCAGGAGGAGATGGGATCTTTTCACCTTCTATCCTGCTGTTTGAAATGAACAAGCAGGAAGCTGGTTTGACTTACTTGGTAGAGAGGGCCTGACAGAGCACCTGGCAGGAACTCCTCGCCACTCTTTTTCCCTGAGTGTCTTGTTCCGATTAGGCAGACACCAGGCGTTGTGATTCATTTGTTTGCTGACCCGATTTTGTCAGGCAGATACTGAGTCACCCCAATCCACTGTCCTGAAATAGGTAGGAGGATATGGGACCCTTTCACCTTCTATTATGCTGATTCGATATAGTCAGATAAATAGTTGGTATGCTTTTGCTACCTTACTTGTGGTTCTACTCTGGGCTCTACCCCTGCTACGGGATAAGGCCAGAGGAGAATCCGTTTACCTTTTTTTTTTTTTTTTACCCTTGAGGTGATCTTTACTTTTGATTCTTTTTTCTGCTCTGCCCTCGCTATAGGGCAAGGCTATAGGAGAATCCCCTTACCTTGTTTTCACCTTTTTAGGTGATCCTTACTGTTGGTTCTATCCTAGGCTCTACCCTTGTCAAAGGATAAGACCAGGAGAAGACCCTACTGCCAGTTCACCATTTTGGTGATTCTGGACTTGTGCACTGCTGTTTTCACTCTATCCTAGGCTCTACCCTCGCTGAAGAGTAAGGCCAGGAGAAGAGTTCCCTACTTTTCTCCCCTCTTTTTGATACTCATGATCTTTACTCTACCTTTTTATGGCATAGTCGGTCAACGCCAACACGAGCAGTTCACTAGTTGTTCGCCACCCCTGTTGGGGGTCCGTTTGTTGACCTCGATTTTGTCAAAATCTAGGTCTAGTGAGTTTTGACTCAGTCAAATCGACCAAGCCAAGACCCAAGACCTCTCTCACTTGATTCAGTAGGTCGAACTGGGTGTGTTGAGCCCAGGCCCGGGCCTCGGGTCAACCTGGTTGACCAGGTCAACCTAGGTTGACCTATTTGATCCTTTTGAACTCAAATTCAAATCGAAATCAATTTCAACTCTCCTATAGCTCGATCCTCCACCCACTTGGGTCTAATTGACCATGTTGACTGGATTGACTCATGCCTTGGTCAAATCTAGTCTTGCATGGTCAAACATGACATATTTTGGCCAAATTTAATCCCATTTAATGCCTTAATTGATTCAAAACGCTTTGGAATTAAAAATCCCGCCCAAATCACTTGATCTAGCCTGGTGATGGACGGTGGATCGAATCGTGGCCGTTGAGATTCAATTCAAGCCTTTAAATAGTGATTTTAGGGTTCCAATTTGGGGATCTTGCAATTTATTCCCCCTAAGCCCGAGATTTTTCGTGGAGAGCTCGAGAGAACTCCCCTCTACACTTTCCAAGTAGATCCCGACGACCTAGAGCCGACGCCGGCGATCCTCGGCGACCCGAAGGTCTAAACGTCCAAAGCTTCGATCCAGTCAATCCGGAGCTTGTTTGACCGAGGACTCAAGAGGGGAAACGTACGAGGACAGTCTACAAGCTCAACCGTGTCAAAGATTCGAAGATCGGACGGTAAAATCTCTCGAAATCCCTTAGGATAGATTGAGCACTTAGATCTAAATAGTTTTCTTTATACTTCGAATTTTATGAAACTAATAGTCCCCCATGATTTCTGTTCATTCCTAGGTTCTAGGTTTAAAATTTTATAAAAATCCATCGAGCGGATTGAGAGAACGAAGCGTTTTTCGTTTTAGGGTTTCGGTCTGAAGGGATCAAGCCCTCTGAGCAATCTGGACCGTTGATCTCGCCGATCAACGGTCCAGATGAGTCGTTTCCGCGGTCGGGATTGACCGCGTGCTTCCAGCCGCGGTTCGGCGCGCCACGTGGCGCGATCTGGTCCGCCCATCCAGACCGCGCGGATCCAACGGTCGGCGCGAGCCGCCGACGTGTTTAAGTGACGCCACGTCACTTGACCGCCGCCACCGCCTCCGAATCCGCGGGATCCAGTCCGCGGTCGACACCTGTCCCGCCGCCTTTAATCATCAGCCGATGATTGCGGTGACAGCGCAATCATCGGCAATGATTGCCCGGACCGCGGGAGCCACTCGGTAGCGCCACGTGTCGCCGGGCGATTATTTTAATATAAAATTTATTTTAAAAGCTATTTAAACTTCAAAAATTCACAGAAAATCCGTTTTTCGTCCGATTTTCGCGTGCGATACCTCGTTTTGTTCGTATTTTCATCCTCTGCATGAAGAAAATTTTTTTTTATTAAAATAATATATATATTTTAAATTATTTATAAAACAGTAAAAATTCTTATTTCTATTATTATTTAAATCATTATTTTAATATAATTATTATTATAATATTATTTAATTATAATAATTTATTATAATTATGAATGTTTTAATTATTAACTCACTGATTATTTTTATTATTATTATTATTATTCTTATTATTATTATTATTTATTTTGAAATTATTTTGAAAATAGTCCTTAATGCCCTTTAAATTTCCAAAATTCATAACTTTCTCGTTTTCGATCCGATTTTGACGCACAACCCCTTGATTTGAACGTATTCTGATTCTGCACTTTCTGGAATTGGTTTTATTTGAAATTTGTGGGTCTGTGTGCAATTATTTTCAAAACAGTAAAACAGTAGTATTTAAAAATACTTAATTATTGCCTTTCGACTTCGAAATTACATAACTTTGTCGTTTTAAATCCGCTGTCGACGCACAGCACCTTGTTTTGCATGTACTCTGGATTCTGCATATTTTGAAACTGTTTTCAGGTGAAAATCTTGTCTGTATTTTCTGTTATTACAAAAACAGTAAATCTACACTATTTTAAAATACTATTCTATTATATTTAAAACTTCGGAAATTCATATCTTCGCCGTTTTAAATCGGATTTTTGCGTATAACCCCTCGTTCTTTTCAGAAAAGCGAGCTTTATGTTTTGAAACTATTTCCAGCCCCTGATTTTGGCTGTTTTTGACAGATCACTATTTGGATTCGATTATTTGGGTACTTTTGAGATTAAATATTGATTATAGCATTATTTTCAGGATACAAATTACTTTCAAATCGTCTAAGACTTCGTTTGGGTGGTCAGTGGGTCTCCCATATACATATCTACTATAATTTGACTTATTTTTAATTATCTTAATTTCCAAAATTCATATATATGTATTTAAGTATTTTAAAACTATTTTGAAACTATCTATATATTAAATCTCTTAATTCCGGGAGATCCGCTATTCCATGAAACTTTAAACATTGGTTCTATGAATGAAGAGCAATCATGTGGGAAAGGATTAGTGGGTGATTGAGTTCCAATCATTCACTAATCCTTCGTTAGGTGTCTTTCCTTTTATTTTTCGTAGATTGCATGTGTAGGTTGCACCACGAGCACTTAGCTTAGGCTCTCCTAGATCTAAGGACATGGTGTGTTTATTTCATTTTTGCACTCCCATGCATTTATTACCTGAAGGGTTAGACTAAACATCACTTTAAACCTTGATAACGTAGTGACACCCTAAGGATAATAATTAAGGACCCGTCTAGCGAACTTAGAAGTTTTCTAGGAGCTAGGATAGATCCCGAATTGACATGAAAACTTCAACACTTAGACTTAGTGACATCTAAAACATCACTGAATTTTCTAGGAATTTTTAGGAGTTTTTAAAGCCCTTAGCTAACTAACCCTAATTAACTGGTTAATTAAAGCCCCGAGACCTTCCGGAAAATACAATAAATACACCCTAGGTCAGAAAATTACCCATAATACCTTGAACTGACCAGAATCTAATCCTTGACCTTAGATAAATAGGGCTCCCTAGTTTGACTTCAGGTTAATCCCTAATTTGACCATAGGAGAAAATTACCTTTTTGCCCCTAATAAATTATTAAAAATTATTAAAAATCCCAAATCTTCTCCAAACCCTAAGGGATCACTTTCTCAGGTCATCCCTGACTTTTGAGGGTGATTCGACTCAGTTTGGGGCTGATTTGGGCCAAAACAGTAAAATAGGGCATTCTTCTAATCAATTTAGAAATTTCCATAAATACCCCAGATTTAGAAAATTCATAACTTTAGCTAGAGACCTCCGATTTCAGTGTACTACCTGGCTAACTACTTGTATTGAGGTCTAGTATTTTCCTAAGATGATAGAAATCCAAGACTTAGCCTTTTTCCCATAGTGACCTTTTGGACCCTTAGCTTAGTTCAGAGGAGGACCTAGAACTTTCTAAAATTGGCTAATATCACTTAAACTTTAAATGTCAGT
Source organism: Dendrobium nobile (assembly GCA_022539455.1). Classification (NCBI taxonomy): domain Eukaryota; kingdom Viridiplantae; phylum Streptophyta; class Magnoliopsida; order Asparagales; family Orchidaceae; genus Dendrobium; species Dendrobium nobile. The sequence continues at coordinate 11,026,606 of CM039719.1, forward strand.
ATCCTAAGCTCTTAAAATTGAACAACAAACTGAAATAATTAAAATGGACTTAATTCACTAATATTTGAACTTCAACTAAAATATCCTTTTCAGACTCTCAACAAATATGAACTATAGATAATTTTAACTAATCACCCTGCTTAGGACATATCCAAACCACACTAGCCTTACACACACATAGAATTGTTTGCTAGGGCACCACTTCTAGATCTAGGTTAGGCCGCTGGGATTTACTTTTCTGCTGTGTGCTGGAGCTTTCGCGGATTTCATTGCATGCTGTTTGAAAAACGATTGGTGTGTTTGCTTACATTTATTGCACTCTGTGATGTGATGAGCGCTAGATTTACCCCTAGGTTAGGAACGCCACATATATATATTGTTCTTCCGTGCAGGTGGCCATGCTCAAGCTAATAAAACGGGGGAGCAATATCATGATTTCTAATAATATTTTATGTAGGTGCTTGCTCAGCTCCCCCTAAATAAAATGAGGGCTAAATTAATTATAACTGCACAGGTGGAGCTGCTTAGCCCTCAAAATTAAGAGCATGGCTTGGCACAGGGTCAATGGTGTTAGCACTTTTATTTTTATATAAACTGCTTGGGATGATTATTAGGATAACCTTGCAGGTGATTTAGAATTTACTGTTTTTTTCAATAAATGTAAATTTGTATGTAATCATTGTTAAGAGTTGTGAAAACAACTTTTGAGTTGGGATATTCTTATCCAGCTCGGATTCTAAAAGAAGAAGGCATCCCTAAGGGGAGAGTCTTCTTCCATTTGGAAGACTGAGTTGGATGGCTTTAGATATCCAAAGAGAAAAGACAATACCCCTATCTGGGGGAATTGTCTCTTCGTTTCGATATTCAAGCCACGACGGATCCAAGGAGTCCAAGGAGGAGAGATCCAAGGAGTCCAAGGAGGAGAGATCCAAGAAGTCCAAGGAGAAGATATCCAGAAGACTAAAGATTTGAAGACCCAATATCCCACTCAAAGTTGTTGGCGTCTGTCATAGGCTTAGAAATCCGGGTTGTTGGCAGTGGAGTCCGGCCACTTTATTTTCTGTATATCTGGGGTGTAATAAGGGCAATTTGCCTATGGCCATTTAGTTGATTATTTTGGATTTATATTGATGTGTTTACCTGATTGCGCAGTAGAAATTACCTGCTTTTTCTAGGTTTCTTTCTTGCATGTCGTTTTTGTTTTCGCCTGGATTTCGTAGGCTCTTCTAAGGACTATAAAATTTTTATACTCATAACTAATTTCTAAAATTTTAAGTTATAAATAACATAGAAATCTAACGAACCTAGGGAACTGCCGGAATCGTCCGGGGTCGCATGCATATTACTGCATTTCTTCTTTCTTTGCTATAAGACATCTCCCTGCCTGCGGGTAGAGTCCGGATAATCTGGCCTATGAGGATGAAGTGCCGGACCTAGGGAGACTCAGTCTTTTCTAAAAATTTATTTTCTATAAGCCTGTTTTTTTTTAAAGTTCTATAGCATTCATGAGCTGACAATTCAACTAGCATGCATTGCATTAGTAACCAACTAATTAAAATTTAATTGCATTAGCTAGGAGCATCTAACCCACATAAGTCCAGGACCACTTAGGAAATCCTCTAGATGTCGGTCCTATTTCCAATAACTGTACTACCCACCCATCTTTCATAATTGACCTGACAGCATGGTTTTGAATCGATTAGGTGGTTAGCTGGCTCCCCCATCCAGGCCGGGATAAGTCCAGATCTTTGTATTGCATTAGCTAGGACACTGGTCTTAGCGTGTGTCGAACACTAAGTCCAATCTAGATTTAGGGTTCGAGGCTACTACACTCGGTCTCGTAGTATGCCTAAAATAGTAGGTAGGTTCCTTCTTTTCAGGGACTCTAAATCCTACTTATCTGCGTCACAGGATGACGCCGCCTCTATCTCTTCTCTCACGCATGTGATCGAGTGCTTGATTTATCTTCTTCAGTTTCTATTTAGTACCCTAGAGCCTCCGAATGCTGGTATGAGCCATGTATGTTTGATTCACCCCTTCGGACCCTTCTTCCTCTTGGATAGGATTTCCTAGTCTATACCCATGTGCCAATCCCACTTTAGGAGAGGATAATGTATGATCCTTAATCGAGAGTTTTCTCAGGCTCCGGCCTGGGATGTAATTAACCACGGGGGCTTGCGCCCGTGGGAAACTTGATCCCACATCTACTAAACCCCATTCGATCTCTCATATCGGATGGGGGAAACCCGTGATTTGGTTATGTATATTACTATCCATCGGGGTGTGTTGGCGATAGCCTCTATCCCCAATGGTCAGTCGTATGCACGATCCAATCTGCCCTTCCAATCGACCCGTTCGCGCGGTGTTCTTTCGGAGGTCCACAGTGGCGCGCTCTAATTCGCTTCCGGACGGCATCTGTATCCGTACATAATAATTTCACAAAAATTTGATCCCAAGTGGAACATCAAATTTAACAATCTTTGCATCTCACAAAATTCATTGATAATGTTAGTCAACATGAGCATTGTAATTAATGACTTTCAAATGAAATAACAGGTGTTATTAGAAAAAATATATAATAATGAAGGCTACCAGATAAAAGCTGAATACAAGGAAGATGGCAAGATAATATATACAAGTAAAATGCTATATATATATGGTGCAAACTTATATATATGCAGTATTTAATATATGATAATGCTTTATGGACACAATGGGTAGCTATCATGCAAAATGCACAAAAAATCTTACCATCTTGCAGGTGGACCTGTTGTTCAATGGTTTGTAAACGGAGCTTCAACTCACTGTTTTCAGCACTCAACCCATTGGTGTCCCTCTGTACCATGCGATTGCAATGAATCATAAAACTCCATAAGAAATATATTACACTTTGACAAGTTGAGCTTTGTAATGTAAAGAACATTTAACAAAGCAAAAGGAAATGTTTCTAAAAGCACAAACAAAACTAAACAAGCACAAAAGAGTCTACTCCAAATGCAGATCTTCAGTTTCAAATTTAAAATGTGGCCTTCTAACAAAATGATTTAGGTTATCTATTTCAGAACAAATAGATGGCAAACTTCAGTGCTAGCATATGTCCACACATTAAAAAAGATCGATTTTATTTTCCAAAATAGCAAATCTTCACCACAAGCTCCACATTTCCAGTTCAGCCAACCAGTTTTTAAAAGTTCACAAATTCTAACGGTAAATATGTTAAGAAACTAATTTTAAAATCACTATGATATGTTCAACATATTAGATTAGACGACAATTTTGTACTTTCACAGGATCCTGATTTAAATGCTTCAAATCTTAAAAATTTTCACCACTTACAATTAATTGCAAATTATTCAGGGCTAATAAGGTCCTATGGTTCAATTAGATCTAACAATTGGCAGTACCGCAGCAACCTGTCCTGGCGTGAACCTGATTTTAATTGGCATCAGAAGATGCCCACTGGGCTAGCCAAATCAGATTTAGGGTTCGTTTGGGACAGCTTTCGTAATGCTTTCTAAAGCAGTGTTTTAGTTAAATATTTTATTGAATTAGAATTTTTTGTGCTAAAAAGCTGTTTTAGAAAGCAATGAGAAAGCTGTCCCAAACAAAGCCTTAGAGAGAAACTTATGGCCAATTTCTTTGGGCGGTTTTGGTGTGTTTTTTTGTCATGATCCATGCATACAAGACGCATCTTTCATCAACCAATCTAACAAGCATGGTGGATCAGGGAATAATGCAAATAAAAAAATAAAAATAAAAATAAACCCAGGTTGCAGTTTCCAATATGCATATGATAGCTTAAAATGTGAATTCTGTAATATCCAAAAATCCAAATAAAAATAAATATAATTTTTTATTTCAACAACAACAACAATATCAAGCTTCTGTCCCACTACGTGGAGTCGGCTACATGAATCTTTTTTCTCCACTATGTCCTATTAAACGTCAAATTCTCATTTAAATCTAATAAAGAAAGATCATTTCTAATATTTTCTAACCAAGTCTTTTTAGGTCTACCTCTACCTTTCTTAAAATAAGTCAAATCTAATACCTCAACTTTCCTAACCGAATCATCGGAAGGCCTCCGTTTAATGTGACCAAACCATCTAAGGCGACTCTCTCTAATCTTATCTTCCACTAGAGCTACTCCAACCTTTTCACATATATGCTCATTTCATATCCTATCTCTAAGGGTAAAGCCACTCATCCACCTAAGCATCCTCATCTCTGCAACACTTAACTTAGTCTTACGTTTCACTTTTAATGGCCAACATTCAGCGCCATAAATATTTTTTTATTTAAGAAAATCACATTTTATATTTACTCTAAATGTATAGAACGTTAATATAGTCTCCAATAATTACATATAGAAGCAGAATAGAGTCAATTCATTATCAACATGCAATGTGATAGCATCTTGATCATACGGAGAGAATTATGTACTTTATGAGAGGAATGAAAATAACAGTTGCAACAAAATTACTGATGTGATATTGATATGTAAACCTGTAGCATGTTCAACTGAGCTGACAGTGTGGTTGCTTCTGTTTGAAGTGTCTTAACTTTTCGCTCAAGCTCTGCAATGTAACGCATCTTCCTTTCCTTCGATCTAGCCGCAGACTGCCGATTTGCCCAAATTCTAGCATTTGTATAGACCGTCGTCAGTGAGCATATGGTGGAAGTATAATTTTACAAAACGAATCACATCTCTCAGATGAGTGAAAGTAATCAATACAGTAGCAGTATCAAAGTCTTAAAAAAAAATTCTTTTGATGCAACAGCAGATAAAATCTGTGATGGAAATTAGAGAAAAAAATCTTCTTTCTGGCATTGTAAATCCAACCAAAACAATTTGGTGATACTACTCTATTCTGTTATATAAGGATAAACAATGAAAAGTAGCACAGATAGAATTCCATCATCAAACTTACTAATGCTCCCTTATTATACAGTAGGAAGGCAAAGGTATGGTTAGGCAACCTGTGCTGGTTGTTCTATTGTACTCCTAAATCCTTAAAAGTCCAACATGGTGCAGCCAGAGGCAGGTATAGTTAGTCAACAAGTTAACATAGAAGAGGAAAAATGGAAGTTCAAAAGAGTAGAAAAAGATCAAACAAAGCACTTTGTTGGAAGCTTTATTCTGTTTAAAATCCCATCTTGCTTTATTACCTGTTGGCATGGAGTCAGATTTGCACTTGTCCTCACTATTGTTTGGGCAATGGATAGAAACCAAGGAGCAAATTGGATGATTCTTGGATTACAAGGGAAGTTTTGGGAAGAATATAACATGGCGAAATCATATATAAGTCGTGATCATGGCAGCAGCAAAAATTAAAAGGAAGACTGGAAGAAAAAAATAGATGAAGAGAATTTGATCATTTGCTGGTGAAAGTTAATGAAACGAAAGGAGGGAGGGGAAGGCCTTTTAGTTCCCAGTGCAATAAATGCTATAACTTAAAGAGTAGAAGTTGGAATATTTAAAATAGCCTGCCTTAAGAAATTGGCCCATTTTGGTCACATTGAAACTAAAACAGGTCGCAATGTCAGACCCTAATATCAGTATTAGATTTGACTTATGTTAAGAAAGGTAGAGGTAGACCTAAAAAGACTTGGTAAGAAAATATTAGAAATGGTCTTTCTTTATTAGATTTAAATGAGAATTTGACTTTTAACATGACACGATAGAAAAAAAAAGGATTCATGTAGCCGACCCCACGTAGTGGGACAAAGGCTTGATGATATTGTGGTTGTTATTGTAGATATCTGCAGGAAAAAAAATATTGAACAAAATAGAGTATGGCCAGGTTATCAGTTTAATCAATTCATCAAACCATTTACATGTTGGTAGTCAAGACATAAGGATTAGGTTATTATGGAGAGGAGAATAGGTTTGATGAAGGCCATTGCCCGTGTAAATGGTTTGTTTTGATCCGGCCAATGAATAAGACTTGGGCTTTGTTTGGGACGGCTTTCTTTCTGCTTTCCATCCCAAACGAAGCCTTAATCGATTCAACTATCTCTGTTGTTGTCAAGTACAAATGGATCCCAATAACTTGAAGACCCAAACAAAAACATAAAGACAAGAGTGCATGCACACACACATACAAATAGATAAGGACTATTCAACTTTATCTACGTATGTTCTATCCTACCTATCGGTGTCATACACAAGCATAAAAACCTCTTTGTTCCTCATTCCTTGATCTACAATACTATTTGATGTAGGCGGGCGGGCGGGCGGGCGGGGGGGCGGGGGGTGGTGTCAAATCATTTCTCTTGAACTTGGCAATCTTTGGGTATGCTAGCTACTTGGGTTTTTTGGTCTTTTGGGCAGCTGTTGTTTTTTCAGGTTGGGCCTTGGCTGCTTTGGTTTTGAGCTGAATTGTTGGGAGCTACTTAATTCTAGCTCATTATTGTTTGAGCTGATGTTTTTGCTACTTATTTGGAGGAGTAATTTGATGCAATCAAAAATTTGGGAGAGGGACCCAAATTTTTTATCACAAAGAAAAACAACCTCCTATATAAAAGAAGACACAAAATACCCAAAAAGAAGAGAAAACTTAGAAATTTTAGAACAAACTCTTACATTTCATATAAACGAACACTTCTATAAATAAAGACTTACAACTCTTAAAATTAAACGACTTACAAACAAAGACTCTAATAAGACACCCTAAACTTGCTTACTTTTGAGAAGAGGGATACAGGTGAGGTGGTCACTTGCGGAGAGACGAAAGAGGTTAGAAGCCGAGACGAAGGGTGAAAAGAGCTCGCAAGATTTCCAAAGAGATAGAAGAAGAAGAAGAAGAAGAGATAGAACAAGCTCGCAAGCTTTTCCAACAAAACCCGCAGGTTTACATTTCCAAAAATCACGTTTTCATAACATACTAAACAACCACAAAACATCCTCTATATATAGGCATGAAAGGGGAATACAAATAGCCACAACATTAATTTAAACTTATTTAAATAGGGAATATGAAAAGACAACAGTTAACTCCAGAAACAAAGCACCAAAGCCACGGAAAAGCCCCCAAAAAGCCACGGGATAATAGCCCAAGCGGAAACCGAAGAGACAGCCGCAAAAGCCAAGGAGGCCCGCACGGAACCGAAGCACCAAAGCACGGGAAAGGCCACCCAGCATGGAAATCTAGCAGCCAACCGTGGGAACCAAGGAGCCAAGGCACGGGAATCCAAGAGCCATCCACGGGAAACGAATAGACAAGGGGAAGGAGAAGAGACAAAAATAATGAGCTATTAATAAATGATCTAAAACATAGCTCATAATGAGCTAACTCTTAGTTCAATAAATGAACTAAAAATCAGCTTATAATGAGCTAAATCTTAGCTCAAAAATTAATGAGCTCTAAGTCAAAAACAAATTATTTTGGGTTAGAGTTGACCCCCCCTTTGTCTACATCATACTCCCCTTCTTGAGAACTCATCTCCCGATGAGTTAGCTTTTGTTCTGAAGGCGTTGCATCAAGAGACACCATGGCATGAGTTTGGTCACTTGACACGAATACTCAAATGACAACATGACTCAAAACAAAACTTACAAAATAAGACTTGACTTGACAAAACAAAACTTGACAAACTAAAACCTAGGACTTCCTAACTTGCTCTGATACCAAAATGATGCAATCAAAAATTTGGGAGAGGGACCCAAATTTTTTATCACAAAAGAAAAACAACTTCCTATATAAAAGAAGACACAAAATACCCAAAAAGAAGAGATAACTTAAAAATTTTAGAACAAACTCTTACATTTCATATATTTCGAACACTTTTATAAATAAAGACTTACAACTCTTAAAATTAAACGACTTACAAACAAAGACTCTAAAAAGACATCCTAAAATTGCTTACTTTTGAGAAGAGGGATACAGGTGAGGTGGTCACTTGCGGAGAAACGAAAGAGATTAGAAGCCGAGACAAAGGGTGGAAAGAGCTTGCAAGATTTCCAAAGAGATAGAAGAAGAAGAGATGGAACAAGCTCGTAAGATTTTCCAACAAAACCCGCAGGTTCACATTTCCAAAAATCACATTTTCATAACATACTAAACAGCCACAAAACATCCTCTATATATAGGCATGAAAGGGGAATACAAATAGCCACAACATTAATTTAAACTTATTTAAATAGGGAATATGAAAAGCCAACAGTTAACTCCAAGAACAAAGCACCAAAGCCATGGAAAAGCCCCCAAAAGCCACGGGATAACAGCCCAGGCGAAAACCGAAGAGGCAGCAGCAAAAGCCAAGGAGGCCCGCACAGAACCGAAGCACCAAGGCACGGGAAAGGCCACCCAGCACGGAAATCCAACAGCCAGCCTTGGGAACCAAGGAACGAAGGCACGGGAATCCAAGAGCCATCCACGGGAAACGAATAGACAAGGGGAAGGAGAAGAGACAAAAATAATGAGCTATTAATAAATGATCTAAAACATAGCTCATAATGAGCTAACTCTTAGTTCAATAAATGAACTAAAAACTAGCTCATAATGAGCTAAATTTTAGCTCAAAAATTAATGAGCTCTAAGTCAAAACCAAATTATTTTGGGTTAGAGTTGACCCCCCCTTTGTCTACACATAATTGCACTTGAAAGCTCATTATTTGGAGTTGGAACTTTGCCTTTTCCCCTTCCCTTGATCTCTTCGGTTTTCCCTCCTAGTTCGGCTCCCTTGGCTGCTGTTCCGTCTCCTGTGTTGCCCCTTCGGTTTCCTCCAGGTGCTGGTCCCGTGGCTGCTTTACCTCCCTTTGCTGGGTGCTGGTTCCGGTCCCCTATGCTACCTTTTCGGTTTTTTCCCTGGTTGCTTTTCCGTGGGCTGCTTTTACCTGGTTCTCTGTGCTGCCTTTCAGGTGCTGTTCTGGATTAAATGCTAACCTTTTTGTGGCTCTTTGGGTGCTGTTTTTGGAGTTAATTGGAGTTGTTTGGCTGCCCTCTTTTCTTCTATAAATAGGAGATGTTTTGTATAAAAAAAAAGTTTATGGTGATAACTTTTGGAAGAAAACCTATGGGTTTTGTTTGATAGCTTACGAGCTATGTATCCCCTTCTCCTTCTTCTAGGATAGAGTGCGAGCTATGCCTTCTCTTCTTCTTGGCTTCTTACCTCCTTCTCTCCATGGTTTCCACTCCACATTTATCCTTCTTTTCAAAGCAATGGATGAAAAACAGTTTTAGGAACTCGTATGTGACGTTTTATTTTCATAAGTGTGTAAGTGTCTTTATTTATAATATAAAAGTTATATTTTGTCTAATTTGAGTATTTTATGTAATTTTTTATTGTCCTAGGAAGAGTTTTCTTTTGCTTGCAAAAATTAGGGGTTGTCCTAATTTTTGCATGCATCAATTTGGACATTGGATCACTAATCAACAAATTTTAAGATAATTAAAACACATAATTTTTTCACATAGTATATTTGCATTTGATCCTACATAAAAAGGAGCGCAGGTATATATATATAATGATTGATCTAATTGTTGGTTCATACAATATTCAAGACCAAGCGTTGAAACTTTAATTCCGAGAACAAAATCTACTTCCCATCCTCTTATCATCTTCCCTTTATTTTTACTTGCCAAACATAAATAATCTTTGGGGTATGGGAGGATTATGGTTCAAATTGATCCGAATTCTGAAGATATTTGATTAAAATCTGGATAGACACAACTATGCAAATCAGGGTTTTACCCAATCGGAACACAACTAGTTTGTGCAGGGCAGGCTAACATCAAAGAGAATATAACTATAAATGAAGTATGAAAGGCAGTAAGCAATATGAAAAAGTATAAGAAAAAAATATGAAAACTCTTTGCAATTGAAGCTTTAAAGCTTTATATATATATAACTTAAAATGATCACCTACACGAGAATTTAACAGCTGATTCCAAAGGCCAGTCCTTTTATTTATAAGAAATAAAAAGGTATCTACCTGCTTTGCTATCCAAGTTAAATTACTCAAGAAAATTGTTCTCACAATATATGCATGCTTGCGGAGAAGGCTTTAAATCTTTATATAAAATAAAATTCTCACTATAAGATTGTATTTCATTGAAAAAAAAATAGTGAAAATAATGTCTTCAACCGACATGCATATGTTCATGGTAATTTGTTTCTTCTGATATAGCAACTAAATCATCACATTATTCAAGTACTAAGGTTAACAGGGCTTGGTTTTTTTGGCATTGCGGAATAAATGTATAAGACTTCAAGTCATAGAAGAAGTGTGGCACTAGTAGAAATGGTAATTTCAAAGAGGCTGCTTACAAAAGAAATAGAAAAAAGTTCCAAATGAATCAATTCAACATAAAAATTGTTAATTGTATCTTTTATTTCTTTACAAAAATGTTTTTAACAAGTCAAGCAAATAACCAAACGTTAGTAATAAGCACCTGGCAAAATGAAATCAGAAACAGTAACTTATGTTCTTGTACACAGCAACAATAGGTGCAACTTATGCCACCACGTTTATCTATTTTATAAAACAATAAATATGCTCATAGTTTAAGAAATTTTAGCCATTTGTTGATGCTAAATTCAGAATCAAACCCGGATTATAAAATAAAATTAGATTCATTTGCGTAGAAAATTTACTCAGCTATTTCAATTGATTCACTGCTTGCCATCAACAGGTTTCTAGTTTGCTAATTTTATGCATTAATCAAACCAGACAAAGGCTTCAAAAGTGTTCTAGAGGTCATCTAAACAAATGGTCTTAAAATTCTCTGAACTGCAGGCAAATCACCATTGCAAAGAACTAGTCAACCTAATATATTTATATTCTTCCAATCTAGAAGAGGTATTCTTGAGTTATTTCATCCATCAAGTAAAATTGTAAGGTACATTAAAGGATCTTCATCACCTTACAATGTTTCTTTGGTCTTTTTAATGACCAAATCATATAAATCAATGCATTAAAGTAAGTTTACTTTTTTTTTGTAGTCCTTGCCACTCATGTTCTTATAAATAAAAAATCTATTTGAAACCTGATATCTAACATGGGCGGTGGACTGAAACACATCTAGCATCACTGAAATTCTTTACAAATGCATTAAATGAAGTCCTTTGAAAATGGAATGGCTGTGAAGGGGATGTTTTCCGCATGTAATGTAAATTTTCACACTGAAGAAAATAATGAGCATTCTGTAATTCCATCTAACAAGAGCATCCAAATGCATTGACTTGAGCAGATTTCTAAATAGCATAACGAGTTAAAAGCTAACCTCTTAGCTCGCTTTGGATCTACAAGGGCAAGATCAGCAAGCTTGGCAGCTGACATAGCTTTCTTTGTGTCTGCATGCTCCAAGCCAGATTCTAAAAGCTCTGATTTTACTGAAGCGGAACCATCCAAAGAGTGACTATGATGATGCCTAAACTTTGGTTTATCAGTCAAAGTTGATGCCAGGTTCCCAGTGTGTTGTTGAGGGGCAGGAGGAGCTGTGGCGCCTGAAGGATCACCAAGTTGTAAGACCTCCTCTGAAGTTCCAGCAGATGTATTGAACTTTTCAAGATCAATGTACATTGAAAAGAGATCTTCCTCAGTATCATCAAAAAGTGCTGGGCCATCCATGCAGCCAACAACCCCGAGGTCACTGTCAAAACTGATATCATCTGGGAGGCTAATAATCTCCGACTGAGCACGTCTGTGGCTTATATTCCGAGCAGGAAAATCTGGCATCCTACTAATGTCCTGGCTGAACCGCTTCTCATCGGTGGACACAGTGTCGCCAATGCCGGATTCTGAGGCTCCAGTAGCCAGAGATTGAGAAGAAGATGAGGCCATGGTCACAGATTTCATGGGAAAACTGCTAGTTATAGAGTCAAAAGGAGCATAGCGAGCCGAATCTGGTGGAGAGCCGCCACCACCACCTCCTAGACTCATGAAATATCTCCAAAAAAAACTCTTGGAAAAAACACGCACCCTTCAACCTCAAGAAGCTTCTCGATAATGCAGCACGTGAGCAAAATCAAGAAAAAGATGCATCTCACAAATGCCAGAGCCAAATGATACTAAGAGGCTCTTGAAAGAGAAACAAACAAAGAAAACACCTGCAGATGACTCTTGGAAAAAGCACCACCGATAACCTAGCAAGAAAAAGATTGGGACACGTCAAAGAAGAAAAAAAGTAGAAAAAAAAAAGGCCGCAGCTTTTACCTTTCTCGAGAAGAACCGAAAAGCTAACCGCACAATCAGAAGAAACCAAAACAAATAGAACATAAAACATTAAAACAGCAAAAGGGCACAGGAAACCTTTGAAATCAGGCGAGCTGAGAGACTCCTATGGCGGCATGGAAGGGAAGAGAAAGGCCAGAGGAAGAATACAATGCCACGAATGGCACAGATCTGATCTCGACCGCGGCGAGCAGAAGCACCAGGAGCAGGTTCACAACTGCCCCGCCAACCTAGCGCTGGCGAGAGGAATACGAGATCATAAAGGAAAATGGAGCTTCTTAAAAAAACCAGGGCAGCGCATCCAAGCACTCCATTTTCGAAATTAGTGAGAGAAGGAAACATATAAAAGGGGAGGGAGAACAATTTTGTTTTCCATTTTTTATTTCTACAGCTAATATCATATATTTTTCTATTAATAAATATGCTATTTATGCAATGCAAAATATTTTCTATTAATGAATATGCTATTTATGCAATGCAAAATAACTTCACATCCACTTATAACTATTTTGAAAGAAATTATTCTGTGCGGGGATTGGACGCAAAAAGTCATCCAGAGAGCAACCAGAATGCATCTCGTCAACGGTACCGAGCCGCAGTATCGAGTAGCACTGAACCACGGTACTGAGCAAAGGGTGATGTGGCACATTCTGGTTGGTCTCCGAATGACGTTCGGCACCCGCACATAATAATTAATCCTCCATTTGAACATCTCTTACACCGTCAATAAAAATAGACGGAGTCAGAAATAGAAACATCACATAATAAAACAAAAATTAGGGTCCAAATAACATAACATATATCAGAACTTTTGTCATATGAACATAATATGCACATGCATATAATAACATATTTGACATTTATATATAATATTGAACATGATTATGAAAATATATGGATTGTACTGCATTTTTTGAGTTAAAAAATGTACAATTTGCACACATACTCAACGTTTAACATTTAGATTATCATGCAAAGAGGACGTGTAAAATGCCATTTTGAAGCATTTCGTTAAGTGTAACAAATATCGGAAATGTCACATTCATAAGAAAAAACCCAATAATATGCACAAACAAAACCAACTAGAGAAATTTAGCTTTCTTATTGCAAAATAATCGGAATGAGAAATTCTACAACATACCAAAACTTACACCATAAAAAGTTTATCAAACTTAAGAAAATCATATGTTATTCCAAATCTAGTCATACAAACATCATAATTGAATTCAGAAATAGGATACTGAGAGCCTACCTCGAGTATAAATATTCCTAGTCGAGCTTTCATTTTCTAACATTGTTTAACCATAGTTCAAAGCTAGTTAAAATTTGCTCAAACCTTGTTCAATTCCTCTTTTATTAAGCATGGTTAGAACTTCATTTGAATGGGGTTCTAACCACATTTGAATGAGATTTGAACATATATTATTCACAATGGACTTCAATAAGTTGTTCACAAAGAGAGGCATTTTGACTTGAAATGATCTTCTCATCATATTTCTGCAAAAAAAATAAATAATTAATTAATATATTTCTTCAACTACAACTATCATAAGATATATAAAGAAAAGTTTCTTCCTTTTTAACTGGTGTGCTAAGGAATATAAGAAGTTCATTATTATTATTGATATTATTATTATGGGAGATTTACATATATATTATCTAATACTATTCTATTTACATATTTAACATCTAAAATTTTAATATTACATACATACTACTCATAGTTCATTTTCATATCAAATAGGAGTGGTAGAAATGAAATATATAAGTGGTAGGAAAGAAATATAAGTGGTATATCTGATATTAAAATAATATTGGATGGTATGCATGTAATATTAAAATTTTGGGTGTTAGATACGTAAATAGGATGTTATAAAGTGGTATGTATATTATTATTATTATTATTATACCACTAGAGAATTCATCCGATCAAGTATGAATTTTGATGTAATATTTGAACTATAGAATTTCTGAGTAAAATTTAGGGGCTGTTCGAACTCAGATTTCAACAAATTTATAGTCAAACTGAAAGCCTTGATGAAATGAACTCATGACACTAAAATTGATTCAATTCAACTTCAAATGAGCTCAAACTAAACACTTAAAGCATGGTTAAAAACTTTGTAACATTAATTGAAGCACCAAATGATCTCTGAATCCTGCAAGCTCATAATCAAAACGAGCATACGGGTGATAGAAATTCAACTAGCCCAAAAATCACTCAATTCTAATGTCATTAAAGCATTAAATTTAGTCAATTATTAATTATCTAATAATATTTGATCAAAATTTTACGATGATGCTAATACGTTAAGATATTTTAACCAAAATTTGATCATAATAAATTTCAACTTCTACATTTTCTGTACCGCGAATGCGATATATCAATAATCAATAATTTTTTGTTTTTCACTTCTTAATTCTCAATAAAAATAAAAAAAATTCTAAAATTCATCTCCATCAAATTCAAACTATATCATTTTCAACTTTTTCTTACTGCAAAAATTGTTCACTTTGCATGCCTCCAATCTGGCAATCAATAAGCCCTCAGAGCTCTGAATTTTTATTTTTAATTCGAAGACCAAAGCTAATATAGTTCAATCAAATAATTGAAGGTAAATCACAGCTACAGTAATTTCATTGTGGCACATAGCTTTGATTTGCCCCTTTTCTTATTCTGCCATGAACCAAAATAGTGCTTTCAATCAAATTATTTATGATTTGCTATGCAATTAGGTGAATTCCTTCACCAAATTTTCATGATATATATAATCAAGATTTTGTTTGGGATGATTTTTTTACAGCTTCTTAAAATCGCTTTAAGAAAGTGATTTTAATTTTTGTATTAAGAAAGCTACTTTTAGAAGCAGTAAGACAACCGTCTGAAACGAAATATGAGTTATGAGTCTATGATGATTGAACTAAAAAAAAAATTTTATCTTTAACAAAATTTCAACACTGTGATTATAACTAATTAGTAACTTTTTTGTCCTAAGGATTTTCTTATTGTAAGCATAATTACTAATTAATCTATTATTTTTTAAAGAATAATTAAGCAGTTGAGCCACTAGATTATTCATTTCTATAGTACTTGGCTTGCTAATTCAGAAATTCTATAAAAAGGGAAAATATATTGATAAAAGTTATTAATTAATGAAAATAGCAAAATTATCTTTTTTTTTTTTTTTGGAAAATAAAGACTTCTCTCAAATTAAGGCTTTGTTAAGCTGTAAATAAATTTAAAATAATTTTATACACTTTCAAATTGATTTTTTTTAATATAAAATTCAGACCTCGACATTGGAAAAATTAGTGCTTATGTGGGGATGCTTTATGACAGTTTTTTGCTACTTTTTTGGCTGCTTTTTAAATATTTTAATCAAATATATTAATGTGTGATAGTTATAAAATATTGTCGTTTGAATTTTTTTTAAAAGAATATATTCATAATATTTACAATTATTTAAAAAAAAAATTATTTCTCCACAATAATTTCAAAATGATTTTTATAAAAATTTATAGCAGCTCTAAACAAGGCGAAATTTTAGGAAGGAGCTTGCAATTAGCAAGATTTAGCGGAAGGAGCATGTAGGGTGCGGAATTTTAGGAGCAAATTCGAGGGAAGCTGTAGCGTGTTGGTTGAAAACGCCAAAAGTTTTGGCGCATTGAAGAATAAGCCGAAATGTCCGGCATATTCTTCATCATCTAAAAATGCTCTTTTAGAATGCGTCAAGATTTTTCGCGCATTGAGTATAATAATTAGGATATTTTTGTCAAGTTTGAGATTTTTTTTTTCTTTTTAAAAATTTTTTAGATATGAGTATAGTATTTGAAATAGCAAGATCATAATATTTATAAGGTATTGTTCTCTGGCCGTTTATTGTTTTTTTAACGGGCTTCTCAAAATAGAAAAAAAATGAAAAAAATAACAATTTCTCTGCCTAAAATATCATTTGGACAAAGAATGTTTATTTACTTAATTTTATTAATAAATTTTTGCTTTTTTTTTTTTTGGAATGGAGGTATCGGCCCGCTGCCACGTAAACTTGTAACGCGTTTGGTGATGTCCACTAATCCCTCGGCGAGTCTACCAGCAACCAATCCCACAGGTGTAGGACCCACAATTCTTTTCTCTCCACTTAAGGAGTCGTGCCGTATGAGAGAGGATTAGAACTTGGGATGGGGGGTTCCCAACCAAGCACGCCCACCAACCCACGTGTATAAACTTTTGCTTTCAGTAAAGTAAACTGTGTTTGACAGTAGCAGTTTAAATTCACCGCAGGTTAGTAAAGTTTTAATAATGAATGGTTTGTTGTTTTATTTTTTTGTTAAGAAACGGATTAATATTTTATATTTGTTGTAAGAAGTAGTTTTGTTGGGGATAAAAATTTCTTGTTTTATTAATAATCATGCATTATGAATATCTTACAAAGTACATTTATATTAAAAAATTCAACAACTTATTTTTTTTAATTAAAAAATTTAACAACTTTTTTTTTCCTTATTAAAAAAAAATTTTAACAACTTAAAGAACAAATAATTTGAAAATTAGGTCACTCTTATACTAATAATTTGAAGCACCTTAGCAATGTCGCTTTTAGTTTTATCGTGATAGATCAGACGTATTTGTTTTTAAAGAAAATTTCATTAGATATAAGAGGCATTACAACACAAGCCCAAAAAAGAAGCCACAGAAAAGATAAATACATTGAGAGGACAAAACAATTAGTGTCCAGCCAAACAATATGAATAAGACAATGAAAAGGAAAAATCCCAAAGCAACTGGATTCAGACCGTCACCTGGTTGCCAGGCTTGGGCCATCCAAGGAGGAAACAGAGGCAATCACGTAGATTCCAAACACATCAGGTTCACCAAAGTAAAAGTCCAAATATTCTGATAAGGAAAAGGGTCACCAAGGCTGCAAACCAAGCCATAGCCATCAGCAAGGCATGCTGGGATACTACCTCATTATAGTCCAAAGCTAATTCAAAATCATAATAGAGCGGGTAAATAACCCAAGCAACTGAGCCATAGCTCACCAAAACTAAGCCAAAATGAGCCACACCAGAACATCCCAACCCAAAAAAAAAATCGAGAGCAACACAAGAGAAACAAAAAATGGCCAGCCCTGCAAACGAAAACAAAGGAGAAAGAAAATTCTTATCTCCTAGATTTGCATCGACGCCGTTTGCCACCACGAGAGAAAGGGGGTTCCAAAGAAACCTCCAAACCTTATAAATCCTGTATGGCCCCAATGTCACCCCCAAGTCATCCTAGATCACACGAAGAGTCCTAAGAATCATCCAACCAATCAATTTGCCTCAAATAGGACTCCTCTGATCTCAATAAAATTTGCGACTTAAGAACATTTAGCTAAATTTGCTTGACAGGAACATCAACCAAAGAATCACAAGCATCACTCCCCCCCAACAGAGAGATGTCTGACCGGAGCACCATGATCCAAATGACCAACACCATCAACTTCCTCCACTCCAGGAGCCAAAACAACACAACAATCCTCAACCACACTATCTTTAATCAAATTAACATACTTTGACTCAAGGAAAACTACATTAGAAGAGACCAAATTATCAGAATTAAGGCAATTAACATCACCCTCAACCAATGTAGCTATATTTTCTTGCTCGCTAGCGTTAATTATAGAAGGATCACCCCCATCAACAAGAGGGACGTCACCAGCACAATGATCCACCCCAACGAAAAGAGGAATATCACTAGCATTTTGTAAAGTATGAGTACCTACCGAAGGTCCCTCCACCACAGGAGGGCGAACATCTCTCACATGACCCAAATTAGGAAATAAAATCGGGCAAACATCTCTCACATGACCCAAAGATTTACAATGGGAGCAGTACGGGAGAAATTCTTCCACCTCCACGGATTGAATGTACCCCACCGAATCAGAGCCAAGCCACACTTGATTAGGATAATGTTTAGTAATATCTAACTCAACAAGTATACGAGCCACATAAGGTCTAGTGCCGCTAATAGTAGCATTATCAGTACGGAAGGATCTACCAAACAAAGACCCTAACCCATGCAAAATGCGAGGGGAAATGAGATGCTGGCAGAGGTAGGGAAACGACACCCAAATGAGGACAACAAGAGATTCAACATTCACGTCAAAGTGAGGAGGCCACTTGAAAAACTTCATATAATAGTTGTTGACAAAATAGGAAAGGTGGGAGAACACCTGATAGTAATCCAAATCATTTCTCGGTTTAATCAAATATTCTTAGGGTTCAACAAAGTAATAGAAAATTCATCAATCAATTTCAGATTCAAAAAAAATTTACGAATGGTATCGAGCGGGGGAGATGAGCAGGGAACTTCCCAATTAAAGCAAATTCAAACAGAGCAATAAGAGAACTCATTTCATCTTATGAAATCAATAAAGCTGGCAAACCACGGTGAGAAGAAGGTTTGAGCGGAGGAAACATTGGAGAAGCTGACTCACCAGACAAAACCTCACGAAAAGATCGCGATTTGTGTTTTACATCCAAAAAACTAGGGTCATTCAAGTGATGAGCAGCCATGCCGATTTTTTAGGAAGAAAAATGAGAGAAAAAAAGATGAAGGAAGAAGAGGAGAGGTTACCCAACCGAAGGAGCCATAAGCGAACACCCTAGACATCACAAAAAAAGATTATGATTATAATATTTCTGATGATAGTTTAGACATATTATTCGTATCTTTATAACGTTTTAGGATAACAAATTTATATATTTAGAATATTTGAATTTTAAATTTGGAAATGTATTTTTAAAATTATTGTAATAATTCAATATGTTAATTTTAAAATCAATAAATTTATTTTTAAAATTTAAAATATACATTCAATAGTCCTTATAATTAATCAACAGGATAGCTTATATTTTCGATAACATTGTCAATTTTGTCTATATTAAACTTAAATATTTATGAAATTTTATGTTAAAATGAAGTCATATATATTTAAAAATTGAATTGCTTTCCTAAGATTAATCAAATTAACATAAGTGAACTTACTTATCATTTTCAATTAATATATGTTAAAATATTAAGTTATAATAAATAATCAATATATGCTAACTTACTGTTGACCTCATGTTTGTATGAGGTCACTAGAGACCTACACAGACTCCAGATCAATCCTGACCCTATATTAATCTAGAATCTATATCCTAGGATTTTGCCAAACTCCAGGCCTTAGGATTCATCTAGATCCTAAATCTCTTCTAGATTCTAGGTCCTAGGTTCTACTCTAGATCCTAGGATTTCTCCAAACAAATCTAGATTTTAAGACTCTTCTAGACTTCAGATCTTAGGATTTATTCTAGACCCTAAGATTCTCCTAGATCCAGACCCTATGATCTTCTCGGGCCTTAGGAGCTACCTAGACCTTAGATCAATCCAGACCTTGAGATTAATTTAGATCTCAGATCAATTCAAACTTCAAACCAATCCTGGCCTTAAGCTAACCCAGATCTCAATTCAAATCAAACCTCAATCAAAATCTAGACTCCAGTCCAGTTCAAGATCTTAATCTCCAGTTCGAACCTTGATCTTATTTATTATCAAACATAAACCTTATCCAATCAATTCTGATCCTCCCAATGATCAGAAATGATTTAGATAACTCAAACTTAATCTTTCAAACTCAAAATCTAGATCAAATCCAAGAATCAGACCAAAATCCTAAGTCGAAAGGCCAAGTCCTAAAAGCCTTTTCTTATGGATTTTCAAACACTTTAAAACCCAGCCAAATGGCCTCTGATTCAGGGTCTGCCAGTTGCATACTGATGGGACATGTATCTGGAGGCTACCCTCCAAATTTGAACCCATTATGAGGTCTCTAACCTTAGAATCTAAATCAAAATCCAAAGGCTGTAAAACCTTCAAATAGTTACGACCTATACCACTAGACCTGTCACCCAGTGGATTTTAACCTTGGAGCTTTCTTCAAACCCTCCAATCACTTCCAGACCTTTAATCCTAACATGTTGATCAATAAACTGCATTTTATTGGACTCATTTCTGCCCAGTGGACGTGGTGTTAAAATGACTAAAATACCCCTTTAGGGGTGTGAATGACCATTTTGGATCAAATGAGCTCCAAATCAAATGCAACCACTTCCAGCAAGTTTCAAATATCAAACTCAACCTGCTAGACCCAAACCCAGACCCTAGATCAACTTGGTTGATCAAGTCAACCTAGGTTGACCAAACAAGCCCTTAAGGGTCAAAACAATCATTTTGACTGAATTGACCTCCCCAGACCTTGGGACCACCTCCAATGGTCTCTAAGTGTCATTTCAAACCTGTCCAGCCCAGACCCATCCCCTAGGTCAACCTAGTTGACCCAGTCAACCTAGGTTGACCCAGTCAACCTAGGTTGACCAAATCAACCATTAAGCCTTTTCTACTTTGACTTAATTTTCAAATGCATTTAAACCCCTTCAACCCATCCAACCAACATTTAAGACACCCTCGCTGCCACCTCAGCAGTCAAGAGGGTGAGTTGACTGGTCAACACAGTCAACAAGTCTCTTAAGGGCTTTAAGAGGTTTAAATGTTCAAGCAAGCTCAAGTCATCTCAATCCCTTTGAACCTAGCTCACTCGACCAGCACCCAAAGCTTCTTCCCATGCCACTTCATCAGCCCTATTGACTGGTTGACTGGTCAACCCAGTCAACAAAGTCTCTAAAGAGCTTTCAAATGGTCAAACCCCTTCTAAACCTTAAGTATATCCCTTCCAAGCTTAGGGACTTGCTTAGACAGCAAGTGAGAACCCCTCCCTGGCCACATCATCAGTCCAAGTGGCATTAGACCAGTCAAACTATCAAACCAAGCTTAGGAAGTGGTCAAAGTTAGTCAAAATCCATTTAAGACTAATCTCCTTGATCTTTAAACCTCTCCAGCCATTTAAACCAATTCTAGAAGATTCATAAGTCTTTATTAAGACTAGATTAAGCTTTGGTTAGTTTTGAACCAGCTCAAGTGGTCCCAAAGCCTATTTGGAGCCAATAAGACCTCTCCACATGGATGTCCTTGGGCTGTCCTTGCTCCCAACTTTCCAACCACTCCAAGGGCAGGCGGCAACCATCTAAGGGTGTCTCCAACTGATCCTAGCCGTCCAATAGGTCTAGGGTTGTTTGAATAGGGTGAAAACCCTCATTGAAGCCGTCATTCTCACTTGAACCTTATCTCTCCATTCAAGCCCTCCCAGAGCTCAAACTATTTTCGTTTGAGCATTCCAGACCTTAATCCACATATCCCCACTCAAATCCCACCGGTCAAAGCCTTTCTCCGGCGAGTTCCCGACGAACCTAGCTCAAGTCCGTTCAAGGGGATCTAGCGCTTGATCCAAAAGCTTTCAAGCCGAGGTGTCTTCTACAAACTGGAGCGTGGACAGTCAACAAATGCAACAAATCCTTAAGCGGTTCAATCCGTCCATTAAATCAATGTAAATCTCTAAACCTAGCTTAGGACACTTCGGTTAAATAGATTTTAATTCAAAGTATATTAAGCTATAAAATTGATTCCCCATATTTTCTGTTCATTTAAGCTATATAAGTTTAAAGTTTCAATTAATTTCATTGACTGAATCGAACGAACGAGGCAAAAATCGATTCTAGGGCGTCTCGGTAGTTCGCTACAGGCATGCGTTTTTTAGAGCTGTTAATATCATGATCAACGGTTTCGATCTCGACATCTCGCTGTCCGTCCAACCGCGTGTATCCGCAGTCCGTATGGATCACGGTTTGGCGAGATCCTCAACGTCCATTCGAAACCACGGGATCAAACTCGACCGTTCGATCCCGTCGGATTGAGATCAGAAGCGTGGTCTGATCTGAGTCGTTAGATCAAACCGTGTCTTATCTAATGGTCCATCATCCACGCGGTCCAGTCGCTGCTCGCCACGTAGAAAGCACGTGGGGTCTCGCTGCAATCATTTCTAATGATTGCCTGGTACCGCCGCCGTCTGTGCTGGACAAACCAGAGAATGCCACGTGGTTCTACGTTTTGGCTGGCCGAACCAGAGCACGCCACCTGTCCCAATGACAGCCGCCGGATTTAATTAAATGGTTTTAATTTAAATTTAAAATCATTCAATTATAGAAACTTCAAAAATTCATTAAAAAATATTTATAACTCCAAAAATTAATTTTAAAATATCAAAATTTTTAGAATTTCAATACCTTTCTAATAAAATTAAAATTTACTTTAAAATATTTAATATATTTTAAATAATTTTAAAATACTCAAAACTTAATATTTTAATTAGTAGTTAATTAAAATAAATCAAATCAAATTAATAATTTCAAAATAATTTATTCTGGAATTATTTCATAGCATGGAGAATATTCCAAAATAAAACTCATTAATTAAACTATAATATATTTTAAAATATTTGAGATCCTTTAAATAATTTAAACTATTTAATTAAATATCTAATTTATATTTAACTATTAAATTAAATATTTTGAATAATCAAAGCTTTAATTTCAAAATATTTTAAATAAATCAGAGATCTCTCAAATCCTTAAAAAATTATTTTAATAATATTTTTAAATTATTCTATTTTAAAACTTATATCTTTATGTATAAGTTTATATATTTAAATATATATATATTTTTAAAAACTATTTTAAAATTATATATTTAAATATCTAATTTTGAGAGATCCCTTGAGACTTGAAACATAAATTAAGCGTGATTGAATAGAAATTTTTGGGGAATTGTGATTAATCAATGAATAATTACTTTGCCAGTTATTCATTGATTAATTAATCTTTTACTTAATTAAGCTTTAAATTGATCTACATGTTTAGGTTGTACACACACCACCTAGCCTAGGCTCTCCTAGTTTAAGGATTTGATTGTGTTGTTATGTGTGTTTTCTTTTATGTTGTCCAAGGGTTAGTTAAAACCTTGATTTGAACCTATTTTAATTTAGTGTCATTAAGGACAATAATTAAGGACTCTGATTAGACAACTTAGAAAATGCATTGTGGTTAGGATACACCTCATTTGAACTTGAAACTTGAACATTTCAAACATAGTGACACTCTCAGCCATTAGAGAAAATTTCACAAATTTTTGAAATCATTAAGACCCTTAATTAATTTTCAAAATCTTAAACCCTTAATTAGCCCTTAAACCTTCCAGAAAATGTAATAAATCAAATTTAAACCCAAAAAATATGCTTAAGACCTCTAACTGACTAGAACTCAAACCTTAATCAATGAAAATTAAAACCCCTCTGATTTGACAGCAAATTAAACCTTAATCTAATTTTAATTGAAAATCAATATTTTATTAATTTAATTAATTAATAATAATTAAAAATTTCAATAATTTCCCAAACACTTGGGAATCTCTTCTTAGGTCATTCCTGACCTTTGGAGCTGATTTCAAGGAGTTGGGATCTCATTTGGATCAAAATCATAAAAAAGGCCTTTTAATTAAGGATTTTCAATAATTCGATAAATAGTCAAAACTTCAAAAATTCATTACTAATTCCAGAAAAATCCAAATCAGTCAAACTCGCTTGCATTCAACTCATAATAATGCTTAGTATTTATTAAAAATATTAAAATTCCAGAAAAGCATTAAATTCAAAAAGTCAACTTTTTGGTTAACCTTAAGTCAAAATCAGACTAAAACTTCAAACCTTCGTAATAAAATGTAGAAAAATCCGATTTCAGCGTACTTACTGTCTAACTGATCGTATTAAGGTCTAATATTTTAATAAAATGCTAACTTTCCAGAAAACGCTTTTAATTAAAAAGTTAATTTCTAACCCCTTAATTAAATGATTAAAATATTCCAAAAAATTTTTAAAAACTCAAAATCACTCTAAATCTCCAGAAATGTCTAATCAACCCTTAAAATCAGTAATCAACCAATTTTGATTAAAATGTATTAGCTTTTAAACCTTAATCAATTTAAGCTACTTAATTATACTGGGTACCATTGGGTAACCCATGCCTACGAGGCTATTAGCTTAGCCCCAAGGAAGGTGAAATAAACTTAACGGTCTCGGTGTGAAACAAAGGTGGTATCTAACAAATAATAAAAAAATTAATCTTAAAATTAATCTTAAGCCATTAAGATTTAAACTTTAATTAAAAATTCCCTTAAGCTTTTCAACCAACCAGAACCTTAAGCAACTTCAATCAAATATCCTATTTATGACACACCCATACCACACAGCCTTACTCACACACTTTATATGGTTTGCTAGGACAACCAACTCTAGTTTTAGACTAGGCTGGTGTTTACTTTTCCGTTGTGTGCCGGATTTTCGAGTTTTCACTGCATGATGTTTGCTAGCTTAGAATTGATTGATTGTTTGTTTATTTGATGCAATCTGTTGAGCATTTAAATTTCAAATATATCAACTGCTTGAGATCAAATATTAACTGCTTGAAATCAAATATTAACTGCTTGGGGATTATATATAACTGTTGATTATTAGGATAACATTGCATGATCGAGTCTAGATTTTTCATTTTGCTTAATGTAAATTTGATTTGATATGGTTGTAAATTTTTAAAGTGATTTGAGTTGGGATGTTTAAATCCAACTTGAATTCCAAAGAGGAGAAGACATCCCTAAAGGGGAGAGTCTTCTTCCATTTGAAAGATTAAGTTAGGATACTCTTTAAGTATCCAAAGAGGAAAGATAACACCCCGTTCAATGGGGAGTTTCTTTTCATTTGGATATCCGGAACCGACGAATCAAGATGCTCGTGAAAAGGCGAAGAAGTGGATAGCGAGAAGAATCCCAAATCTCAAAGTCATTTGAATCTTAGGATAGAATCCGGGTTGTTGTCAGTGGTGCCCGGCCACTTTAATTTCCTGCAATTCTGGATGTAATAATAAGTGGCACTTGCCACAAGGACATTCAATTTGAGCTATTGATTTATTTATTGATTGATGTGTTGATTGCGATATAGGATTACCTGTTTTTTGTAGTTTTTTGGCGATTCTTGCATGTTGACTTTGATTTA
Organism: Dendrobium nobile; assembly: GCA_022539455.1. Classification (NCBI taxonomy): domain Eukaryota; kingdom Viridiplantae; phylum Streptophyta; class Magnoliopsida; order Asparagales; family Orchidaceae; genus Dendrobium; species Dendrobium nobile. The sequence goes on from CM039719.1 coordinate 11,051,803, forward strand.
GCCTGGAATTCGATCTTAGGCTCTTAAGGACTTGTCAAAATTCTTCTACTTTAATTAAATAAAATTTTTAAAACAACATAGAAACTCTAACGTTTTAAGAAATAAGTCCGGGACTGCCAGAAGTTTTCATTTCATAGCATTCATTCAAATTCAAGCTTTTAATCGAGTCGATTAGCATGCATCATATTAACAACTAATTTAAAAATCTTTAAATCCTTAATTACATTTGCTTAAACATTCAAACCCAACATAAGTCAAAGGGGCCAATTAGGATCCGCTCTAAATGTCGCCCCGTTCTCAAAAACTTTTCTTAAACAACGTCCCAACCACTCAACATTAAAAGACCGAACACATATTTTAAAAAGCGCCTAGGTGGTTTAGCTGGCTCCCCAATCCAGGCCGGGGTAAGATCAGATTTGCATTGCACTAGTTAGGCTTGGGTTACTTTTTTTAGTACCCACTTTAGACTTAAGTTCTGAGGCTGGCTCGGGCTATAAGACCTCAAATTCCAGGAATTGAATCCCAAATCTCTAATAAAATTGATTATTTAACTTAAAAATATCCTTCAATCAAATTCGAGCCCAACAATTAGGATAGACTGGGTGTTTCTGAAGTAATTCAGAATCTCAAAACACTCCCTACTTCTCCTCCGTTGACTCCGAAAATAACTGTTCAAACTTGAACCAACCCCTATTCAAACTCCAACCCTTACCCTCCTTTGACATCGAGCTTTGAAGCCCTTAAATAAAATTCGTATCGCTATTTTAATCGAGAGTGTTCGTAGGAAAATTTCCAATTTTCCTACGATGTAATTAACTACGAGGCTTGCGTTTTGCGCTCGTAGGAGATTTAGAAATCCAGACCTGATTTTCAAAATTAACTTTTTTTTATTAAAAAAATATTTAATTAATTATCTTTGGAAAAATCAAATATAACGATCATTATCATCATTTTCGAACGATCAATAGTAATTGATACCTTCTTTCTTCGGAGAGATATATCAATTATTATTGTAGTTTTGATTATGAAATTAATGATTTTTTATCCGAATTATTATAGTCAAACAATCGATTGAACTTCATTTTGATCTTTCGAGATCATATGTTGTCTCCCCTTGAGTCTGACTACGATCGCCCATTAGGGAATGATATGATCGCATCCCAAGGCGATATACTGTTCATAATGACATGTTCAATTTTAAAAATCAAAATTTAATATTCTCAAAGAAAATTAATACTTTTTTCAAAACTATAAATATTATTTTTAAATCAAATACTTACCTTTACCAATAAAATTTTGAGAATCAAAACCAGATGTCAAATAAGAAAAAAAAATTATTATCTGAATTAATATCATAAAATTTAGGTATGAGCAATAAGTGGAGCGAGTTGCTTATGATTAGTATTTACTTATAATTACTAGCCATAAGGAATTAATAATTAATTATGATGAGTATTCAAAATAATTAATAATTAATTACATTATTACATATGCATAACTGAAGAAATAACTTTGTTAAATATTGGAATTTATGATTAGGAGTTGTTATAGAGAATTTATACCCTTTAACATAACCGGAGGATTTCCGCATGCTCTCCTTTGTTGGTGGTATGTATATATATATATATATATATATATATATATATATATATATATATATATATATATATATATATATATATCACCAAATATATTGGTGGCAGAAATCAGCCGCTCTTTCTAGATGACAACATTTCGCTTGCAATGTTGAAACTACAAATTATGCATGTACTAAGGACAAATTCAACAACAAACACTATTAACCTCACATGTCATTTCTGTAATAATTGTGGGTTCTGTGTGACACATGTCGTCGATGATGAGATTTGTAAGTTCATATTGATGGAGACTAAAACCCATACTATTGTCGTGTACATAGAGGTTGACGAAATATCACAAACAGAAGTTGCGGGCCCATCTACTCAAGTGTATATGTGAGTTCTTACTATCACTTTTGATGATGCTTTATGTGGTACAACTTCTTTGCATCCATGAGAACATATCCATGACTAAATAAAAAATTGTTTATTAGGCCCACTCCGACGTCCATTGCCTTGCAGGTGAGTGCAAGACAGAACACAAGAATTGTAGAAGTTGATTTTCATGGCCGCCTTAGTTTATGTGAGCGCCCAACTTTCCTGCAACAACAATCTTCATCACGACTTAGTGTGAGTGAACGTCCAACTTAGGAGACATCTCATTATAATCAATTTGAAGATATCCAGGGACACCTAATTGATATTTTGAAGTTGGAAGTACCTGTGAATATCCACAAACTTTTTTCTCACTCTTACATGTACTTCCAATCTCATTAGATATTCCCTATACTCTTAAAAAAGTTCATTAATTTAAAATTTTAAATCAAATCTATTTGATTTTAATTAGATATTAAATCTAAATAAATTTATTTAATTTTGATATGTTGATTACAATGAATCTTCATGTATTATTTATATTATGAAATTTAAAACTATCCAAATTTCAATTTCAGCAAACATATGGTCAAACTAAGCATCTTAACAAGATGAAATCAATGCCACCAAAAATGACCTCATTTGTCCAAATGAGCTCAAATTAAGTAAAATATTAACTGAAGGACTAAACCATCTTCAAACTTTACATACTTAATCAAAACGAGTAGCTTCACAAGACGAATTCAATGAGTTCAAGATCATTAAGATACTTAGATGCGAAACAAATAGTCTATGATCAAATGATTCAATTTAAATTGTTCAATGGAGGTTTACAAAAATTGGCTAACTTTATCAATACGCCACTCCCCGAATAATATAATTAGAGTCATATTCTCTACATGAGAGATGACTAGACTTGAGATTAGATAGAGCTTGAAGATCTAAAGAACCTTAGAGCTCTACTTGACATTCAATGTCTTCAATCACCATTAGAAACCACCATCTTGTGTTTGGAACTTAATCTATTTTTGGTAGCGGTCCCTCAATAACAGTGGCCGAAAGTATTTGGATGTGTAGAGGGACATTTTAGGTGACTAGGAATTGAGTCAATGCACAATCATGGCCGCTTGCTTATGGTTTCTCTTATAGCCCAAAGATATCTATTGATGAACCATATTTTGGTTAATTCATTCACAAACCATCCTATCTCAACATTAGGAAGCTTGAAATAAACTTAGGCAAATTTCAGGTGCACTATCATCATGATTGGAAGCTAAACAAGGAGAAACACCATTGGCCAATTATATTATGCTCATTCCTTCTCTTCTAACCCATGTATTTAACCATGGTTTGTGTGTTGGTTTAAGGCTCAAAATAATCTATTTGTATATACACCACTTAAGAACATTTTTATTAAATTTCAATTTGATTCAATTGGTTCAATCTAGTTACACTAATAAAAAATAAAAATATAGGTGATATTTCTTTTAAGTAATGTAATAACATTTAGAAAATTGATGTAATTAAATGAGTTATATTATTAATAATCAATTAGATTTAATTTAAATTTCAATATGAAGATTACATTTTTGGTGCCCACATATACATTTATTGTAGCGTTAAAAAAGAATTACATATTTTAATGTGTATTGAAGAAAGATTATGTAGATTGCGAGGGCAAAGATGATGATACCGCAAAATTTTTCTAAATTTATATCTCTAACATTCAAATCTTTATATTTATTGATATACCACTTTAATATCTCAATTATATCAAAACATATAGATGAAAAAGATATATTTCACTTTTAAAAAGTTAAATATTAGTAATATTTTTTTATGTGATTTAAAGATATGAGGGTTATATAAATAAATATAAAACTTAGATATTTGATATGTAATTACATAAAAATTCTATGATATGTATGTAAATCTTCTTATCTAAACTATAAAAAAGAAAATCATAAAACTCAATTTCCTCTAAAATCTCAACAAAATATCAACCCATGCCAAGCAGCAAAGATGATTACGTGCGGAATTTGGACACAGAGAACTGTTCAGTTTTGTAACTGAACAATAACTACATTTTTACTATTCACAGTCACAAAACCGAACGGTTCTTTATGTCCAGACTCCGCACGTAATAATCTCTCGCCAAGAAGACACTAACACAGTGAAAGAGGAGAAAAAAAATTGTTACCATTCTGTTGAGGAATTGCTCCTACAGCATAATGGAGACAACTGCAACAACCAAACTGAGAACTTCATTATAAACAGATGGTACAGTGATCATCTTTTAGTTCTTCACTTAATAACATGGAGTAAAGGACTGCCAAAATTGACCATTTTGTTAAAAAGAACAAGATTGAAGTTAACTCCAACTGCAAAGAAGAGTTGATCAATAAGAACTCTGAGTATAACAGTTCTATACAAGCAAATTAAGAAAATTTATGCACAAAGAATATATAAAATAGTCTTCTTTATCAATTCTGAGAAGCAAAGCACCTTAGAAGTTGTCCTTTGCCTGGCGAATAATTCCCAATGCCTCAGCATCAGTGGCAGTGGTTGGTATGTTCAAGCTGTGCCGGATTTCTTCACTGTAGGTTCGCAAAAATGGATTGCACAGCTTCTCTCTCTTCAGTGTTGTTGGAATCTAAGACATCAGTGATACAGTACAATGCCTCATTTACTACAATTTAGCAGAAATTATTGGCTACTTCAGTTAAAAAAAAGAGCATTTCTGCTTTTATTTGAACAAAAAGGTCTGGATATCCTGAGGATGGGCCTAATTTTATCATACATGTCCTTAATTCAACACAAATATCTTACCGCTCTGTACAACTAAGGCTTCGTTTGGGACGACTTCCTTATTGCTTCTTAAAGCAGCTTTTTAGTATAAAAATTAAAAAAACTTCTTTAAGAAGAAGAAAGCCGTCCCAAATGAAGCCTAAATCTAAAAGATAAATACAGTTAAATTAATAATCAATACAATTAAACTATTAGATATTCACAAGTATAATAAATTATTTATCTAATAATTTAGTTATTATTTTTTAAAATTTAATTATGTTATCTAATAATTTAGTTGTATCAAGGGATAACTCATAACATGTGAAATCAAGGATACTTGTACTGGCATTAGCTCCATCATGATACAAAATTTAGGTTTTATTTGGGACGATTTTTTTATTGCTTCTTAAAACAGCTTTTCAGTACAAAAAACTTTACTAGAAAGTTGTTTTAAGCAGCAGTAAGAAAGTCGTCCCAAATGAATCGTTAATAAGAATATTTTGACAGATATATATATTATTGATCCCAAGTTGCGTGGAAAGATTAAGAGTAATTACCGTTGGAAGATTCTTGCCGCGAAGTTGAGAGATTTCCGCAGCATATTTTAGCAGATCCTCGTTCTTGGGTTCTATGGATAAGGCAAACTTTGAATTACTCTGTTTAGAATTGATGAAACAGATGATTCAGTTATGAGTTTACATAAGGATAAGTTCATCCAAACATAAATACAAAATTCTAAAGTTTAAATAAACTATATACCAAAGTATATTCATGGCCACAGTATACATTCGTGTTATCCGGCAAGGACATGATTTTTTGAAGTGAAGAAAGCATCTGCAATGAAGGATACAAAAATCTTCATGAAATTCTGGGCTGAAAGAAAACAATCACACAGACACCTCATTCAAAAAAATAGTGCAGGCTGAGAAGAAACAGCCATTGAATAGTCAAATATTACACCTGGTATGCGAAGACTAATTTAAACTTCCTGTGAAATCTAACTTCCATGCTTACATTAAAACTGGATCACGTTGTTTAAAAAATGAAGCCTAAAGCGTAGTGGGTGTGGGACTGCGACTACTGTGAATGACGGGATCTTAATTTAAATACAGAATATTAACCACTTCCTATGTCCATGATTATTTGCAAGTAAAATGTTATTCAATTCCATTTGGGTTTTCTATAATCGTAAACTGGTGGCACTTTTAGTTTGAGCTAGTTTTGAAAATCATTAACGGCATGAGAAAACTTTAAGTCCAAGAGCAGAGACAGAGAAGAAAACTTACTTGATAATGGTAGCACATGACTTATTGTCAGATGAAGAGCATGGAACATGCTCGAGCGTAAGCTGTGAAACTCCAAAATTTTCTTATAAGAATTTTTGACCTAAAAAGTCAATATTTATTTCTGGAGTCATTATAACTCCAAATCACAAACCGTCTTCGCCAGAACATTTATAGTGTTGTGTTTTAGCTTCCCAATTTTTTCCATAATTTTTGGACATTGCTGGATTTTCTTAAGAAATCGGCATCTGTCGTTACAAGCGGGGTTTTTAGAACCCTCAGGTGTCTGTTTTGCAAACTGATTTTACCATAATTTTCTAAATAAAATGAACTAATTTATGAATATTTTTATGTAATTTTTGAATTCCCGAATTTGAAGATATAAGAATTTAGATAAATTTAATATTAAAATTAATATTAAATAATTAGAATAATAATATTTTATTATTAAAAAAAAACAAATATCTAAAAGCATTAAAGGTATTATATATCATTCTTTCCTTAAGTGATTCACGGCTAACAGAAAAAAGCAAAACGAATTTAAGAGAAAAAGAGAGAGAGAGAAAACCCTGGTTTTGGGCAACTTCGAGAAATTTTCGTCCGTCGGCCCAGGTGGGAAACTTGTTTTTCTCGAGGTAAGGTACATTATGCCAATCTCAATTTTAAAAAATGTGTAAGTTTTAGCAAATATTTCGATCACAATTTTGTATCACTTAGCGAAAAACGGAGATAACTTCGCACCGGTAAAACTTTCATAACGTAACATTTTATATGTTATAGAGATTATGATTTTGTATATTTCGAATATTTTCTAAAAATTTTACACATGATGTTTTTAAATTTGCGGGGTTTTTATTGAATAAAAAATTATTTAGATGTTGCAAAATAGTATAGTATAATAAAAGTATTAAAACATCGTTTTACACAATCCCTGATAATTTGGTAATTTTTTAAAAATTTGAATTTTTACCTTGTTGGATTTTTTGTTGTTTACCGTTATACAATACTGTGAAATTTTGATACATGTTCAATTACTCTTTGATTGCTATAATGTGATGATATATGTGCATATATGAGTAAATTATATCTGTTGAGAGCCATAAGGTGCCAAAATCCTTTGAGATTTTGTCTATATTAGAGAATTATTGGGAGTTATAAGCGACCATAAATCCTTTGAGATTGTGTCTGAGACTGGGATATGTGATATGTTCTGGTGTTATAAATACAAATAAAAATGGAGTTATAAGGGACAAGAATTCTTTGAGATTTTGTCTGGGTTCGAGAAATGTGATATAAAATATTATGTGATATGAATTTTAATTTATTTATTTGTTCCGTACTGTTATTTAAATCAGAGAATAACTGTTATGCATTTATTACATTTATCAGTTTAGTAATTTATTTAGATTGCATTTAACTTCTTTTAGATATTCAACATAATATTTGATAAAAGAATATTTGAAAATTTAGATTAGTTTGTGTGGCTTGCTGAGTTGTTGTAGCTCAGCTCATCGTGATTTTGATTCTGATTTTCATGATCTAGGAAGGGGAAAGAGGTTGTAGACTAGCAGTTCAGGATCAGATCCGAGGTCATAAGTATTTTGCTATTTTGACTTTTTGTATAATCATGTATAGTTAAATTTTTCAGTTCTGTAGCCCTTGCCTGTTGTCATGTACATAATATAGATATTTATTTTGATGAAATGAAAGAAACTTCGTAGATGAGTTTAATTTCAATATTTGGATGTTTTAGCTCTGTAATCTGTAGTTTATTTCAATGAATATTAGCAGAAAAATTGAAATAATTCCAAAATTAAATCTTGGGATTTGACTGTCACAGCTCAACACGATAGGAAAGAAACTTAAAAATCAGAGCAACTAGTGAGCCCAAGATAAGCAGGCGTATATGCATCCATATTAACCAACATAATATTTGAGGATTATGAATAATTATACCCTCAAAATCAAGATGTACAACAAGTAAATCAGTAAGAAAATTAGCACACACATGAAAGCAATCAAAACCAATTTTGAAGCTAGTGAACTTGTCAAACTATTGATAAGTCTAGACAAAAATTGAATAACACGGAACAAAAAGAATGATCCAAATATTAGTAGAGCAAGCTCATGGTTGCCTGAACAGAACGCATGCTCGTGATGGCATTGGATGCTCAAACAAAAATCACCTGCTCAGGGTTTCCCTCAAAAAGTTTTCCACATGACAAGCTAAAGAGGGTGTCACCTGTAAATATTGCTCCACACCCTGGAAAGTAAAAGCTCACATGACCTGATCAAAAGTTTCACAAGTGATAAATAAATTATTTAGGGCTTTCGAGAAATGACTTGGTTATAAAAAGAACATTGGTTGTGAAACTGAAACATAAGGAAACCAATCATAAGATGCATTCGATAGAAACATGATGGAATTTATTTAGTATCATCAACATAGTCTAACCTTTCCATAAGTCGATTAAGACGAGCTCAATTTCTCATAGGGCAACCCCAAAGAGTCAAAGAAGGCAACAAATGAGCCACACCAACGATTTTAATGCTTTTTTGAGCACTAACATTTACAGCCGAACTTTGTTTATTTATTTAATTATATATTTTTTGTTAGTTCGAATTTAATAAGCATAGGGATAAGTTATCCATAATTTGAAATTTCTTTTCTTTACATAGAGGATAATATGCATTAAACTTCATCACTGATTGGATAATTGAAATTATTATGAATTAAATAAAGAATTGTAGCAACCCTTGATTTGGCTTCCTAGTTTTCTTACCATGAAGATTCAATACTTATGGCTTGAGGATTCACTATTTGGTATCTTTTCTTTGCTCCAACTTTCTACTGATTTTCATAATTACACTGCATATACTAACTCGGCTTAGTAAATTCAGTTCAAAGAAAAATTTCTTCTGTTTTTCTCTTTTTTTTTTTTTTTTTTGTTTCTAGTTCTTTTTGCACTAGAAAAACAAATCCCCAACAACTTTGTTGTTATTTAGAACAATTTCAGCAATTTTCTTCTCCTCCCACATAAATCCTAAATTTTCACACATACTCCGTCCACACCAGCCCTTTTTTCTCTCCTCTCCTTAACTGATTTATATATAAGGAAATCAGCAAAGTTTCCATGTGGTTCTCTCTCCATCAGTCCCTTCTTTCTCTCTGATGCCCATTTATCTCCAAGATTTTCTCAAAAATTTTCCCAGATTTAAATTTAATTTAAACTCAACCAATTCTTGAAATCTATTGACCAAACTACCTAATTTAAATCGAAAATAGAATTTTAGTTAAAACCAACTAAAACAGCATAAATGAGGCGTGAATCCTTGCAACATTCCTATCCTATCTGTTTGTCATATACCCATCCCGTCCCTTCCGTTTCACCATAACCAAGAATCCAACTATAAACAAAATGAAAAAAAATAAAGAGAAAGAAAAAAAAGATGAGAACTCTTTTTGTAATTCATGTGGAGCTTTGCAACATCATTCAAAGGATTTGCTAGATGCTCCCCTAAAGAAACCAAATCAAAGATAGAATTTAATCAGGTTCTATGATAAGGCATAAAAGGGAGGAAGTTGAGTTGCATGTAGTTGTGGGGCAAGTGGGGTTAGGCTTGCATGGTGTTGGTGAGCATGCGGTTGTCAAAAAGGGGAGAGATTTTGGCTATGGCGATGATGGGGGTTGGTGATACGAAGGGTCTAGAATTAGCTCTACTTTGATACAATGTTAGAGGAGAAGAATATTAAGGAGTGTATTATTCAATAAAGACCCCCCTATATATCGGTTCCAATGTTTAAAACCTTAGGGCAAATGCCGTTACTTATGCAAGCAATCAAGATTGTGTCGCTCACCAAAGGAAAAATAAACGAATAAAATAAAGCTAGCATCAATTCATAGAAAAATGCATAATTTTTCAGATACATTGGAGATATTCCACTCCAAAGACAAAATGCATAATTATAAGTATGCTGCAGGCCAATGCTCTGAAAGCTGATGGAAAGTGAATAAATTGCTAATTTACAGTTTAAATTAATAACTCCTACCTTTTGTGTGGCCAGGGGTCTCCATTACAAGCACCTGATGACCTGCAAACATCCATGCATCTCCATCATCAAGAGCTATATCAATTCCAGGAATTCTATCCCTATCCTTGCGAGAACCAATCACCTATACCCAGTAGATTTTAATCAAACAATGTCCACTAGGGAAAGGTTAAACCTTCCTTAAGATCAAATAAATCCATATAAGTGCTCAATGTGTGGCTTAACATAAAAAAATTGATACTTCTTTCAAATTAGACCATTCATCATCCCCATTGGTTTTATGATTATACGTGGAACCAAAACAGCTAAATTTAAAGAAGTCTTAGCTTGTCAAAATGATATCACTTAGGAAGCAAATTACATGCATTGTACAATATGAAGGTAGTTTTAATATTGAGAGATATAGTCTAGAGACTCTAGACTTTATCAGCCAACATTCTATGTTTGTCTGATTCAAACGCCACATACATATCCAATCCAGGATGCAAAAATGAGCGAGCCTTTTAGGCAAATCATGCTGTTACTAATATTGAAAACAGACTTCAGTTCACTTTTGGTATGGCAGCTCAGTTTGCACAAATCAAATTCAAAGGTAACTGCACAATACAACACTTGCATGACAATCCAAACATATCTACTCCACCTAATGATTACATAGGATCAAAGCTTCATTGTTTTTTTTTTCACTCTTATTATCTCTCTCCCACTTCACTATTCCTCCCTTTACATCTTCTCCGGTACTGTCTAGGGCTCCATCTACCCAGTTTCCAATTGATGAATTCCCCACATAACCTTCACACAGCTCCTAATAACTGGTTACTTCTTTTGATTTAAGCAAAAGATCTTTATCAATCCAAGTTTGAGAAGATAGAGATTTTGAAGAAACTCATTGACTTCACTCAGGAAAATTTTTAAAGGGAAGCAGAAAATACATTTCAAGAGAAACTGGGCAAACAAGAACAATTTCATTGATGCGAGGAAAAACAAGCCAATTGAATATTCAGTATATAACTTTGCAAAAGTACAGTTACCTACCTTTGCACCATATGTTTCCTTTAACTCCATATTCCCACCAGTGTGATCATAGTGATGATGAGTATTCAGTATGTATGTTAAGTTCTGATTTCTTTGTGTTAGGACATTTATGACAGGAAAAGCTTCAGCGGGATCGATGACCCCAACTGTACCCGTGTCCAAATCATGCAATAGATATGCATAATTATCTCGGAGGCATGGAACCTGAAACTTACTCAACGATCTAAAACATTATAAGCATATAAGTCTGCAAAATATAGACACGTCAAAACTGGCGCACAGTACTAGGCACCAGAGAAAAAGGACAATTTTTAATGACTATTTTTTCTTTAACAATGTTGAAATAAATATGCTCCTGATGAAAATTGAAATTTAAAAATAGAAACAAGAAGATTGATTGAGCTACATAGGTTGCCAAAGTCATATGATGGAAATTCAGTAGGCTGAAGATGACAAATAGGTGATGATGAAGAACATTTGAGGAGCTAGCAAGAAAGAGAAGGAACCTAAAACATTATAAACAAGAGCAAATTTAATTTAAAAGTCATTACATAACATTACAATCTTTCTAACTTGAGTATGCTAAGCCATGAAGCACAAACACTTCTTTGTCCTACTAAGCCATCAACAGCCTTCTTATCTCACACAAGGATTTGAATAATGTTCCTTCTTTTGGAGGAACTTATATTGAGGATCATGCAACAAAGGAAAGATCTTTTGGTGCACTTAAAATGAATTAGAGCAAAGTTAAAGAAAGATAATATTGGAACCAATAGTTTCAAGGTTCTAAAAAACTATCATTGCATATCTCAAAGCTAGATGAAAAAAGTTTAGGGTTGATGTTATATGAAAAAATTTCACAAAATGAATTCAAATTTAAGGCTTGCTAGTGATATAGCATTCTCTAGAAGTGCTGTATCTAGACCTATGTTAAAATTGCGCAATTAGAGGCGCGCCTTTGCGCAATTCTGCACAAAAACGCCTCATAGCCTACGCAATTTTGGGCATTCAAGAGGCGTACGCCTCACTGGGACTGAGGCGTGCCTCAGAGGCGCAATTGCGCAACTCATTGTGAGGCGTACGCCTCTCTGGGTAGGGTCCACTCACTTAAAATGAAGTCTTTTTCTCTCCTTTAACCCGTAAACTTCAGCATTACCCGACCTTTCTCCCTCCCGCAAGCTCCAGGTCGCGATTCCGAGCCCCCTCACGCGGTCGGCCTTGCTTCCCGCCGCTCCTCCCGCCGGCGCCGCCTCTCTCCGGCGAAGTGGAAACTTCCGGCCACCCTCAAGGAGTACTCCACATTGGATTTTAGGTATTTTTATTAAGTTTAGGGATATATTTTGCAAGTTTAAGAGAAACTAGGGTTTAGTTTTTTTTTATTTTTTTTTAGTGTATTTGATTTTTTGCTTTAGGAGACATGGTTAAAGGTAAAGAAAAGACGAATACGTCATTGTGGAGGGACCCTTCTTGGAAGTATAGTGTACAAGTTGACATTGGCGGCGGAGAGAAGAGCTATGTATATTTGAAATGTAATTTTTGCGATAAAGTGGTGAAGGGAGGTGTTACCCGCATGAAGGAACATCTATCATGCTCGCACAAAAATGTAGCACCCTGTGCAAAAGTGCCGGACAATGTGAAGGAAGAAATAAGTGCTTACATGAAGAAAACTACCACTGCTAAACACTTACAACAGGAGCAATTTGATGAAAGGGTCGAGCATGGTGTATATTTTGGGAGCGAGAGTGGAAAGGGCTCTTCCTCCACTATACATAGTAGAGGTGCACGGGGTCCTATGGATCAGTATATGACTACTCCTGGAGTGGATAGAGGAGAAGCAGAGATGATGCCTGCAGCTGGTACTAGAGAGGGTCGGCGACAGGTTTGTATGGACATTGGGAGGTTTTTTTTTTAGAATGCAATACCATTTAATGTTGCTACATCGCCTGCCTACTTCATTATGTTGCGGTCTGTAGGATTGTATGGAAGATGGTTGAAGGCACCTTCCATGTATGAGTTGCGAATATGGATTTTAAAAGAGGAGCTGCAGAACACAGAGCGGAGCATTCAGGAGATTAAAAGGACATGGATTGAGACTGGTGTGACTATTATGTCAGATGGATGGTCTGACATGAAGAGCAGGAGTTTGATTAACATCCTTGTCAACAATCCCTACGGCACGGTGTTCTTGCGATCAGTTGATGCTTCAGAGGAGGTGAAAAATGCCACATTCATTTTCAATTTACTTGATGGTGTTATTGAGGAGATTGGGGAGCAATTGGTTGTCCAGGTAGTGACTGATAATGCCAGTGCATACAAAGCAGCTGGTCAGATGTTGATGGAGAAGAGGACACACCTATATTGGACACCCTGCGCAGCACATTGTATCGATCTCATTTTGGAGGATCTTGGTGACTTACCTCAACACAAGAGTGCTCTTTCTAGGGCGCAGAAGATTACAAAGTTCATCTACAATCACTCTTGGGTCTTAAGCTTGATGAGAAAGTTTTCAAAGAAAGAAATCATTCGCTCTGCAACCACTAGGTATGTTCTTAATTTTGTACATTGCAAATCATTCCTACTGTATGTTCGTAGTTCTTACATTTGTGCACCTGTGAATCTATAGGTTTGCCACCTCCTATTTGACACTGCAGAGCTTGATGGAGGTGAGGCAACCTTTGGAAGCCATGTTTACATCAACTGAATGGCTTAACTCTGCTTGGGGGAAGAAAAGTGAGGGGAAAGAAATAAGAAAGATAATTCTAAATGATAAATTTTGGGCTACTGTAACCTATGCCATTTTGAGCACGAGACCCTTAGTGCAAGTACTACGATTAGTGGATGCAGAGAAGAAACCAGCTATGAGTTTTATTTATAATGCTATGGATGAGGCCAAGGAGTTGATTGCACACAACTTGGGAGGAGAGGAGGCAAATTATAGGGAGATTTGGGACATCGTTGATGCTCGGTGGGAGGTGCAGTTACACCGACATCTACATGCAGCTGCATATTATCTTAACCCTCAATTTCAATATTCAGAGAAAAAATCTTCAAATCCTGAGGTGAAGCTTGGTCTATATCATTGTATGGAAAGATTAATACCGGAGCAGGCAGATAGGGAGCTTGCAGATTTACAGCTTGTTCTGTTCCGGAATAAAGAGGGTTTTTTTGGTTTGAATGCAACAAAAGCAACCATTTCCAAACGATCTCCAGGTATAATTATTTTGGTAAATGCAAGACACTTTATTCAGTTCTGAATTTTAATTATATTTTTTCTTGAAAACAGTTGAATGGTGGATCCAATTTGGTGATTCCACCCCTGAGTTACAGAGTTTTGCTGTAAGAGTGTTGGGCCTCACTTGTTCTTCTTCTGGGTGTGAGCGAAACTGGAGTACATATAGCCAAGTGCAAACAAAGAGAAGAAATCGGCTATCAACACTCAGAATGAACTCTCTCGTATATATTATGCACAACAAGAGGTTGAAAGAGAGGAGGTTGAGGAATAAGGGGTTGAAGGATGATGAGGACCCATTAGTGTGTGATGATGTGTCGTCTGATAATGAGTGGTTCATAGATGATGAGACAGATTTGCCATTATCAGACTTACAGTTAGAAGATCTAAGTGTGGATGTCTTGAAGGGGCGAAGCAGATCAAGTTGGCACATCCACTAGTACTACACCACACACATCCACTAGCTCTGCAGGACAACAATCAAGTAAAGGTATTCCACAACTTCTTATATGCTATTACATTACATTTATGTCAAGTGAGCTATGAACATGAATACATGATAATGTTCTTTTCTCTTAATGAACAGGGAAGAGAAAAGTGAGTCATGTTGAAGATGATGATGACATGGTATTCATAGATACAATTGGAGATGAAGACCCATTTAGTGATGGGATATGATTTCATTTTATATGTTTTTTGTATTTTGGGAGTTTTGTTAAACTAATATTTTGTGTTTTTGTACATTGGGATATGATTTTATTGCATCTACTTTCTTATTTACCACTATTGCTATTATTTTCCTGCTAAAACCCATAATTTTTCATTTACGCAATTCTGTGTTCGTGAGGCTTACGCCTCAGACCGCCTCGAGGCTTACGCCTCGCCTCACGGACGAAAACCGCCTCGAGGCGCAGTTAAGCAATTTTAAACCTTGATCTAGACCTAACCTGATTTGTGTGAGTAGTGGGCAAGAGCTTCTTACGAAATCACCTATAAATTATGTACTACAACTTAATATGCTATGGTGAGAAATATGCTAAGGTTGGCTAGGAGCAAGGATAGTCGTAGACAGAGAGTTGAAACTATATGGAGAGAGGGAATTTTAAAGACATAAGGGAAGGTTATGAGAAGTTGTGGGGAAGGGAGGTTTAAAATAAGAATGCAGCAAGGATAGTCGTAGATAGAGAGTTGAAACTCAAAATTATTAAGGTGAATATTGCTAACTATATGGTGGTTGTAAATAAGTTAATTATCATTTAGGACAGTATAAATGATGCTAGTGCATATGCTCATCAAATTGGATTAGAAGTTTGTTTGAAAATTAAATTTGGGATGACAAATAAACCATTACAACACAAACCAAAAGAAAGAGTATATTATGGGTGGCAACCTAAATAGATACTTTGGTCTTAAGATTCTTAGTTGGAATGGAATAGGAAATAGAATTGTGATTTTTGAAGCTATAATTGATCTTACTATCACATATAATATGGAAAAAACAAACATTTACTTCACTAAAAATGGAATTTTCAAGTTAAGTTGCCTCAAGTGTAATATGATGGTACATGTTGAGTTATGGAAACAACCCTTGCAAATATAGAGGAAAGATAACACACATCAACGGTAATAATCCCCTTTTTTTTTTTTTTGAAATGATTTTTTAAAAATGAAAATTATGAATTTCAGCATCGTGACTTGTCAAATAAGAGAGAAGGTTATTCGTGGCTTTTTCATCTGTCAATTTTGTTCAGAGATTTCTTCTATTTGTTGTAAGTAACTCAAATCTCATTTTAATTTTTAATGATTTTGATTATTATATAGGTTTTCTTGTATTGAACATAATTGAATATTTCCTACTGCATTTTGATTGTGACATTTATAAAAACAAGAAATGCTGGCAGTTAACACTATAAAATAGGTTGGCTATTAAAACATAATATCATGCACAGGAGGGTGGGCCGACAGACTTTCCTTTAAAAATAGTTTGTGGTGTTATTCCGGTTGTAACCTGTAACAAATAACCGATTACACTGACGAGCAGAGAGTGACAACTCTTTATTGATTTAATGAAGCCATCTGTAATGATAATTGATTAATTGAATATGATAATTAATTAATTAGATTTGGTGTAAAAGATGTTGAAAATATCACATTAAAGTTGAATGTCATGCCTTGCTAAATCATATATTGATGCATGCATATATTGATAGCATTAATGACATTGACAAATACATCAATATCATTGACAATATTGAATGCATTGATAAAACATAAACATATTATGCATATGAATAGATAAGATAGATTCCTTTATCGATTTAGGAATGATTTTTGCACCGTTGTTTTATCGATTTATTGAATTTTATATAAATTAATGATTTTTAGATTCATTTCAGTGATTCCCTACTTTTATTATTAATCATTTTGAGTTTTATTGATAATATTTGATCATTAACTATATTGATTGTTATTGATTATATTAGACTGAGCATATCATATTGATTCTTTAGTCCTTGTATTGGAAGCCTTAGTGAGTTTTGGTAGTGAGTTTTGGATTACTGCTAGGCTTTTGAGCTCATATAAATTTTAAAAGATTTCAAGTCAGGAAGGAATTATGATCAGTTAGAGTAAGGTTGGCAGAGATCCTCAAATTTTTCTTTAGATTTTGTTATGTATTTTTCTTTATTTTTTATAACCAGTAGTTTGTGATAGATTAGTGATAGAGTGACATCCTTGCTATTGTATATTAATTTTGGAAGAGTGAATATAAATGTAATATTTTGAGGTATGTAATTGTTAGTTGCTTTTAATGAATATACAGATTTATTGTTTAGAAGCTCTGGTTGATTAATTAAAAAGATAAAATAAATAATTCTTCCAAATTTGAATATGGGGTGTTACATCAATTCCTTCCCAAGCCTCAAAATTATGAGAACTCCATACATTGGGTATGCCTTTTTTATAACTTAATAACTAAGAACAAATCAACTACTTTCAAAAGAGGTGCTATCAAATGAAAAATAAACTTTTTTTGAAACTTAGAAAGAAAAATGAACTTTTTCAATGATTGCAAGATGATTCTAAAAGAAAGTTTAATCACACAAGATATATGATTAGTTATGAATGTTATCTAAAAGGTACAAAGAAAGTAATCAAAAGGTATAAATTCCCTAAAATAAGATGGACCATGAATGATGAGAAGTTGTTAATCATTTAGGATAGGTTGATAAGAGAGTAAATTGGAATCTATCGTTGTTGATGTGGATAACATAGTGAGTTGCATAAAAAAGATTTACGATAAAACTCTTAGAAAATTCTCAAAATAGATCATACAAAAATAAGATGTAGTGGTAGAGGAAAACAAAAAATGGTTATTTAGGAAAAGAAATGTACTTTTAAAACAAATGATAATAAATAAATCCTACCGAGACTAACAATGACTAGAAAAAAACTAGAATGCATAAAAAGAGTGGTTGAGAACAAAGCAAAAGGTACATTTATAAAATATGTTGCGTATTAAGAAAGGATAAAATGAGATTTAAAAAAAATCTGAGACAGTAAATTAAAACCTAAAAATTAGATACATTTAGATGTAATAATAGAGAAAATGATAAGAGCTTAACTGAAAAAGAAAAAAAACAAGAGAAGATGAAAAGAATCATTTTGAAAAATTTATAAATGCAATTGTTTTGGAATAATTCTTTTAAAAGAGCATAAAGAATAGAAGCACGATGCATATTCTAGATTTGCCAAAAAAGATGTCAACCCTAAAGAAAAAGAATCATGGTATGGTTTTAGATCCAAATGAGTGTCAACTAAGATTTGAAATTGTCAAATACCGTCTTAACTGTAAAGGCCGGTTCAACCTGTTCAATTGACCAACCAACCCTAATTAGAAACACCTGGACGAGTGGTCTTCCGCGAGCAGAACCGAGCAGGGCGCAATCCGAACTGCCTCCGCGTGAAAAGAACAATGCATATACGCCTCCTGGGTGGACCGTTTCACCATTTTAAGTGGATAATCACATAAGGGAATGAAAAAGAACAACTCATACAAGACATTTCCATTTCACTCATTTCTGTAGAAGGAAATCAAGTGAGAAGCTTCAGTCGATAGAACTTAGCCGAGAGGAAGAAGAAGGAAGGAAGGTATGTTATATTTTTTTTTTCATTTTCATTTATTTTATGTGAAATTCCTTCATGATTTAAACTAAAGAGGATCCAAATCTTTTTTAAAGCTGAAGGAAGAGAACTTGAAAGGGAAAGAAGGACCGAGTGTCGGAAAATTTTCCTTGTAAGTAATTTCAATCACATATTTTGTTCAAATTTTGAAGGATAGAAAATATATAAAATTTATTTTGATGGCAAGCAATAATGTATGATTTTAGGAAGGAAGAAAACAAATTGGTGGAAGTTCGATTTAGCAAGAATAAACAAATTTGAGTAAACACTTCATTAAGGAAACAATTATGTGAAATTAAAGAAAGTTAAAAATAATAATAATTATGTAATTTTTGTGATAAACATTAGGCTACATTGCAAAAGATTATTTTCAAAGATCGAGGATTTGAAGGAATCCAAGCGGGTAATTTCAATTGTTTTATAGTAAAGTCATATTTTCTTTTATGTTATATCAAATTTTTTTCTTTTAATTATCTAATTTCTACATGATTATAACACTATATTGATTTATGGTTATTATAGAATACATTAATTGATAAGGATAAAAGAAATAAAAATGTGAAGTATTTGCTGCATGATTTCTATAGAACATAATAATACATCTAAAGTACTTAATATAGTTCAATATTAAATATACAATTAACTCGATATTGATTAAATTAAAGATATATATATATATATGAAAATATTCTTACAAATTATGATAATATGTGAAGGAAAATGGAGTAAATTAAATGATGATTTAAATGAAAATGAAAGTAATTAAAAGAAGGAAAAGATATATATATGCAAAATTAAAGGAGTTCACCCTTGTATGGTATTGGCTGGGGAAGCAACATACTCGTACATGTTAAATGGAAATGATTGTACCTTTATTGATACATTTAAACGGGGCTCCTGTACTAATAAAAATGAAAATGGATTAAATATCAAATGGAAATGAAAAGAATGTTAAGTGAAAATGGACAAATGAAATAGAATATGAAGTAATTTATGTGAAAAATAAATTATAGATTTATGGTATATGAAAGAAAATACATATGTTACTTACTAAGAAAGATAAAAAAGAAAGATATATGTTTATTTTATATGACTAATTGTTGTATATGAAATGATGAATAACCCACTGAGTTTACATAGTAAACTCACTCTATTAAATTAACTTTTTCAGGTAAGTCTCTTGATAAATAGAAATGAATGAAAGATATGATTGTGTACAGAAGATGACGCTTAAATGAAAGCAGATAAAATGTGTTATGTTTAAATGCATATTCAATATACAAGTAGTGTTAGTGGCTCTTTAGTGCTTGAGAAATATTAGTTATTATTATTATAAGTAATTGTGGAAAAATGTATTAACCGTCTAACTATTCATTCCCGCCTCGTTAATTCGAGTCTCTAGGTCAGGTCGTGACAAAAGTGGTACCAGAGACCGGTTAAGATATGAATCGTACCGAAAGAGCCATTAGGTTGATTATTGAAAGTGAATTGATAATAAATTATGAATTTATAATAAATTTTAATTGTGTTTCAAGACCCAGAATGATCCTAAAGAAGATGTAGAAAGAACAATGCCTAATATTACTATTAACTCTGATGCACTGACACAAATGATGACAACAATGACACAATTAATTCAAGACTCAAGAAATCAACAATTAGGAAGTAGCAGTAGTAGTAGTAGTATGACTATGAATAAATATTTAAAGATGTTTCAAGATATGAGACCACCGCTATTTAAAGGGATAGAAGGACCAATTGAGGTAGAGAATTGGCTAGTACGGATTGAAAAGATTTTAGAAGGGATGTTCTATCCTGAAGAGAGAAAAATTTCATTTGCAACCTTTGAAGATAGATCAATCATGTAGTATGAGGCTGAATTCACTAACATTATCCAGATAGGTTCATCAGTTAGTACATATGCAAAAGAAAAATGTCACTGATCATTATCTTGATTGAAAGATGCAATCAGGCAGCCCCTTGTTCCTTTGGGGATTGAAGATTATACAGTATTAGTAGAGAGAGCTAGAAAGGTACCGAACGAAGAGGTGAATTTCAGAAGAGGAAGAGTGTTGATGTTATGAGTGCTTCTCAAGATTCCTACAGTAAATCTACTTCACGGTCAGGTAAGCTTAATTGGAATAAGGCAAAACCTAATAGCGATGGTATTTAGATGAGCTTGAATAACTGCAACAAGTGTGGAAAGCAACATAAGGGAGAATATTTATCTGATACATCCACTTGCTTCTGGTGTTATCAAGCAGGTCACATAGCCAAGAATTGTCCTACACTGGGGGGGAAATCATCAGGGGAATTAAGGATGAATATTGGACCTCAGAGAAATGTTGGAAGACTAAGAATGATAGAATCAGTTGTTTCTACTCTAGGGTCAAGTCAAGGTCGACCCAGTACTCAGCCTAGAGTATATGCACTATCTCAGCAAGATGCCAAGGACTCCCCTGAAGTGATTACAGGTGTGTTTTATTTAATTCGTGAATTTTTTTATTAGTTGTATGATAAATTAAGTAATCAAATAATATGGAAATAGTTAAAGACATAATGGTAATAAATATATGTATATGTATGATAAGTTCCTATGAAAATTTTATAGGTATGATAACAATTCAAGGAATGCCAGTAGAAATCCTTTTTTATACAAGAGCGTCACACTTATTCATTTCAGAAGAATTTGTAAAAACAGTTGGATTGAATGTTTATAAAATATCAACAATTTTAGAAATATTGATGCCAAATAGATTCAAATTGAATGTTAATAGTTTATGTCATGTTGAATTTGAAATAAATGAGATGAGATTTGAAGCAAACTTGAATGTGTTACCATTGCAAGCACATGGGACCGGCCTAGGCGGAACAGAGATGGAAGTTCAACCTCTCATGTGCTCGTCGAACAAGCTGCCGATTCCAGAAAAGCTGTTTATGATAGATTTTTGAGGGAGTTTGGAGGGAAATTTGAATGTAGTGACTATTTAGAGATTTCTTTCTGGATTGTATTCATTAAATAGTTTGTTTTCCTAGGATTAGGGCATCTTGAATTTAGCTGAAATTTGAGATCTCTTAGGTTTTTTTGGGCTCTGGTAGCATCTAGAGATTTGGGTGAGATAGATCCTCCTCTCGAATAGAAGATCAATTGTATCTTGTTATTTTCCTTCCAGTAGTTTGAATTATTCCAATAAAAACTACTATTTTTCTGGTTTTTCCTTTGGATTGGTTGATTGTTCTAGCTGTTTTTGTCAAGATTGTTAGGTTTCACTTGAGATCTTCAAGTGTTTCCTATCACATTAAAACCATTCTTTAGTTGTATTCTCATAGTTTTGCTTAGTGGCCAGGCAGAGTTCAAAACCACAGCTAAACTAAAACGAAGTAAAAAAACTAAATAGACTTTGTCCCCAGGGAAGACAATAAAATGTAAATGCTATAAATAATATGAAAACTCACCAATTCTATATGCAGGGAAGAATCTATATTAGAGATACTACAGAAATGAGACACTCCCAGCAGCTGAGTTCCACCCCGCAATAATTTGATAGGTCTCAGAACCAGAGTGCCCAAGCCATAAAGCAAATGCTTTCCAAACGAGTTTTTTCTCATGTTAGGCAGCATTAATGGTTGTCTTGTAACCTGAAAGTGAAAAAAAAAGGAATGATTAACAAATGCATTTATAGAAGAAACATACTCGAATTTAAGCACTTAGTGAACATGTTCGACAAGAACAAATCATGAGATATTGAAATCTGGAAAAGCTTGAAAGTTTTATATAAATCAACGTTTGTGTCAAATCTACTAAACTTTTATTTACTGAAGAGCAATGTATATTTTTTGTTTTATCATAGACAATCTCATAAAATAGCATTGATATTTGCTGCATAATTCAGATTTCAAGTCAATTCAAGAACTTAAAGATGCTTAACTTCTTCTATCCAACGACTCCTTCATGAAAGCAAAATCAGAGAGCTGATTTGACAATATATACAAAATCCAAAGCCAACATGTGGGACCTTGGACATCATAGAATAAAATATTCTATAGCGAACTAACCGAAATAACTCAGATGTCACCAAGATACCGGTAAATATGATAAAAGGATAAAAACCTAAACGAGTTATGTTGAACAGCAAATAATAGATAAAGCAGCCATTACAATCAAAATATGTTATGCACTTCAAAATCATATTTATGTTTAAAAATTGCAAACGCAAGCTAATCCACCATAAAAAAATCCATGGAAAAAAGAACAAATATTGATGCAAATATGTGAAACATAAACTTTTAATATCAATTTTAGGGCCATCTGAACTTCAACTTAACAAGCTTATAATTGAAACAAATATTTTGATGAGACAGATCCAACAACACCAAAAGCATCTTGATCCGAATTTAAATGAGCCTAAAACAAGTACTCAAAGAATAGTTAAAAACTTTATGACACTATTTGAGAGACCAAACTGTAACACCCCACGATACCCCTTACCAGTAATGTAGAGTGTCACATAACTAAACATAACATTCTTTTTTTTCATTTAATAATTCTCATCAATTTCATGCTCATACAAAACATTCACTGACAATTACATTTGAATAACAACGAAAGCATTTAATGATCCAACTATCATCACATAACTAATTACAGAGCCGCTAAGAAAAATCAAAATAATATAACACTGAACAGTCTACATAAATCTGTTGTAAACTTACATAAAATGCTACACTATAGAGCATAAATTGAAATAAACTTGAACCTATTTTGCTTCGACTTTTTTCTTTTCTTTCCCTATAACAACAGCCAGTATAAACACTGGTGAGCTATAAAGCTCAATAAGTTATACAATTTATATAAAAATTATATGTCAGATTATCATGCATATCATAATTGAATCAACTAAAAAGCATTTGCAAAATCACATAAAATCATCTTTAGGATCATCCTTTAATTTATTTAAAGTCTGTACATAATATTATAATTAGTCTTATAAAGTTAGGACTATCATTTTCATAATGTTAACTTTCATAAAAATGTTCAATGGGGCCCAGGTAACTCTAGCATTATCATCATTGAACCTCTGACGGGTCTGTTGCGCGTTATAAAGTACGCTTAGTTGCACATGGCTTTAACCAAGAATTTGGTTTGGATTACTTTGACACCTTTGGTATGGTACCAAAGTTTCCTACTATTCAAATTTTCTTCAAAGTTGCTGTCACGATAATTGAGCATCATACAACTAGACGTCTCAAAATGCCTTTCACTATGGATCACCTGATCAGATCGTATATATGATGCAGCCGCCAGGCTTTAAAGATCCTAATCTACCAGACCATGTTTAAAGCCCCGCGCTTGTGGTTTGCTACCTTCACCAACTTTCTTTTAGACTTTGGCTTTCATGTTAGCTAGGCTGATCCTTCGCTCTTATGCTATTATAAAGGCAACACTCTGATTTTTATTGTAATATCCAAAGACTCAAATTTTCAGGTATGTGCTTATATTGTGTGAAGCTTTGATTAGTAGCTATTTATTTAAATAGAAGGATTAATTAAGGATCAATTAGATAGTGGAATTATAATAATTAATTGAGTTTTAATTGGGGAGGAAACTATTGGAAGTAGGTTGAAGAGTGGGACCCACTCTTTTATCCATATCTGGTAATCATTTCTTGGTAACTGCCGCTGTTTCTGTAAAGGAAGGCAGAGAAATCCCGTAGCAATAGGCGGAGAAGTCTTGTACAAGGGGCGGAGAATTTCTACAGAAAGAGGAGGACAACGTGCTGGGTATTTCGGCATAGAATTTCTACAGCAAAATCCCTTGGAATACATGAAAAGATTTCGGCCTGCTTGCGGGCTGTAGGTATTTCGGCATAGTACTGAAAGCACTGTAGAAGAGGCGGACAAGTGCCGCTGGACATTGAAGAGTTCGTAGAAATTCCTTGTGCAAGCTGTGGTTCTGTGGTTCAATGGAATTTAGAATATTTCATTGAAAGGAAGTTTTGTAGAAATTGTGAAAGGAGGGAAACTATTGCAGGTAAGTAAAGATGATCAGAATTTTATGAATTGTAATGAATTTTAGTGATGTGATTATGCACTAGTTAAAAGAATTATGAATTAAGGTGGAAGCTTGGAGAAGAGAGAAAAAGGAGAATAGAAGAAAAGACTAACTGAAAGAAAGGAAAATAAAGGTAAGAAGTATACGATTAACCTTCATCTTTTATGTCACCTAAATTTAGTAACATTTCTAACAATGATAACCTAATTGTATGGTAGGATTATTCATAGATTTATGCAGAATAAAAGCTTTGGGTTTGTGTATCAAAGGAGAAGGCTTCGTGGTATAGGTTTTAAAGAGATCAACAATCAAAAAGGTAAATTATGTAATTAATTATAGTTGTAATCATCATGAATGGTTAATTTATCCCTTATGTTTTGAAAGTTTATTATGAAGAGATGCATTATGAGAAATTGTTTAGTCATCATGAAGGTACATTAAGGTATTCACAACTATCTATCCATGAGAACAAAAGAGATTTGATAGATGTTTAAATGTGCTTATCTCAGCCTTTTCTTAACTGATAATTTTATGCAAAGAAGTTTTTGTTTTAACTTAATAGCTATTAAATTCATGGTACACCAAATGTATAAGTATAAGCAAACATGAAGCTTATAACCATTAAAATCATATATGTATTATGAAGGTATGAAGTAAGGAATATCAAATTAAAAGTAAATATTGCTATATTATGATGAAATGATGTCTACAATATAAGGTGGGCAAAAGGGACCTAAATTACTAAACCTGTATTGTAGATGGAGCAAAAGGGACCCCAATAAAAAAAGAGGCTTGTAGAGCAGGTGGGGCAAAATGGACCCCTAATGAGGCAAAAGGGATCTCAATGTAATTCAATGGCGATAATGCCAGGGTGACCTGGGCTCCATTGAATATTGTTATGAATTTATAGCCAAGTCTTTTACATATTTAATTTTGATATTCAGTGTAACTTCGAAGATATAATTAAAAATGATAATTAAGATTTATGAGGTTTTTATCATTAAAAGTGAGTCTAAAATTTTATGACTTCAAGATTTTTATTTATTCTCTTTTTATATTATAACTGTTATTTAAAGTATATAATTTACTGGGCCTCATAGCTTACCAGTTACTTCTTACTGGCTGTTTTTACAGTAAAAGGGAAATGAAATTACAGTAAAAGGGAAATGAAAAGTGGAGGAAGTTTGATATGCAAGTATTTAAGTTTTATGTTAATGTTTATTTAAATGTTGTAATCTACTCTTAAGGTTAGTAAACAGTTTTAATGTTGTTTTACTTTGAATTATTTGGATTTCCTTAGTGGTACTGTACTAAGTCTTTGATGAAACTTGGGAATTACTAGATGCTTCCTTTGTTGTATTAAATGAGGTTTAAATGAATTTTTTTATCAGAAAATAGAATGACATGTATGAAGTGTTTAGGGATGGAAATGTTATGTTATTCTTGTTACCCCCTACAGTACTGTTAAGGGTACTGTGGGGTGTTACAATATTTTAAGATTCTGAGGATTTAAGTACGGAAGCATAAGTAAAAGAATTGTCTAAGAGAATAAGAGTGAATCTGATTGAATGGAGTTATTACAGAGCCTAGGAGAACTTAGTATTTATAAGTTAGATAACAAGTCTAATTACAATTTCACTTATATAAGAATATATAAAATAACATCTATTTAATGTGTTTGAGGATAAATATTTTTATGGATGATTTAAATGCAAAACTCTTATTGTCATGCATTACAAATATAATGATTGAAAGAATACCTAAAGAAGGTGAAGGTCAGTCATCTCAGTCTATTAGGATCTCTGATCATTAGTAGGAGGTAGTACACCCAATGTAGATCCTGTATCTGTAGGAATGGATGCTATGAATGCAATGTCAGGGAATTTGATGCAACTGCAAATGATGACTATGATGATGCAAATGATGGAAAAGATACAGTCTATGGTGGGATCTGCAGCACCTGGTGTTCCACCTATAGTTACACCAGTCACTCCTACCCCTCCTGGAAGTAATACTAATGTGGAGGCAGGTGATCCTGTTAGTGCAGAAGTGGATAAGCATTTAAAGCTTTTCCAAAGTCTAAAACCTCCACTGTTTCAAGGAGGATTTGATGCCAGAAGTACTGAGGATTGGATTATCAGAATAGAGAAAGTTTTAAATGGAATGAGATGTCCTGAGAATAGACAAGTAGCCTTAGCAATCTTTATGCTAAAAGGTGAAGTAGAAAGGTGGTGGAGGGGACAACAAATGGAGAAATTTAGAGGTAGAACAGAGGAACAAATTATGTGGGAAGAATTTGAGCAAGTTTTTAGAGAGTGGTATGTTCCTCCATCAACAAGACAGGCAATGCAAGAAAGTTTTGTGAACCTTAAGCAGGGAGCAAAGAATGTCATTCAATATGAAGTAGAATTTACAGCCCTGGCAAGGTATGCTCCATAGCTCATTAGTACTCCAGGTGATAAATACTATAGATTCTTGAAAGGTCCGAGGGATTCATTGAGTAAGTCTTTAATCCCTCTTCGCATAAAAGAATTTTTTGAATTAGTGGAAAGTGTTAGACTTTTAGAGAATGATATCGAAGTGGTTAAGCATAAATGTGATAATAATAATAGAAAGAGACAAAGTGATCATAGAAGTGGATCATCCAAAAGCAAGAAATTTTATCAGGGGCAACAACAACAGTTTATGAAGTTACCTGCAATACCAATTTGTACAACCTATGGAAAATCTCACTCAGGAAGATGTATGATGAATTCATGAAAGTGTTATTTGTGTGGAGAATCAGGTCATATCAAGAGGATTTGTCCAAAGAAAGTTCAAAGAGGCAAAGAAGTTAGAGGCAGTTAAAGAATGGATAAGTTCAAAGGTGTCAGGCCACAGATGCATCAATCTGCTTTGAAGATAAAAGGAGAAACCTCAAGTGAAGCAGTTAGATCAGTACTAGCTAGAGTTTTTGCTTTATCTTCCCAGAAGGCCAAAGACTTTTCTGAGGTGGTGACAGATACTTTAAATATCTCAGATCTACCTGCTAAAGTACTTTTTGATTCTGGTGCGTCGCATTCCTTCATAGCTAAGATATTTTGTAAGAAAGTGCATATAGAACATGTCAATTTTACTCCGGAATTAAGTGTTAGATTACCTGCGGGTAATTATTTGAATGCTAGTACAACATGTTCAGTTAAGTTTGTAATAGCTGGTAGAAAGTTTCAAGCAGATCTGATAGTACTCCTATTAGTAGAATTTGATATAATTTTGAGAATGGATTAGTTAATCAAGTACTTTGCAACTATTGAATATTGGAAGAAGAAGGTCAGATTTGATTTGCCTGGAGAAGAAGTATTTTATTTTCAGTGTAAAAGATGAGCAGTTTCTTCCTTGAATGCTTTTAGTTAGGTGCTTAAAAATTTAAGAGCAAGTGACTTAATTTTCTTAGCAAAGTTAAAAGCTACAAAAGAGGAAAGTACTTATATACATTCCATTCCTATTGTGAACGAATTTATAGATGTTTTCGCTGAGGAATGGAAGGACTTACCTCTTGAGAGAGAGGTTGAATTTTCAATTAACTTGCAACCTAGCACAAATCCTGTTCTCAAGGCACCTTATAGAATGACAACCAAGGAATTGCAAGAACTGAAAGATTAGTTGACTGAACTGATTGAGAAGGGTTTTATTAGACATAGTTCATCCCCTTGAAGTGCACCTGTGTATTTGTCAAGAAGAATGATGGTTCTATGAGACTCTGTATTGATTACATAGAATTAAACAAGGTGACAGTTAAAAACAAGTATCATCTTCCCAAAATTGACGATCTCTTTGATCAGTTAGCATATGCTTCTATTTTCTCTAGAATTGATTTGAGATCAGGTTATCATCAAGTTCGGGTGAAAGAATGTGATGTGAAGAAGATTGCTTTTGGAACCAGATATGGGCAATATGAATTTTTAGTTTTGCCATTTGAGTTAACCAATGTCCCGGCAGTATGTATGGATATGATGAATAGAATTTTCAGACTTTATATGGATCAATTTATTATTGTATTTATTGATGACATATTGATCTATTCTAAGAATGATAAGGACCATGCAGATCATTTGAAGATTGTTCTAGATTTATTGAGACAACATAAACTGTTTGCTAAGTACTCCAAATGTGAATTTTGGTTGAAGAAGATTTCATTTTTGGGATACATAGTCAGTAGAGAAGGAATTTCAGTGGATCCAAAAAAGATTAAAGCAATAATGGATTGGCCAAGACCAACGAATGTGACAGAGGTCAGAAGTTTTTTGGGATTAGCAGGTTATTATAGAAGATTCGCTAAGGGCTTTTCTCATATTGCTTTGCCTTTATCCAAGTTAACCAGGAAGAATATAAAATTTGAATGGACTGATGATTGTGAACAGAGTTTTCAAGAATTGAAGCAATGTTTGACAACTGCACCAGTATTGACAATTCCTTTTGAAACTAAGAGATTTCAGTTATTCAGTGATGCTTCTTTAAGAGGATTGTGTTCTGTGTTGATGCATAACAAAAAGGTGACTGCTTATGCTTCCAGGCAGCTTAAGCCTCATCAAAAGAATTATCCAACCCATGATCTAGAGTTGGCGGCAGTGATATTTGCATTGAAAATTTGGAGACATTATTTGTATGGGGTAAAATGTGATATTTTTACAGATCATAAGAGTTTGAAATATATTTTCACTCAGAAGGAGTTGAATCTGAGACAGAGAAGATGGTTGGAACTAATAAAGGATTACGATCTTGACATCTAGTACTATCCAAGCAAGACTAATGTTGTAGCTGATGCATTGAGCAGAAAGATCTAAACACAGTTGAATAGGTTGACTGGTGAAGAAAGACTGATTAGAGAAATGAAGACCTTACAATTAGAAGTTAGAATGCAAGGAGATCACGATACACTTAGCATTAATCATATGACAATTCAATTGTTATTGGAGGAAAGAATTAAAGAAGCTCAAAAGAAAGACAATGAATATTAGAAGTTTATGGATCAAGTGCAAACAAAATTAAAGAAGGAACTTAGTGTTGATGAACAAGGCAGAATCAGGTACAATATGCATTTATGGATACTAAAAGAGTCCGAATTAATCTGAGACATTTTATTTGAAGCACATAATACAAGTTATTCAATTCACCCTGAAAGCACAAAGATGTATAAAGATTTAAAGGTTTTGTTTTGAAGGTCAGGAATGAAAAGAGATGTGACAGATTATGTGGCTAAATATGAAAGGTGTCAAGTTTTTAAAGCTGAGCATCAAAAACCCAGTGGAATGCTGCAATCTCTACCAATTCCAAAATGGAAATGGGAGGAAATAGCTATGAACTTTGTTACAGAATTTCCTAGATCAAGATAAGGACATGATAGTATATGGGTGGTAGTTGACAGACTCACCAAGTCAGCTCATTTTCTACCTATCCGTCAGACTGATTCAATGGAGAAATTGGCTAAATTATTTGTGAAGGAAATTATTAGATTATATGGAATTCCTAAGGCTATTGTATCAGATAGTATTGGTTCTTTTACACCTAAGTTATGGAAGAGCACACGCAAGTTTGGGTACAAAATTAAAATTCAGCACTGCATTTCATCCCTAGATAGATGGTCAATTAGAAAGGCTGATTCAAGTGTTGGATGATTTGTTAAGATTTTGTATTCTGGATTTTGGAGGTAGCTGGGAGGATCACATTTCATTAATAGAATTCACTTATAATAATAGCTACCAATCTAGCATCAAGATGGCTCCATATGAAACTTTATATGGTAGAAGATGCAGAACTCCCTTGAAAAGGTTTGAAGTTGGTGAAAGACAATTGTTGGGTTCACGGTTAGTGGATCAAGCTACTGAAAAGGGAAGACTGATCAGAGACAGATTAAAATCAGCTCAAGACCGCCAACAAAAATATTATGATCCCAAGCATAAAATGATAAAATTTGATATGGTAGATTTTGTATTCCTGAAGGTGAGACCAATGAAAGGTATTTCTAGATTCGGCCAAAGTGGAAAACTCAGCCCTAGATTTATAGGTCCATATGAGATTATTGAAAGAGTGGGACAAGTAGCATACATGTTGGCTCTACCTTCAGATATGTCCGATATAAATAATATTTTTCATGTATCAATGCTCAGAAAGTGGGTTACAAATGAAGATCAAAGAGTTCTTAAGAAAGATATTGAACTTCATAAAGATTTGACACGTGTTGAAGAACCGAAAATGATATTGGAAAAGGATATTCGTAAATTGAGGAGCAGAATAATACCTTTTGTAAAGGTTAAGTGAAAGAACAGAACAGTAAAACAGGCTACTTGGGAAAAGGAAGTAGACATGAAACATAAATTTCCTCACTTATTTAATGTTGAATGAAAAGTTGAATTTCGGGGACGAAATTCTATTAAGGAAGGAAGATTTGTAATATCCAAAGACTCAAAATTTTCAGGTATGCGCATATATTGTGTGAAGCTTTAATTAGTAGCTATTTATTTCAATAGAAGGATTAATTAAGGATCAATTAGATAATGGAATTATAATAATTAATTGAGTTTTAATCAGCAGCCGAATAGATGCTTTGGGGAGGAAACTATTGGAAGTCTGTTGAAGAGTGGGACCCACTCTTTTATCCATATCTGGTAATCATTTCTTGGTGACTGCCACTGTTTCTGTAAAGGCATGCAGAGAAATCCTGTAGCAATAGGCGGAGAAGTCTTGTGCAAGGGGCAGAGAATTTCTACATAAAGAGGAGGACAACGTGCTGGGTTTTAACAAAGAATTTCTGTAGCAAAATCCCTTGGAATACCTGAAAAGATTTCGGCCTGCTTGCAGGCTGTAGGTGCTTGCGGGCTGTAGGTATTTCGACATAGTGCTGAAAGCACTGTAGAAGAGGCGGACAAGTGCCGTGGACACTGAAGAGTTCGCAGAAATTCCATGTGCAAGCTGTGGTTCTGTGGTTCAATGGAATTCAGAATATTGCATTGAAAGGAAGTTTTGTAGAAATTGTGAAAGAAGGGAAACTATTGCAGGTAAGTAAAGATGATCAGAATTTTATGAATTGTAATGAATTTTAGTGATGTGATTATGCACTAGTTAAAAGAATTATGAATTAAGGTGGAAGCTTGGAGAAGAGAGAAAAGGAGAATAGAAGTAAAGACTAACGGAAAGAAAGGAAAATAAAGGTGAGAAGTATACTATTAACCTTCATCTTTTATGTCACCTAAATTTAGTAACATTTTTAACAATGATAAACTAATTGTACGCTAGGATTATTCATAGGTTTATGTAGAATATAAGCTTTGGGTTTGTGTATCAAAGGAGAAGGCTTCGTGGTGTAGGTTTTGAAGAGATCAACAATCAAAAAGGTAAATTATGTAATTAATTATAGTTGTAATCATCATGAATGGTTAATTTATCCCTTATGTTTTGAAAGTTTATTATGAAGAGATACATTATGAGAAATTGTTTAGTCATCATGAAGGTACATTAAGGTATTCACAACTATCTATCCATGAGAACAAAAGAGATTTGATAGATGTTTAAATGTGCTTATCTCAGCCTTTTCTTAACTGATAATTTTATGCAAAGAAGTTTTTGTTTTAACTTAGTAGCTATTAAATTCATGGTACACCAAATGTATAAGTATAAGCAAACATGAAGCTTATAACCATTAAAATCATATATGTATTATGAAGGTATGAAGTAAGGAATATCAAATTAAAAGTAAAGATTTGTTATATTATGATGAAATGATGTTTATAATATCAGGTGGGCAAAAGGGACCCAAATTACTAAACCTGTATTATAGATGGGGCAAAATGGACCTGAATAGAAAAAGAGACCTATATAGCAGGTGGGGCAAAAGTGACCCCTAATGAGGCAAAAGGGATATCAATGTAATTCAATGGCGATAATGCCAGAGTGACCTGAGCTCCATTGAATATTATTATGAATTTATAGCCAAGTCTTTTACATATTTAATTTTGATATTCAGTGTAACTTCGAAGAGATAATTAAAAATGCTAATTAAGATTTATGAGACTATTATAATTAAAAGTAAGTTTAATGTTTTATGACTTCAAGATTTTTATTTATTCTCTTCTTATATTATAACTGTTATTTAAAGTACATAATTTACTGGGCCTCATAGCTTACCAGTTATTTCTTACTGACTGTTTTTACAGGAAAAGGGAAAAGATAAGTGGAGGAAGTTTGATATGCAAGTATTTAAATTTTATGTTAATGTTTATTTAAATGTTATAATATACTCTTAAGGTTAGTAAACAGTTTTAATGTTGTTTTACTTTGAATTGTTTGGATTTCCTTAGTGACTCTGTACTAAGTCTTTGATGAAACTTGGGAATTACTAGATGCTTCCCTTGTTGTATTAAATGAGGTTTAAATGATTTTTTTATCAGAAAATAGAATGACATGTATGAGGTGTTTAGGGATGGAAATGTTATGTTATTCTTGTTACCCTCTACAGTACTGTTAAGAGGTACTGTGGGGTGTTACATATATTCTCATCTACGTCGATGATATCTTGTTGACCGGTAATGAATTCCCTATCATTCACTCATTACTACAAGCCTTACATTCGCGATTTCAAATTCGCAACCTAGGCAATGTTTCCCAATTTCTTGTTATACAGGTTGTGCCTCTCGACACTGGTTATCACCTCTCGCAAGCACTATATGCAGCCAACCTTTTGGAAAAATCAGGTATGAAAGATTGTAAACCAGTCCTTACTCCTCTACCCACCAAGCTGCCGGTTCTCACAGAAAATTCTGCAACCTATCAGAAACCCGAACTGTACAGACAACTTGTTGGATCACTTCAATATCTAACAATCAATAGACCCGATCTCTCCTTTGCAGTCAATCTATTATGCTAGCATATGCATAAGCCATATAATCTACATTTTAAACTTCTAAAGAAAGTTCTTCGTTATATTCAAGGTACAATCTATTATATCTTCCTATTGTACCTTCCTCTCTTGAGCTTCATGTTTACTCAGACTCTGATTGGGTTGCTGATACCACAAATCGAAGATCCATCACTGTTATTGTGCCTTGGCACCAACTTGGTCTCTTGGTGCATGAAAAAGCAAAACACTGTTGCTCATTCGTCTACTGAAGCTGAGTACAGAGCTTTAGTTTCGACAGCCACATGTCATTTGGTTAAGACGACTACTTCAGAATTTTTGTATTTTCGTTTTCACGCCTACCTCAGTATTTTGTGACAACATCTCTGCTTTGACACTAGCTAACAATCCTATGTTTCATACACATATGAAACACAGTGTTGTGGATTTTCATTTTATCAGAGACTGCATCAAATTGAATCACATTATTGTTCATCATACGCCTCCGAAGATCAGCCAGCTGATATCTTCACAAAACCGCTGTCTATTACCAAATTTCAATCTCAATGAACCAAGTTAACAATTCGAGACCACATTGTTAACTTGAGGGGATGTGATAACGGACACATTCTATATGATAAGCAAAGTAGCCTCTCGGATTAGTCGGCTTGCATTTCCACCTCCTCTGTACCAGACTTAATCCAAGCCGCTGGATCTCTGCCAAGCAATCAATCACAACCGTTCACCTCTAACCAACTGTGATATCTTCTTCTACATAAGAGAACATTGTAGCTTGCAAAAGGAATCAATGAATATGGCTTTCTGTGTTAAACCTCTTGTATTGCTATACTGTTACTAACATCTGATGAAGGTTGCACGTTGCAGAATGACTGATCTCAATCAGGAGTAAAATACTCCGCAAAACTTAAAACAATGAAAAAATAAAGGAGGATTTACATACATACCACTTTATTTCATGCTATTTACATATCTAACACTCAAAACAATCAGAAAAGAGCAAAACAATCAAATTAATTTATTTAAAGTAGAAGCAAACAAGCATCTATTTTTAATTATCATACTATTAATTAACAAAGGAAAGACAATATTTGAAAAACAAGAATAAGATTAAACAAACCTATCTCAAAAGTTCAGGATGTAAAAAAAAACTGCCCTGCTCGATTCCGCGCCTAAAGAGAAACCAATGCAAAGCTGCACACTGCACGACTAGGTTAAGAGACCAAACAGCGCGATCCCTATCCATCTAAAATGTTCAGGACGCAGTAACGAGATCCTGCTAATAATCTTTCTTCTGCCCTCCCCAGTTCAATTCAAATAACCGCTTTGGGATTTCAGCAAATTGAGAAAAAGATAATAGAAATGGACTTAACGATTCTAAAAAAGGAGGTATTCTTCCAATGAAAAAGAAGAAACCTTAAAAAGATATAATATGGCAAAGAGCTAGGAGAGGACGGACCTTAGAGCAGTGTATAGAGGCCATCAAGGATGAAACCCTGGAGAGCATCGCGAGCTAAGATGGTGGTGCACTGGCTTGAGCCTGTCGAGCAAGAGATGACCGACCAAGGATATAGAAAATTGAAACATTTAAATTTACATGCATAACAAAAATAATTTTATTTATGAGGATTTACATACATACCATTATATAACAATTATATTACATATATAATACCTAAAACATTAATATTTCATTCCTACCACCCAGGGGTGAAACCCTTTAGTGCCCGGGGAGGCAATTGCCTCCCTAAAAAAATTAAAAATTTGTTTATTACATGAATTTTTAGATAATTTGTCTCTCTCTAGCTTTTTTTACTCTTTATTATAGGGATTTTTAGGCAATTGCCTCACTAAAAAAAATTAAAATACTATGATATTTAGGTGATTGCCCCCTAGCAGATTTATACATATTATGTAGAGAGGTTACTACAAGGGATTTTAGGCAATTGCCCCCCTAAAAGTTTTAAAATATTATGATTTTTAGGCAATTCCCCCCAACATAATTAAACACATTGTGTAGAGATGTTATTGTTAGGGAACGATGAACCAAATACAAAGATAAATAATAAAGAGAATTCAAAAATATCCTTAAATCCAAAAACAGGTCGAACCCCATCAAGGGGCGTTACCCCCTTGGACCTCCGACACATTATGTAGAGGTGTTACCTAATTTTTGTTTAAGAATAATTGTCATTATATAAGATGTTGATGATTTTTTTAAAATGTATTATGTATTCAAATACAAATAATCATTAGTCACTAAAATGATATATATATGAAAAAAAATCTCTATAATTTTACTTATAAGTTTATCCCCTCCCCTTGAAAATTAAGACTGGTTGCACCCAGCTACCACCCAAATATAATTTTAACCTGAAATATATCACTTTGTCTCTCCCCAAGCTCACTCTGTCTCCTTCTCGTGCTCCTCTCCTCCTGTGCTCAAATCCCTCTTCCCGCAAACTCCGCTCACGCGCTCTTCTTGCAAAATCCTTCTAGCGAGATAATAACTAAGTTTTCTCACAATGAAATCCCTCTCTTGCGTGCTCTTCTTGTGGTCTCAAAACCCTACAACTTGCTCTTTTTTTTTTATTCTGTTGTTTA
Organism: Dendrobium nobile; assembly: GCA_022539455.1. NCBI lineage: Eukaryota > Viridiplantae > Streptophyta > Magnoliopsida > Asparagales > Orchidaceae > Dendrobium > Dendrobium nobile. The sequence goes on from CM039719.1 coordinate 11,087,868, forward strand.
GAGATGAATTGTTTTCTCTGTATGTTGAGAGCCTAGGGTCGAGGAAGAATATGAGGTATTTTGGACTTGCAAGCTGATTGTGATAGGTTGATAGAGATTGGCTTTTGGGGAAAATAAGCTTGGTGTTTTGAGCGGGAGTTGTCATTTGAGAGTAGAGGAAGGAGGCTTTTAGTGCTTCATTGTTCAAAAAACTTCTTATTTTCAACAAATTAATTTTCATCATCATATCACATTCTAGTTTTGAATGAAACAAATAATTATTTGCAAATAATAAATAAAAAGGTCATAAAATCTTATCCACGAGACAAAGCAGGAAAGCTATATGAGTTTTTATAGTTTATAACATAAGTCTCTAAGGTTCACAAATATATAGTTTATAAATTTATAGTTTACAAGATAAGTTTATATGAGTTTAGAAGACAAGTTTATATGAATAACCCTTTTTTGGATATTTAGTTAAATTTTCAGTTTTTTGAGACAACCTGTGGAGGAACTTGTTGTTCATTTGCTACATTTGGTTGCTAATTATGCTTGGTAATTTCAGGGATAGTTTTGGAGAATTGTGTTGAAATTATTTCGCTTATTTCCAAGGAAGGTGACAAAAGATTGTTCATTCACTGAAATGATATTAGTATGACATTTTTCTGAGCACTGACAAATCCATTTATATGACTTTATATAATTTGAAATGCTTGTTTATCTTTGTTAATGTAGGTTTATGGTGACAAAGCAAGAAATAATTTAAGTGGAGAATAAAAAGAACATATTTTTGTTGCATTTAAATTTGGAGGATTTGGGTTGGCACCAAGGACCGATCTAAAAAGAGGTATGTTTGTAACCAACAAAGGATTATCAAATTTGAGAAAGGACATATTAATATTTTCACACTTAGAGAAAAAATTGGTAGAATATGTCCATGGCTTAAGGGGCATCAATATAATATGTATTATTACATATATGGATAATCACCCAAGGAATACAAAGTTATCAATTCTGATGTTGACATGAGTGAGTTGGTTAACTATCGAATGAAAATTTATGTGCTGAGATAGTTATCTTACTAGGAGGAGATGATGATGAATCAAATTCATACCTTATGGGGGTTCTGAGTACTGATCATATAATAGAATGTTTTATTACACATAATGATGGTATTTCAAGTGTTCACACTATAAAGTGTTATTGATATCGCTCTTGGCACATTTTTTAATGATGCAACAAGTTTCAAAGAATGCTCTTTGATCAGTTGTCATTAAGAAAAACTTTGGGGTTAGGATAAAAGCCAATGATAATAAATGTGTTATTATGATGTGTTCTTATCAAGGTTGTCAATGGACAATTTGAGCATCCCTATGTGAAGACAATTAATCTATTCAAGTTAGGAGAGTAGATGGAGTGCACACATGCCCTAGGGTCAATCGTGTTGGGAATAGACTCACAACATATCTATGGATTGCTAGTGAGATTTAGGAGATGACCAGAAGGCATCCAGACATTATACCAAAATAAATTAATAGCAGTTTAGAAAAAGAGAATGATTTATCATTACCTTTTATGAAGCTTTGGAGAATAAGAGAGCAAGCCTGTGATACAATATTTGGCTCAGTTGATGATAACAATAAATGTGTATCAACATTAAGAGCGGAACTACTTGACAAAAAATTTGGGCTCACATATCACATATACATATAACACTATTGACAATTCATTTTAGAGATTTTATGTCAGTTTCAAGGTGTGTGTTGATGGATTCCTTTATGGTTGTAGACCTCTTATAAGTTTTGATGCATGCCACCTTAAATCTAAGCACTTAAATGTGCTTTTATATGCCAACTTGATTGACGTTAATAATGAATTATTCACATTATCCTATGTTGTTGTTGAGATTGAATCGAAGAAAAAATGGTCATGATTTTTTCATAACTTGGAATTAATACAAACATAAAATGTTTTGCTTTCATATCAGACATGGAAAAGGGTTTGAGAGAGGCTATTAGAGATGTAAATCTCAAAGCTAAGCATAGAGTTTGTATTCGTCATTTGCGGAAAAATCTAAAAAGAAATTCATTGCAAAAATGGGAAAAGACTGGTTTGGGCAGACTCTAATTCCTACACTAGCATAAAGTATGATGAGAAGCTTGTTGAACTAAGTAATTTGAGCACTACTATTTACTCGTACCTACTTTCGTTACCGTATAGTCAAGAAGTCAATCTATATTAGTGATATATCATACTACCAATACTAATAATTTTGTAGAATCATTCAATTCATGGATTATTGATGTTAGAAATAAACCTATGGTATTTAATAAGTGATACCGGAAAAGGAAATTCCGGCCAAGAAACGATCACCAGAGCAATCCAGAAATCGAAGAAGTCAATTTCAACCACCACCTGATTCGGGAAAACGAAACCAGGATACAGACAACAGGGTCGTGAACCCCAGAACAACCTTAAGGTCTTCTTTATTTCAAACTAATCAAAAACTAACTTCCCTCCAAGCCGTAGAGCCTATTTTATAATCGAATATGGCTATAGGCTTGGCTATAGGAACAGAAACAACAACGAATAAAACCTGAACGAAAAATACAAGGCTAGGACTACAGAAAAGTAAAACAGATAACAGCGCAAGAAGTCTGATGTAGCTCCGGCAACTTCTGAATGAGCTCCGGCGTCATTCTTCTGGGGTTGGAAGAGCTTCGTTCTCAAAATGGGGAGTCAAATCAGCTACATTGAACACAGCCGAGATGTTGTAATCCCCAGGCAAATCGATCAAATACGCGTTATCGTTGATCCTCTTGACGATGCGAAAAGGTCCATCAGCTTGGGGCTTTAATTTGTTAAAAGATTTAGGTGGAAAATGCTCCTTCCTTAGCCTGATCCACACCAAGTCCCCCTCCTGGTATACCACCTTCTTCCTATGTTTATTGGTTTGAGCACGATATCGCTCATTTTGTTTATTGATCTCATCTTGAACCTGTTGATGCAGCTTCTGTATTTCTTTACTCCTTTGCTCTCCCTCTAGATTATAGGTGGTCTGTTGAACTATGGGAATTAAGTCCAAGGGCGTCAAAGGATTTCGCCCATACACGATCTCAAATGGACTTCTCCGGGTAGACTGATTAACTGAGCGATTGAAAGCAAATTCAATTTGAGCTAATACTAAATCCCACTGTTTGAGATTTTTACCCACAAAACACCTTAATAAATTTCCTAAACTCCGGTTGACAACTTCCGTTTGTCCGTCGGTATGCGGATAAGCAGCCGAAGTATACTGCAGGCGAGTACCCAACTTGCTCCACAAGGTCTTCCAGAAATAACTCATAAATTTTATGTCTCTATCGGACGTAATAGTCATCGGAATACCATGTATTATGACTATCTCTTTGAAATATAAATCAGCAATATGACTCGCATCCAAAGTTTTGTGACAGGCTATAAAGTGAGCCATCTTTGAGAATCAATCAACTACCACCATGATCGAATTCTTGTTATGCTGGGTGCGGGGCAGTCCCAACACGAAGTCGAGGCTGACATCCTCCCAAGGAGCTTTCGATACAGGTAATGGCGAATAGAGTCCAGCATTAGTACCTTGGGTTTTGGCTAGGCGACACACACGACATCCCTGCACATATTTTCCAACATCTTGTGACAACATGGGCCAATAGAATTTACCCTGAATTAAATTCAGCATTTTGTCTCTTCCGAAATGTCCCATTAGACCTCCATCATGGCATTCGGAGATGATGGCTAATCTGGAAGAACCTCTGGGTATGCAAAGACAAGGCCTATAGAACAAGTAGCCTTCCTTAACATGAAATAGTTTATGGGGTTGTGTCTGACACTGAATCCATATTTGTTGAAAATCTGCATCAGTTGAATACAGGTTCTTGAAATTATCCATTCCCAAAACTTTAGTTTGAAGAGTTTGAAGTAGTAAATGGCAACGGCTCAAGGCATCAGTCGCCTGATTTAGTCGCCCTGCCTTGTGTTTTATCACATAATTGAATGCGGCCAGGAATTCTGACCATGACGCATATCTGCCTTTCAACTTCTTTTGGCTATTTAGGAATCGTAGAGCTTCATGGTCAGTGTATAAAACGAAGTCTTTAGCCAGCAAATAATGACTCCAATGGTGTAGAGCTCGGACTAAGGCGTAAAATTCCTTGTCATATGTTGAATACTTTTGATGTGCTTCATTTAGTTTCTCACTGAAGAATACAATGGGATGTCCGTCTTGGCTCGAAACTACGCCTATCCCCACGTTGGAGGCATCACACTCTACCTCAAAGACTTTGTTGAAATCTGGTAGACTAAGAACAGGAGATGTCGTCACTGCTGCCTTTAGAAGTTCAAAGCTGCCTTGGGCATTACTGGTCCAATTAAATGGTTCAGACTTCAGGATTTCAGTAATTGGAGCGGCTATGGAGCTGAAGTTCTTGATGAATCTTCGGTAAAAGGAAGCAAGCCCATGAAATCTCCTGACTTCAGTGAATGACTGGGGAATCGGCCAGTTCACAATTGCTTCAATCTTTCTAGGATCTGCTTCAATGCCTGATGCTGAAATCACAAAGCCCAGAAATTCGATTTTGTTGTCCAGGAACTGACACTTCCCAAGGTGACCATACAATTTCTGCTCCCGCAGCTTGCAGAGGACTAAACGTAAATGTTGTAGATGCTCCTCCAGGCTTTCACTGAAGATTAATATATCATCAAAATAAACAACTACGAACTTACATAGAAATGGTTGAAATACTTGGTTCATCAGCCGCATGAAAGTACTCGGGGCATTCGATAATTCGAACGGCATCACGGTCCACTCGTATAGTCCGTCTCGCACCTTGAAAGCGGTCTTCCACTCGTCGCCCTCTCTCAAACGGATTTGATGGTATCCGCTTTTCAAGTCAATTTTTGAAAAAAACTTTGGCGCCATGTAATTGATCAAAGAGATCATCTATGCGTGGGATCGGAAATCAGTATCGAACAGTGATTTTATTAATCGCTGGGCTGTCCATACACATTCTATAAGATCCATCTTTTTTTGGAACCAGCAACACGGGTACGGCACAAGGACTTACACTGGGTTTAATAAATCCTTTGGCTAGCAAGTCTTCAATATGCAGTTGTAATTGCTCGTACTCATCTGGTCTGAGTCTGTAAGGAGGCCGGTTAGGTAGCATAGCACCAGGCACCAATTCTATTTCATGCTGGATATCTCGAGCAGGAGGTAGACCGGCTGGAATTTCTTCAGGAAAGACATCACCGAATTCCTATAGAAGTTTTTGAACTCTTGGGTGGCTTACTTCTGCAGTAGGTACAACCTCTTTTGGCATGAGTAGATAACTTGTAGTAGTCTCTTGCAAGGCCTTACGACACTGTGAATAGCTGATCAACAATTCTTCTGCATTAGCAAGTGTGGGTTCTTCCTCTAACGGAACTAACACCATCTGACAACCATCATAATTAAAAGTGTATGTATTCTTGGTACCATCATGAATAGTTTTCCGATCGAATTGCCATGGCCTCCCCAAAAGTAAATGGCATGCGTCCATCGGAACCACATCACACCAAAGATGTTCACAGTAGGTTCCTATAAAGAAATTCACCAAGCACAGTTTGGACACCCTGACCACATTTTCTTTTTGAATCCAAGCCAACTTATAAGGATTGGGATGCTCTTCAGTCTTTAACTGAAGCTTATCTACCATCGAACTTGAGACCACATTCTCACAACTCCCACTATTCACGATTACTTGGCAAACTTTTCCCTGAACTGTACAACGGTTCGGAAAATATTATGTCGCTGCAACAATTCTTCTTTCTGGTTCTTGAGTAGTCACTGGATAACTAACATTGGCCCCTCATCCGCTGGAAGAAAAGTAGGGACTGGCGAACTCGAAGCATCCTGACCAGTCAGTTCTTCCCCTCTGTCTTCAGCCCACTCCCTTTCTTCTTCTTCCAACAGCGTAATGACACGCCTATTAGGACAATTGGAGGCAATGTGGCCAAACCCGTGGCATTTGAAACACTTCCTTGCTGGATAATTTGCAACATTGCTTGGTTTCTTGCTGTTCTGAACAACTTCTACGGGTTTTAATTGACCACTGGAGTTGGCATCCTCTTTGCCAGTCGTCCTCTCTTTGAATTCTCCCTTAAACCCCCATCTATTCTGCACTGTCTTGGCTTTCTTTTGTTGTTTCTCTACCTTAAGGGACAAGTTGACGACATCTTGAAATGTCCAGTACGATTGCAATTGAACCACATTGCTAATCGCGGGCTGCAACCCCTCCAAGAACCGTGCAATCGTGTTTTCTTCCGGTTCCACAATATCACATTTAAGTGACAATTGTTCAAATTCGGCAACATATTCTTCTACCGTCAACTGGTTTTGTTGGATCCGATGCAACTTCAAGAACAGTTCTTGTTTATATTGCTCTGGTAAATACTTCCTCTGAAGTTCCTTTTTCATTTTGTCCCAGCTCATAATTTTGCTACGTCCTTCCCGGAGCCTTATCCGTTTCAAATTCTCCCACCACAACGATGCATTCTTTTTTAACTTAATGGCTACAAGCTTAACAATGCGATCTGGATGTACCTCTTTGAACTCCAAGATTCTGTCCACGGTATGAATCCAATTTATGAATTCATCTGGATCTAATCTTCCTTCAAATTTAGGTAAATCAACTTTGATTCCTCCATCCTCATGTATGGTGTTTCTAGCGCGATCTCGTGGCCGTCGCCTTCCTTCTTCTTCACTGGAGGTAGCCTGATAAAATGGATTTACTCTCTCTTCTTGATCATCACCAGCTTCTCTTTGTTCAAACCTTTCCAATCTTTGTTGTAATCGTTGTATTTCCCTTTGCAAATCTTCGATCAACACTTCTTGCACCGACCACTGAGGATTGCGACGAGGCGGCATCTTGCCGGCTCTGATACCAAACTGATACTGGAAAAGGAAATTCTGGCCAAGAAACGATCACCGGAGCAATCCAGAAATCGAAGAAGTCAATTTCAACCACCACCTGATTCGGGAAAACGAAACCAGGATACAGACAACACGGTCGTGAACCCCAGAACAACCTTAAGGTCTTCTTTATTTCAAACTAATCAAAAACTAACTTCCCTCCAAGCCGTAGAGCCTATTTTATAATCAAATATAGCTATAGGCTTGGCTACAGGAATAGAAACAACAATGAATAAAATCTGAACAAAAAATACAAGGCTAAGACTACAGAAAAGTAAAACAGATAACAGAGCAAGAAGTCTGATGTAGCTCTAGCTAGCTCCGGCAACTTCTGAATGAGCTCCGGCGTCAATAAGAGATATCCCAAAATGTGGAAGAGTATATAAGAGATATCACAACTAGAAAAGATCATAGCAGTTCATTAATCTAGCATTTTTAAGGCTAGGGTGGAGGGCCTCCATTCAAGGTATGTCGTTGATATTAAAAGAAGAGACTGCACATAAGTGTGTGGCAATTAAGTGGACTACCTTGCATTCATAATGTAGCTTTCATTGGTATGAAAGAACACTCATTGTGGCATATATATATATATATATATATATATATATATATATATATATATATATATATATATATATATATATATATATATATATATATATATATATATATATATATATATATATATATATATATTAATGTTTACTACTACACAGTTAGATAACATTTAGCTTCTTACATATCCATCATTGTTTGCATATTACATATACTAACATGAGAACTACAAGTGGTTTATGTATAATTGTATAAATTTGCATATGATGGAGAAATCTCCACATTACCTAGGAAGAAGCAGCAATGAGTAGATGTTGAGCAAGATGGTTTACATAATACATCCAGACTAAGAGGTAGGCTATAAAAAGAAAATTGTTACATTTCTTGGAGAATGACCATAAAGTACATGAATATGGTAGATGTGGTCTTTGGGGGCATCATAGGAGTACTTGCAAGAACCTATTGAAAAATAAGAAAAATGACAACATAACACTAAAACAAATAGAACAACCAAGACGACCAAAGTTGCTGAGTAGACTAACTGCAAATGACATTGTGGGGCATGGATTCTAGTATTTATATGTGGATGGTTTATAACTTCATTTAATATCTTATGATTTTTTTTTTACTTAGAAAGGCCAATTTTTAGCTGTGTAGCTCTTTTTTTGTATGAGAAAGACCAAATTTTGTTATTTCATTTCATTTTAGCAATTATTATGTTAAGAAAGTTAACTTAAAACTTATAATTCATTTGAAGAAAGGTCAAAATTTGAATAATTTTGAACATGAATCTTAAATATGACACATCAACATTCAAACTAATTTGACACAACACATTACTAGATAAAATAAATATGAATGGTGGCATCAATAAGAATAAGCACAACAAAGTCTTTCATCATGAAGACGATAAAGCCAAGCTTCTTAGAAATCCTTGCCTCAAAATCTTTTAATTCAAAATGTGTGGAATAAGATGATGTTTCTACTTATTGTTTTGGTTAAAACACTATAGGGACTTACACGTTAATATAAAAATATTGTTACAGAAGTCCTTAAAGGGACAAATTGCTCACTAAATGGTCATAAAAACCTACAATAAAAGCAAAAATTAAACCTAACAGCACAAGAAAAAAAAAAACCACCCAAGCAAAGATCAATCCAAAGCATCCTTCAACCTTCATCCAACCTTCATCCAAACAAACAAAGCAGTAAACGTGCATAATAAAAAATAAAACCTACATAAAACAACTTCAAAGAAATAAAATAAGCACTTTCCAATATAACAGAAAATAATAAAGAAAAGAACATAATTTAAAGAAGATTCCCTCTAATACCAATAGTCCTAGTGCCACAAAAAACACAACAACAAAAACCCCCACCAGCCAACCTACAACTGAAAACACAAAGTGTGAGAGCTCGTTCCTTTGATTTTTTTTCCTTTCTGAATCTGATTTTCCTCCCAGGATCGTCCGGGCCGATTTGGGATCGTCCTGGGACGATCAGAGCATGGCAAAAGTCAGTGAGCAAGGGTTTTTATCGTCCGAGAAAATTAATTATCGTCCTGAGATATCGTCCTGGACGATTGGATTTTGTTCATATCGTCCTGGACGATGTGACGATCGGCCGGGCTGATCAGCTTTGTATTATAAGGAAATCAGCTCGTTTTTGATGAGAGAGAAAATATTTTTATAAAACAAAATATCTGAGGAGAGAGAAGGAGAAGAAAAGCAAAGGAAAAAGCTGGGTTTCGGAGGCCGCAGAGCGCTTTTCGTCCGTCGCCATTGTTGGAAGTTGTTTATCTCGCGGTAAGGACTCCGAATCCTATTTCTGTTTTCGAAGATGTTGGGTTTTGGTCGTTTTGTGCACAGAATTGTGTTTTTGTTACCGATAAACGCGCCGCATTTTGTATTGATGAAACTTTCACCGCACAACTTTTGATATGTTATTGATATGAATTTTCTACACGTTTTGAGTATTTTCTGTAACGATTCTACCGGTTATTTTGGATTCTGTACGATTTTGATCGAATAGATAAATATCAGATTGTTGATTGATGTTGCTTCAGTAGAATAGAAGTCTTATAATGTTGTCGTGCACGTTCTGTATTAATTTGGTAAATTGTGATTTTTAGGAATTTTTGTGTAAATTCCGTGTACTGCCGTTACGCCGCTGGTTTTCCGTACGATTTCCGATTTTCTGAAATTGATGATTTGAATTGATATGCATACAAATGTGAATATGATTTGCTATATTGTTCTAATACTGAATACTGAAAGACAAGTGGAGCCTGGTTGAACCGTTGGTTGGAGATCGACTTGACCTGTACAGGATGGTGGGCCGACGGGCTTTCCTTTAAACTATTGATCATTGATATAACGATTGGGAGCCATAAGGAGTTTAATATGCCGACGGGCAGCCGACGGGCACAGAGTGACGACTCTTATGAAACCAGCGGATGGATATCTACAACAACACTATGGATTTCTACAACAGTACTATGGATTATCGAATAGCCAGTGATTGTACTTGTTCAGTAAGACTATTGTATTGAAATGCATGTGTACGGCATTGACTCATGATGGATTTATTGCTTTATTGATTTGGATTTACTGACGGATTCACGGACTTACTGTTATCGTACGATTTCATTGATATTTGTATTCTGTCACTGCGCATTGCTACTTTTATAGATACTGTATGGATATGGATACTGTAATTGATTCATTGATGCTATGGTTATGGATACTGCTGTATTTGATTCATTGCTAGTATAGATTGGGCTTTATTGTATTGATTTCGATCGATTTAATTGACTAGATAGTATTGTTTTGATTGATTCGATTTGATACGATTGATTTGACTGATCGACTGATTTTCTACTGTTTACGGATTCTTCTGAGATTTGAAGTGTATTGAGTGAGCTTGATGGAGTTCTTTCTACTGTTTATTGATTCTTCTACCGCTGCATTGATTACTGATTTGATTTCCGTATTTGCATAGATTCATTGATCATGTGAAATAGACTGTTATGGATTTGATTGACTGACATGCATATTGTTTCCAGTACCGTGCTTTGATTTCAGTTGTAGGTATTAGGTGACCTGCTGGGCTTTTTGAAGCTCATTATATGTGGTTAATATTTTCAGGTCAGGGCAAGGGAGCAGGAGATTGAGGTTGATCTGGAATCTCCAGGTTTTTGTTCTTTTGGTTATAGCGATTCTTTTGTACTCAGGACATGATAGATTTCAGTTCTTGTGGTCATAGTGTAGTTCCTGAGTATTGTATATGATCTTTTGAAATATGAATTGACTTGTACATTGATGTTTTAAATATTATAGATTTTTGTTAGACTGTTTGATTGAAGTTATAGATAGCTCTGGTAAATTGTTGATGGATTGCTTGAAATTCTTTCCAAGTTAGATCTTGGGGCGTTACACAAAGACCCCCCAAACTACCATAGACCGCACAACACCCGAAATAGCCACCAAACACAAAAAACCCCGAAAACCCCACAGCCCAGCCAGCACAAACAACCATAAAAACCCCCCAAACCCAAACAGCCCGACAAAACAAAGCCATCACACAACCAAAAAAACCCTAAAAACAAACCCAGCCAACAAAACAAAAACAAACCCAACACCAAAAAGTAACAACAGAATTAAGCACTAAAGGGAATCCAAATCAAATTACCACTCTATAGAATAATTATTTTCTCAAATAAGGTAAACCATATTTATCTAAACTAATCAAACCTTTTAGTAAAAAAGGAATATTAGAATTATCAAAACAAGTTAAAGAAATCAACTCAGCTCCCATCCGAGCCAGCAAAATCAGCACAAGCATTACCTTCTCTCCAAATATGAGAAATAGAATAATCAGCATAAGAAAGAATACTTTTAATATCCCTAAGCAAATAAAAAATATATGCATTACCAAATTTTGGATAGTTAAGAAAATGAATAACTAATAAAGCATCTACTTCAATCCAAAGCCTTACAAAACCCCTAGATAAGGCAATTTTTAAAGCATGATAGAGAGCCTTTAATTCAACATACAAGATAGAGCAAAAAGAAAGCAGACAAGAAAAACAAATAAGTAAATTACCATCCTTATCTCTTAAGATACCACCATAACCACACTTACCATTTGCCACCGAACCATATGTATTAATTTTAATAAAACAATCCCTCGGCTTTCTCCAGTAGACCAATTTAAGACAATTAACAGTCTCGTTGTCAATAATCTTAGAACAAAGCTTCTTAGCCATAGCCTTGCAACCATAAAACTAACTAATCTTGAACAGATCAACATTAAAGAGATTAATAGTTTTATCTTTGGCTCTAACAATAACTCTCTTATGGTTCATAGGAATTTTCCTATTCTTGGCTTCATTCCTATCCATCCAAATAAACCAAATGAGAAACACAACCATAACAACTTTAATGTGAACTCTAGTAGTATTATGAAATAAAGCTATAAGAAAATGATTAAATGAAAGATGACCCGAAAAACAAATAGGTGTTAAAAAACTCATCATACTAACTCCAAATTTTAGCAGCAAAAGCACCATTAATAAAAAGATGATCAATACTTTCAATATGAGAACAACACAAACATTTAGACGGTAAATAAAACCTTTTTTTTCATCAAAACAGAATCTGCATAAATGTACTTTAATTCCTAATAATTCTCCAAACTAGAACATAATAAGAAGTTGGAATATTTTTACTCCAAATTCTATCATAAATAACAGTCGCGTCTTTTTTCTTGCTAATGTAATGCCAAACATTTTTAAAGATAAAAGAATCATTATAAGAAAGTTTGAATATAATCTGATCCTCAATACCAACAAAATAACTCACATCCTTATTTTATTACGAATTTCAGTTGGCACCAGATCCATAATGGCATCCATATCCCAATTATTATTATTAATAAAATTCTTAACTTTGACAGAAGAAACAGAAGAAGTAGAAAGAAGAACATCAATAGAATCATTACTAAGCCATCTATCTTACCAAAAGAAAGAATTACCAGAGTTTAAACCCCAAATAATGAGAGGTTCCACAATATGCATAATAGCACACATTCTTTTCCAAATAGCCGAATCACCAAGTTTATAAAAAAAACATAAAGGATGCTTACATTTGCAATATTTGAATGACATAAATTTAGCCCACAAACTTTGATTCTTTCTAAAGTTCCACCACATCTTAAAAGAAGAAGCTGTGATAAAGTTAGAAATAGTCTTATAGCCTAATCCTCCCTCATTCGATGGGTCACAGAGCTTATGCCAAGAAGACCAATAAATTCTATGAGAATTGGAACGAGAATCCCAAAAAAACTTATTGAGAATCCTTTCCAATCTATGAATAGTAGCAACATTAGGTTGAATAACTTGAAATAAGTGAAAAGCCATAGAATTTAAAGTACTCTTAATAATAGTAAGCCTACCACCATAAGAAAGAAAATTAAATTCCCAAGAAGAAATATAACTCATTATCTTTTTAAGAATCTCATCAAACAAATGAGATTTTTTATGAGCTTTGAAAATAGGAGCACCCAAATATTTGAAAGGCAACTTCTGATGCAAGAAGTTAGTATACGCACCAATCCCTTTAATATTAGATCTAGAAATACCTTTAGAAGTATAAAAAGAATACTTATTAGCATTAAACTGGACACTACACTCCAAAGAAATCAAACCAAGAAGATCCTTGATTTTCTTAACATGATTAAAGCTACCATTAGCAAAAATAATAAAATCATCCGCAAAACAAAGATGTGAAATGGGTAAACCACCCTTAGATCTAAAATACATATTGGGATAATTATCAAAAAGAACATTTGAACATCTAGAGAAATATTCCATAGCAATTATAAAAAGAGAAGATGACAAAGGATCACCTTGCCTAACACCATGAGAAGAATGAAAAAAACCATTGTAAGCTCCATTAAATAAGATTGAAAACCAAACATTTTCAATTGAATTCTTAATAATACCAATAAAAGAATCAGAAAAACCAAATAAAGAAAGGATACAATATAAAAACTCCCATGACAAGTTATCATAGGCTTTAGAAATGTCTAGTTTAAAAAGCAAATTACCTCCTCAAGTTTTAACATCCAAATCTTGAACCAACTCTTGGGTCAGCAAAATGTTATCAAAAATAAGCCTCCCTTTCATAAAACCAGATTGATTAAGTGAGATAATTTTAGGTAAAATATTACCTAACCTCAAAGCAATAATCTTAGAAGTAAGCTTATTTAAAAAAGAACAAAGACTAATAGGCCTAAAATCAGCCCAAATGTTCGGATTCTCCTTTTTAGGAATTAAAACAATAATAATAGAAGTAAAGAATTTAGCATCTTATTACCATCAAAGAAATTAACCACATCTACAATAAAATCTGATTTAATAATATGCCAACATTTTTGAAAAAATAAAGAAGTAAAACCCTCAGGCCCAGCCTTCGAATTAGAATTCATAGACATAACCGTTGAAAATTTTTCATTTTTAGATGGACTTAAAGTAAGAGCATAATTATCTTCCGAGGTAATGACCTTACTAATAACTTGAGAATTAACAAGAGGAATCACTTCCTTATTATTGCAAAAACTGCTAGAAAAATACATAGTAACCGAATCATGTAAAAGAGTCTCATCAATCTAATTACCTTGATCATCTTTCACCTTGCTAATGAAGTTAAGACTTTTCTTCTTATTAACCAAGGCATGGAAATATTTGGTGTTTATATCCCCCACATTTAAGTGTTTAGTCACAGCCTTTTGTTTCCAAAAAGTCTCCTCCATGTCCTGAAACTTAACCAATTCATCTTTAATAGAATTTAAATCATTAATAAGATTAGGATAAAAAACCACCAGTTTTTTGAGAGAGCAAACATTTTCCTCCATCTCTTTGATATTAGCAAAAATATTCTTAAAATGGTGTTTATTCCACCAATTTAAACATTATTTCAATCTTTTCAACTTAAGCCAAAGTCTAATCATATCACAAACCAAATTATGAGGAGAAATACTTGCATTACAATTAGAAGAAACTACTTTAAAAAAATCAGAATACTGCAGCCACATATTTTGAAACCTGAAACTAGGACAAGCATTGGAGTTTCCTTTATCCACCTTGATAGAAATCAATAAAGGATAATGATCTGAGAGAGATCTGCTTAAATGCTCAATATAAGTTAAAGGCCACAAAAAAATCCAATGATGATTAGAAAAACCCTATCTAGTCTTTGCCATAACTAATTGTTGCTCCAAATAAACTTAGAGCCAACAAAATCCAAATCCACCAAATTGCAATAAAAAATTATATTAGAAAAATCCTCCATATAAAACATGTTAGGAGCACAACCCCCTTTTCTTTCATTTGAATTAAAAATGGTATTAAAATCACCCCTAACAAACCAAGGTTTATTGACAGCGGAAGAAAAAGCAACAAGATTATTCCAAAGAAATCTTCTCTCATACCTATTACAGGCAACATAAACAAGAGAACTTTTAACAACAAAATTAAAATTAGAAATATAAACATTAACCAATTGCGAAAAATCATCAATAACAGTTAACAAAATCTTGTTGGACCAAAACAACCAAATATTGTTAGTCTTATTAGCAAAGAAATTATCAAAGCCCAAAAGTTTGCCAACAAACTTAATCCTTGAAACATTAATCATAGGTTCCAAAATAACCAAGAAATCAATGCAATGAACACGCACTAAGTTTCGAATCCTATTTTTACTAGAGGGGGATCCAATCCCTCTAATATTCAAAAAAAAAAAAATTATGATTAATTATGAAAAGAAAAGGATTTAATTAAAGAATTAGAAATTTTCATACCTACCACAAATTTGTTCTTATTTTTCTTATTCTTAAATATAGTATTATAAACAGAATTAATAGGCTTACCCTTCTCCACATTACTTTTATGTGAAGTATCGATAATAACCAATAAATTATTAATGAAATGCTCACCGATGTCTTGATCAGAAGTAAATTCCCCTTTCTCTAATTCCTTCTCCTCATTCTCTGAGCAGTTAGCAGAATTAGACAAAGAAGATTCAATAACACCACACTCTCCCTTTTCCTGCACAGGCTCATTAACATAATCTTCAATATGTAATAAAGATTTATCTAAATCTAAAGAATTCTCAAAACTATCCAGAATAGAAAAATTATTTTTAACTTCTAAGGAAGAAGTTTTTTTATACAAAACTATATCCCAAGCCTTTTTATCGTGCTCATTAGTAACCTATTGATTCTTGCAAGAAGAATTAATTTCGTTTTTATTTACTAAATTTTTCATCTCAACAGCCATTACAGTGCCCACCGCCAAAGAACAGTAGGATTATCATGTTTCCTTCTCAGATTTTCTTTGATTTTGATACCTTTCTTTCAAAGCAGGATTAAGAATAAAGTAGTTCTTAATATCATGCCCATGAATTTTACAGTGATTACAAAAAATAGGAAAGTTTTCTATCTCAATCTTTTGAGAATAATAGTTATTTTCATATCCCATTGAAATCTCTTTGGGAAAATCTTTCGTAATATCCAATTCTACCAAGATTCTAGCCACCAAAAGCCTTGATTTATTGGAAGTAGCTTGATCAACTTGAAGAGGCCTACCAAAGATAGACCCGATACTAGCAAAATAGAAGAATTAAAGAAATGCATACGAAGGTTAGGCAAAGAAATCCACACTGACAAATAGGAGATTATTAATTTATATCAAAATCCGGCGACCACTTCAACAATCTCATATGACAGTTTCTCACATAATAAGATCTTAAAAAAATTCTTGAATAATCGAGATCATTAGACAGATTAATAAAGACATGATGAGGATCCAAAAGACTAACAGTAAACGACCCCAAAAGCTTTAAGCTATGAAAGAAAGACCAAATTTTTTCCATAAACGGTCTTTTAAAAGAAAACTTACCAACCAAAGCATACTTAAAAGGTTCAGCAAGCTTTATAAAATCTTCGTTAGAAACAAGAATAGCAGGTAAGCCGTTAAAAGAAGTAGTAATGTTAATCGACGAACTCGCACTACCATAAGAGCCAGATAGAGTCTCTTTGAACGATTTAGGAAGAGATTTCCTAACTCGATCATTAGGGTTAGGATCACTACTTATAGATTTCTTAAGCATAACACCTTCATCCACACCAAAATGAACCATTTTCTCGTTATCCGTCTCATTCGACAATCCTTGAACCGAATTCTCAAAGATCCGAGAAGGATCCTTAAAATGATCCAAATCCATCAAACCCTAGACCGACTTGCTCATGATAAAAACCCACCAGAAAGACAAAGAAAGATTAAAAGAACAAGCAGAAAGAAAATATAAAAAAGCAATCCAAAGATCACGACAGATCTTCCACAAAAATGAGCACCAGAATCACCGAAACCAAAATCTCCTTTGAATCGCCTTTCTACTTCATCTACCCATTTAAAATAACTACAATCGTCATCTATTTGATTATAAATGCACCTAAAAATTGCCTTTCACTTTAGGTTCTCGCTAGCAAGTATACAACACAAATTTCTAGTTACAGTGGCAATAAACTTGAGAAAGTTAGCGTATGACTTTCATAACATATGAATTTATTGAACTCATTCAAAACGGCAAAAAATCTCATATGCTATAAATTGAACAATCCGAAGTTATGTCCTCGCTTGGTTGCAGTTTAATTAATAAGCAGTAAACATTTCATATAAATTACTCTTAGTTATGAGGATGCAACACAAACTGCAGCTAAGAATATTAATTCTGAAATCAAAATGGCCATTGTGATAATAAACGAGGTATTTTGGTATGCACTAAAATGAGCTATTAGCAGTCACAATGCAATCGTGCTACATATTCATGAATTTCAAAAGTAATTAATTTAGGGGAGTCAGGATAAGGAGAAAAGAGAACAAGAAGTAAAGGAATGGCACATGACCAAAAATAAACCATAGAAACCAAAGTCGAGGCAACTACTCCTTGTTTAAAAAAGCACTAGAGTGCAAAATCATGGGAATCATACAGCTAACTAGGAGGGGATCTTAGCGGGAGTTCTTTGACCGTGGTTTTTATTGCAGAGAGCGCATAGTACAAGCAAACACGGGCCACTTGAGAGAGAGAGCAAGAGCACGAGAGGGATTTCAGCATGTGGTAGGAAGAGCATGCTAGGAAAGGAGTTCACGGGGAGAGCACGTGAGGAGTTTGTGGGACGACTATGCGAGGAGGAGAGGAGTTCATAAGAAGAGAGATTTCAATAGGAAGGAGAAAGAGTGAGCTTTTAGAGAGACGAAGTGATATGTTTGCAGTTGGAATTATAATTGGATGGTAGGAATTAATTATTATGTTTTAGGTGTTATATATGCAATATAGATGTTATATAGTGAAATGTCTGTAAAACCCCTTTTATTTATATGTCTAACTCTCAAGTTTTTATTATTTATTTAATTTATCACCTTGTAAATATAGCTATGATTTAATGCTTCATTTGGGATAATTTTTTTATTATTTTCAAAATAATTTTTTTAGCAATAACATTTTTTAATTTAAAATGTTTGCACTATAAAACTTATTTAGAAAATAGTAAGAAAGTTCTCTCAAATGAAGCCTAAATCTTAAAATCCTTGATGACGAATCACATGTGTTGAAGACATTTCATGTTCTCATTGGAGATTATATCATTGATGAGTGAAGTTCAATCCTCATGATGAGTATCTGCATTTAAATGTCAACCCTTGATGACAAATGATAGATTGTGAAGGTCAATACTTGTTGATGAAGAAGGGCTATAGAAGACACAACGGTGAAGTTCAATCCTCATGATGAGTGTATGCATTTAAATGTCAACCCTTGATGACAAATGATAGATTGTGAAGGCCAATCCTTATTGATGAAGAAGGGCTATAGAAGACAACGGTATCCCACTATCAACGAGCTAGACCAATGACATGTGAAAAATGACCCTTAATGATGAAGAATATGTGAGGAAATCATGACATGATCTCATTTGGGAGCAACAAGAACTTACTGCGGTTAGGCATCGATAGAACCAACTACAAGTGAATGAGAAGCCCATTGATGAAAGTTAACTAAGAGGGCAACTTTGATGATATTTTTTTATGTTATTTAAGATTTTATTTGAGTTAAATTTTATTTGTTAAATATGTAAATAAAATATATTAAGTATTATGTATATAAATGCCTTTTTATTAAATATGAAGATAATGATATATGTGCCTACTAATAGAAAGTGCAAGGTAATAGTCTTAACCTTAAAGATACATATGTCAAACCCTTCAACAATGTTTGATTTAAAAAATGTAATTTGAAAAAGCTTAATTGTCTTTGGGAAAGTTTAATTTCTAGAATTTTGAAATTGAATGCATCATTATGAATAATATATCACCTTAGGAGGTGAACATATCATTCCTTAATGGGTTCAAATTATAAAATTTGAATTCATCCTGATTGTCATAGTCAAACTTAGGAAAGAATTACATATGGCTCCAAATGGTTAAAATGAAATTTGATCAAATATTTGACTATGTTAATATAGATAAAAAAATCATTAATTTCATAATCAAAATCATGATAATAATTGATATATCTCTCTGAAGAAAGAAGATATCAATCACTATCGATCGTTTGAAAATTATGATAAAGATAGTTGGGTTCAATTTTTCCCAAAGAGAATTAATTGAGATTTTAAAAAATTAATTTTTGAAAAATTAGATCTGGGTTTCTGAATCTCCTACAAGCGCAAGCCCTCGTAGTTAATTACATCATAGAAAAATTGGAGTTTCCTATGAATACTCTCGATTAAGATATTGATAAAAATTTTATTTAATATTTTAAAGTAGGTACGGGTTGGAATTTCAACAGGGATCAGATCAAAGTTGAGTACTTATTTCTGGAGTCAAAGGAAGAAAAGATAGGATATGCTTTAGGATTCTGAAATACTTCAGAAGCACCCCATCTTATCCTAAATGTTAGGCTTGAATTTGATTGAAGGAGATTTAAATTTAAGTGGTCAATTTTATTAAAAAGTTGGGATTCAATTCTCAAATGTTGAGGGCTTATAGTCTGAGCTTGCCTAAGAACCTAAGTCTACATTAGGTATTAAAAATCAGTGACCCAAACTTAGCTAATGCAATATAGATCTGGACTTACCCCGGCCTGGATTTGGGAGCCAGCTAAATCACATAAGTGCTTCAAAACCATGAGTCTGATCTTTTAATATAGAGTGGTAGGGACATTATTTAAGAAATTTTTTTGAGAATATGGCCGACATCTAGAGCAGATCATAATTGGCCCTTAAACCTATGTTGGGTGTTTGATGCTTAAGCTAAAAATGTAATTAAAGTTTTAGAGATTTAAATTATTACTAATGCGATGCATGCATTTCGACTCAACTAAATGCTTAAATCAGAATAAAGCAGTTTTAAAAAGGGTTAAAAATAAGTTTTATCCTAAAGATGCACAGATCCTCTTGACAGAACTGCACCCTCATAGGCCAGGTGGTCTGCCAAAAGCCGTAGGCGGGAAGGTGCCTAATAAAAAGAGAGAAGGATACAAAAAGTATGCATGCAAACTTCCGGCAGTCCCAGGCTTACTTCTTAAATTCGTTAGAGTTGCTATGTGAGCTTAAATGTTTTTAAATTTAATTAAGGTAGAAAATATTTTAACGAGTCCTTATAAGCCTACGATCGGATTCTAAGCTAAGATAAATCGACATGCAAAAGGCACCAAAACACTATTAAAAGCAAATAATCCTAATCACAATCAATACATCAATCAATAAATAAATAAATTAAATTAAATTAATATTAAATTTAAAGTCCATGTTGCAAGTGCCACTTAAAATTATAAATCAGGGTCTGCAGAAAAAGTAA
Organism: Dendrobium nobile; assembly: GCA_022539455.1. Classification (NCBI taxonomy): domain Eukaryota; kingdom Viridiplantae; phylum Streptophyta; class Magnoliopsida; order Asparagales; family Orchidaceae; genus Dendrobium; species Dendrobium nobile. The sequence goes on from CM039719.1 coordinate 11,108,303, forward strand.
AGTGACCAGACATCACTAACAACAATCCAGATTCTAACTCCTAAAAGACAAGTGTTTTTAAGAATTAGGGTTCTTCTTAACTTCCACTTCTTTGACTTCCCATGAGCTTCTTGATCCTTCAGTTTCGGATATCCAAATGAAAAAAACTCCCACTTGGATGAGGTGTTATCTTTCCTCTTTGGATATTTTTATAATCATTTAAATTTCGAGCTTCAAATGGAGAGGAACTCTCCCCTAAATGATGTCCCTTCCTCTTTGGATTCTAAATTGGATATTATCCCATCTCAAATCACTTTGAATTATAACTCAAAACTTAAATTAAATTACATTAAGTATAAAAGAAAAATCTAGACTCAACAAACTGTAGGGTTATCCTAAGCAGTCAATATTTTAAATATCCCAAGTAGTTATAATTAATCTAAAACATCTAATATTTAAAATTTAAAGTGCTTAATCACTCACAACACAAAGTACATGAAATAAATAGTCAATCAATCAATTATAAGCTAGCAACCAACATGTAGTGAAAACCATGAAAAATATGGCACACAACTGCAGAAAAGTAAATACTGGCCTAGCCTAAAACTAGAGTTGGTTATCCTAGCAAATAATCTAAAGTGTGTGTAGAAGATTGTGTGATTTGGATATGTCCTATATAGGATATTTGATTGAAGTTGCTTAAGGTTTGATTGGTTGGAAGTTAAAAAAAAAATTAATTAAAGTTTAAATATTAATAATTTAAAACTAATTTTAAAATTTATTTTAATTGTTTATTGGATACCACCTTTATTGTTCATCGAGGTTGTGAAATTTATTTCATATTCCTTGGGGCTAATTTAATAGCCTCGTAGGCCTAATTTACCTAGTGGTACCTGATATGGTTAAATAATTTGATTTGATTAAAGTTTGAAAGTTAATAAAATTTAATTAAAGTTGGTTGTGTAAAATCCCTCCAAAGCTGATTTTTTGAGTGCTGTTAGTCCCGGACGAACGGGTCTTAGTCCCGGACGAACTGAAGAAAATTGTGAAGAATCTGTCAATTTCGTCTGGACGAACCTGTAAGGGTCGGGACGAACCGTCGAGACGAACCGAACAGAGAGCATCGTCCAGGGACGAAATAAATTGGAATTAATTTTGTCTATAAGATCCGTGTCCAGAGGAGTTCGTCCCGGGACGATCTGGGCATCGTCCTGGATGATCCTGCTTGATAAGTATCGGATTTGAGATATTTTGAATCATTTTGAAGAAAGAGAAAGAGAAGGCAGGAGAGAGAAAGAGAAGGAAAGAAAGGAAAAAAGCTTGGTTTTGGAGCCCGCAGAGCGCTTTTCGTCCGTCGTTGCTGTTGGAAGATTTGTTTGTCTCGCAGTAAGGACTCTGAATCCTATTACTGATTTCAAAGATTTCAAGTTTTGATAATTCTGTGCTCAGTTTTGTGTTTTTGTTACCGAATAACGCGCATAGTTTTGGATTGACGAAATTTTTACCGCACAACTTTTGATATGTTTCTGATATGATATTTTTACACGAATTGAGTATTTTCTGTAAAGTTTCTACCGGATATTTTGAGTTCTGTGTGATTTTTAGCGAATAAAAAATTATCAGGATGTTGGAAATTATTGCTTCAGTACAAGTAAAGCTTTGAAATATTATTTTCTTCGATTTCTGGTAATTCGGTAATTTTCGGCAACTGTGCATTTTTGCAACGACGTCTGTCTACTATACGATATTTTAAGGGGTTTTTCTGCATTGAGCTAAATTGTATTTATTGATTGCAATACCTTATTGATATGCATACGAATGTGAATATATGATTGAATATATATTACTATTACTGAAAGACAAGTGAAGACTGGTTGAACCGTTGGTTGGAGATTGACCTGTACAGGATGGTGGGCCGATGGGCTTTCCTTTAAAAAGGGTTTGGCGATATCCTCTATTGATCATTGATATAATGATTGGGAGTCATAAGGAGATTATTATGCCGACGGGCGGCCGACGGGCACAGAGTGATGACTCTTATTGAACCAACTGATATATTTATAGATTTCTACAATAGCACTATGGATTATCGACTCAAAAAACGCCTTAATAGCCAGTGATTGTACTTGTTCAGTAAGACTATTATATTGAATTGCATGCGTACGGTATTGACCTATTGATCTCATTATGGATTTATAGATTTATTGATATCGACGGACTTCTTATATTGATTATTGATTTATTGATTTTGAATGGATTTACGAGTTTATTGTTACTGTATGATTTCATTGATATTCGCATTATGTCACTGAGCATTGATACTGATACTAATATGGATATCGATATTGCATTGACTTATTGATACTATGGACATGGATACTATTGATTCATTGATATTGATTCATTGATACTATCGCTTCATTGATACATCATATTGAACTGCTGCATGTGATTCATTGATCAATATGGAATAAGTTTTATTGTATTGATTTGATTTCAACCGTTCTTACAATGTATTGATTTGATTGATTCTATTGATACGATGTTGATTTAATGGTTATTATCGAGACGACGATTTTTCTTTATCGATTTGACTGATCGATTTAACTGAGATTCTTCCGAATATAGATTTTTCTACTATTTATGGATTCTTCCGAGATTTGACGTATGTACTGATTTATTGAGCTTTATGGATTTCTTCCTACTGTTTATCGATTCTTTTACCGATGATTGTGGATTATATCGATCATGCATTGATTACTGATTTTTGTATCTGCTGCATAGATTCAATGATCATGTGCAACTGACTGTTATGGATTTGATTGACTGACATGCATATTATTTCAGTACCGTGCTTTGATTTCAGTTATAGGCTTTTGTAACCTGTTGGGCATTTTGAAGCTCATTATATGTGGTTAACAATTTCAGGTCAGAGCAAGGGAGCAAGAAGTGACGGTTGATCAAGACTGTCGACGAATCCTTTCTCTATGGATGCTTGGGGCGTCATAGGTTGATTGCTGGTTTTAAGGTTGGATTAATGTTTTCTAAAATTTTAAAGTGATTTTTTAATTTTAAGAATTTTTTAGATTATTTTAATCTTTTAATTAAGGGGTCAAAATTTAAATTTTTGATTAAAGTTGAATTCTGGAAATTTAATATTTTTATAAAATATTAGACCTTAAGATGAGTTGTTAGATAATAAATTTGCTGGATTTGAATTTTGTTATAATTAGTTATGAAGGTTTGAAGTTTGATAATTATTTGAAATTTTAAAATTGGTTCAATTAAGGAGGTTTTAATGATTTGAATTCAAATGAACTTCAAACTCCTTAAAATTAACTTCAAAGGTCAGGAATGACCTAAGAAGAGATTCCCAAGTGTTTTGGATATTTCTAGAGTTTTGAATCATTTTTAATAAAATAAATTAATTAAATATTCAATTTCACTTAAAATTAAATTAAGTTCAGATTTACTATCAAATTAAACTGACTTTTATTTTCATTGATCAAGGTTTAAATTCTTGTCAGTTTTAAGTATTATATGTATTTTTTAGATTTAAATTTGATTTATTATATTTTTTTATATGTTTTAAGGGCTTAATTAAGGATTTAAACTAAAGAAAATTAATTAAGGGATTTAATGAATTATAAAACCAGTGAGAAAAATTCTTTGGGCTTTATGTGTCATTAAGTTTAAGTGTTTAAAGTTTCAAGTGAAAAGGATGTATATCCTAATTTCTAAATTAATCTAAGTTTTCTAGCCAAAGGGCCTTAATTATTGTCCTAAATGATGTCACTAAGTTAAATAGATTTAAATCAAAGTTTCTAACCCTTGACCAACATATACATGCACATCACAGCAATCACGTGTCCTAATGCTAAGTATGTAAAGACTTATGAATTTTTAAATTTATGGGTCCAAAATGAACCCATACATTTGAAAATTCAATTCATAAAAATTATGGTCATAACATGACCCAAGAAAATTATGGTAGGTCAAGGATTCCCCTTAATGCAAGCATTCCAAATTTGAGGTCAATTTGAACATTGTATTTTCAGACATTTAAGAATAATAAAAAATCATTATATCTATTTTTATCTAAACTCAATAGTCATAATTATTTGAAATTATTTTTAAAATAAAGTAGAGGTCAAGAGCTTTTCAACAAGACCAAGAACACCCAATTTGGATTAAGAATGCATTTTCTATGAATTTTTTAAGTTTTGAGCATTTAAAATAATTTTTAAATTCATTTTTAATTAATTTAACGATCAGCCAATCATTGGAATGACGAAGGCGGTAGCTTTACTCATACTTGACACATGGTGCAATCTGATTGATCCAATTTCCACATCAACAAGGATATCGGGCCGTCCGATCCACGCCAGATCGGATGGATGAACCAGATTGCCATGTCGTCGCGCTGTATGGCCAAATGATGCGGGTTCGAAACCCGTCAGCTACACCGCGCGTCTGGCTTTATCTACATCGTCCAATCGCAATACAAACCTGATCGAACGGTCCAGATCGCTCCATAAATCCTAGTTCAAAATAAACTAGGATTTCAAATGCTCATAACTTTCGATCCAACCGTTCAAATTTCATGAAATTTGAAACATAGGATCTAGATATCCTAATCTTGCAATCCATGGATTTTAAATAGTCCATGCATTGAGATTTTGGAGATACAAGGTTTGATCACATAAATTAAAATGCAAATAACTTTTTAACCTGATGTCGGATTTTGACGATCTTGAGCTAGTTGAAAATCTGCAAATATCCTCTTCAACGTTTTAGAAGACCTTGAGACTTGATTCTGGCTGGATTAGAAGTTATTCTAGAAACTCCTCTTTCTCTCTCTACCTTCCTCTTTCTTTACCAATGAGGCTTTGGAGGCATGGATTTCATGGAGAATGGTTTGGGGAAGCTAAAAAAAAATTTGGAGAAGCTCTAAGATGAAACTTAGAGGCTTGGAGAGCTCTGGATATGGGAGATTAAGTGATAAAGGTCAAGCCAAGAATGAGGGCACCTTTTCTCCTTTTGCCCTATTCAAACATCCATATGATCAAGGGATGGCTGGGATTGAATGTGGGAGCTCCTAGATGCTGGCACTTGTCCTAGGGGTTGTTGAAAAGGTGGTGGCAAGGATAAGGGAAGTACATCCTAGTTGGAAAGCTCCCTTGGTTCCCATTTGCACATGGGGATGATTTGAACCATTTGATCATGATTCAAAGGCCTGGATGGAGTGTAGGAAGGTTTTAGAGAGGGCTAATATTGTTGGAATGATTTGGATTAAAGGGGATTAAGTTTAAATAGAGTTTTGACTAAGTTTAACTCATCCTTAATCTTTGTTTGATTGTTTGACCAGTCCACATGCCATGTGGACTACTAAGGTGGCATGTGGGAAGCCTTAAGCTGCTGGAGTGATAGGTTGAAGAGGTTTGATGCCTAAGAATAAGGCTTGAAGGCAAGGAAGAGAGTTTAAGCTAGTTTGACCAAGTCTAAAGGTGTTGACTTGGTCAAAATGACCATGGATTGACTCATGTCATACCAAGGGATATTCAAGATGTTAAGTTAAGTGGATTCAAGAGTTCTCAAATCAATGAGGCTTAACATTTGAGTGGAAAGGTTTATTGAATACATGGCTTTGATCATACGTCAATGTTTGACCATGTCAAATCAAGGTGACTTGGCTTCAAATAAGTTTGAATGGATTTGAATCAAGTTTAGAGATGGTTTTGAAAGATTAAGGGATTTGATTTGATCAAATGAGTTGAAATAACCCATTTAGACCCTTGAAGAATTATTGGGTCAACTAAGGTTGACCTGGTCTACCAGGTTGACCCAGGGTCAGGTTTTAGGTTCAACAGGTTTGATTGAATCTTTTAAAATGGTTGGAAGTTGTTCCAAGTAATTTGGAGATCATTTGTTTTAAAATGTTTGTTTAAACCTCTATAGGGCTTTTTAGTCATTTTTACCCCTGGTCAATTGGGGGTCAAAGTAAGTCCACCAAAATATAGTTTAATGCTCAATGAGACATAATCAAGGGTTTGAAAGTGGTAGGATGCTTTGGAGAAAGCTCCAAGGCCAGGATCCACTGGGTGGCAAGTCCAGTGGCATAGGCCATAAATATTTGAAGGTTTTATATCCTTAAGATTTCAATTCAATTTTTAGGATTATAGGGCTCAGAATGAGCTCAAATTTGGAGGGTTATCTCTAGATACATGTTCTATTAATATGCAGTTGATAGACTATAAATTAGAGGTCATTTGACTGGGTTTTGAAGTATTTGAAAATTCAATGAAAAAGGCTTTCAGGACATAGCCTTTTACCCTTAAATTTTGGTTTGAAATTCTGGGTTTGAGTTGGATTCTCAATTTGATTGATTAAGTTTGAGTTATCCAAATCATTTATGGTCATAAATGATAGGATAGGGTTAAAGCTTGATCAGAGGCGTGATCAAGGTTTGAACTAGATATTAAGATCTGGATATATTTAAAGTCTGGGTAGGTTTATAAGTCTAGATTTGATTGAAGTCTGAATGGAATTGATATCTTGATTGGCTTGAGGTCAGGATTGATTTGAAGTCTGGATTGATCTAAGATCTAAATTGATCATAAGGTTTGGATTAATTTAAGGTCTAGGTAGATCCTAAGGCCTAAGAAGATCATAGGGTTTGAAGTCTGGGAGGATCCTAGAGTTTAGAGTCTAGGAAAAATATTAAGGTTTGGATTAATTTAGAAGAATCTTAGGGTATAGAGTAGATCCTAAGGTCTGGATTATTTTGGAAGAATCATAGGGTCAAGATAGATCCTAAGGTCTGGATTCTAAGAGGATCCTAGAGTCTAGATTGGTCTAGAAGAATCCTAGGGTCTATAGTAGATCCTAGGGTATGGATTTAGGATAATCCTAAATTCTAGAGTGGTCTAGAGGTTAGATTGATCTGGGGTCAAGATTGATCTAGAGTTTGGAAAAAGTCCTAGTGATCTCATATAAAAATGAGGTCAACAAATAAATATTCTTTATTTTTCTCACAATCCAAAAAAATAAATGGCTAAATGAGATTTAACTCTATTTTGACCAAAATACCCTTAATTTACTCCCTCTAAGAAGAGATGTCACACCCTTTATCCTCAGCTTTCTTCATTTGTTATCATCATCATCAAATCATTGTATGATTTTCTTCATTTAAAAGGAAGCCGCTAGTGAAGTTGGATATCTCTTTATTCATCAACAACATAAGCATATGTGGGTACTTTTTTTTTTCAAGTTTTTATCATGTAATATAGACTATGTCATTTTGATAGAAATGTAACACGGAACTAGATAAAGTATCAGAGTATATTTCAATGCTTATTAAAATATTTGTTGGAATTATGTTTGGACTTTGATCAAAGTTGGTTTGAAACATCAAAGACTTTGTTGTTTGATCTTTACTCGTACCAAATTCTATTATGGTTTAATGAATAAATTACGATCATTTCTTAATTAAGCATATGTTTTAACTCGTACTAAATATGGTATGATCACACCTTCAAATATAATTTGGCTATAATATATTCAACTATGGTTTAATCGTGTTTAATCAATGTTCAAACTTATTTGAACATGTTTCAATTAATCTTAATAGCCATTGAACTGTTGACTGGTCAAACTAGTCAACTCAAAGCCAAAATCCTTCTTGTTGGTCACACACCTAGCCCAAGTCATTTCTTTAATCTAGCTTATCTATCCCACTTTGCTGGACTCTAGAACTTTCCTAAACCATTCCTAAACCTAGCCTAACTCCTGGATTAACCCTAACCAAGCCTAAATCACCACATGTACAAGAAAGGAAAAAAATGACCTTTACAAGTCATTGTCCTTTCTCTATTTGATTCATCTACCTTCTAACTACCCTAGACACATGACATTCATCCTAGAAACCTTCCAAATCAATCTTAGCCATCTAAACTACTTAAGGCATTTGAATTAGGCCAAATGAGCCAAAATGGATTATACCAAGCTATAAGCTTCTCTCACCACACTCAAGCCTCCAAGGCCAAGTTTTGATTTCATTTTGTTTCTTTAGACGTTCCTTCAGATATCCTAAGTGTCTCTTTAGTGATTGCAAGCTATCAACGGTGAGATTCTGGCCAAATTAAACCCTTACTCCATCCAAGCCTTTTAGTAGTCAAATCATATTGTTTTTATCTCTTAACCCCTTCAGGAGTTCTGTTATAGAGATCATAACAAGAAATATAAGTCTTCAAGCATTCAAAATAATCAATCCAATTAAGGTATATCCTTAACCCTAGTTAAATTTATGTAGGCTTAAATAGCTTCACAAAAAGTGCTTTTTGAATTTATGAAAACAACTCAGCATCATTCATTTAACCTTCCTTAAGCTATGTTTAAATTTTCATGGATTTTAAATGAACCATTTTCAAGTTTGTTCTTTTCTTGATCTTAGGGTTTTACGTTAATGTAGGTTTAAGCTGTACAAAATTTGAGCCTAATTTAAGCTGTACAAAATGTTGGTTTAAGTTGTATATCATTTTTGGGGCACATGATAAATAGTGCAAGTATCTTTATAGATCTCCATAAAGTTCAGGCCATTGTTGATTGGCCAAGGTCTATTATAATATTTGAGATACATAGCTTTCTAGGCATGGCTAACTATTACAGGAAGTGTGTGAAAAGATTTTTCTAGATTTTTGTGAGATTGACTTAGATGTTAGTGACTTTCATCTGGATATAGGGTTGTGAGTAGAGCTTTCAGAAGTTAAAGAATTATTCAACATCTGTTATAGTTTTGACTATCCCATCAGTACAAAAAATTTATAGGTATTCAGAAATGCTTCACTAAAAGGGTTAGGATATGTTCTAAGATTATATGGAAATGTTATAACATATGCTTCTAAGTAGTTGAAGCAGTATGAGAGGAATTATTTGACACATCATTGAGAGCTTATTGTTGTTGTATTTGCATTGAAGATCTATAGGCACTACTTTTTCTAAGTCAAATGTAAGATTTTTACAAATCATTAGAGCCTGAAGTACATATTTACTCCAAAGGATTCGAATTTGAGACAAAGGAGATGGCTTGATCTAATTAAGGATTATGATTTGATTATTTAGTATCAACTTGGTAAAGTAAATGTAGTGGCAAATTCCTTGAATAGGAAGTCATTTGGGATGTCAAATATTCTTCTTACTTATAACAAACATCTAATTTTGGATTTGGAAAGATTATAGTTGGAGGTGATTGCTTCTGTTGATCAAGACTAGGTACTTTGCCCTAAATTATTATCCAATTGTCTTTATAAGAAAGAATTCACGAAACATAGAAGTTAGATGCAGAATATATGAAGATGATTTATTAAATTAGATCTTGTAAAAAATTGAACTATGATTATTTGATTATGGTATCATTTTTTATAAGAATAGATTGTAGGTTCCTAATTTTAAAATTTTGAGATATGTAATTTTGCACGAGGCACAATATTTTGGTTATATTATTCATCCATGGAGTAGTAAAATATATAGTGATCTATAAGAAATATTTTGGTGGCTAGAATTAAAGAAGGATATAACATTTTTTTTTTCTAAGTATGAGTCATGTTAGTTAGCAAAAAAGGAGCATCAGTGACTGGGAGGTTTTCTATACTTGTTACATATTCTAAAGTGGAAATGGAAAATGTGATGATGTATTTTTCTTATGGGATTTCCTTGATTGAGGCAAGCATATGATGCTATCTAGGTTATGGTAGATTGTTTGACAAAGTCTGCATATTTTATTTCAATTTAACAATTTAATTCAATGGACAGATTAACACAAGTGTATGTATAAAAGATCATCTGATTGCATGGAATATCGAAGGTGATAATTTATGACCAATTTTGTAGGTTTATCTCTAGGTTATACATAAGTATTCAATAAGATTTGGGTATTAAACTGCACTTTAGTATAAATTTTCATCCACAGACTTATAAATTAGCTAAGAAAATTATTCAGGTGTTGGGAGATCTTCTATTCTAAACTTTGGTGGAAGCTAGGAGGATCACATTCCTTGATTGAATCTGCTTACATTAATAATTTTCAATCAAGTATAAGTATGACCCCCTAAGAAGCTTTATATGGTAGGAGATGTAGAACCTCATCGTCATGGATAAAGATGGGAGTGAGGAGTCTATTTTGGTCAACTTTAGTTGATGATGCTACTAAAAAGTTTCGCCTGATCAGAGATAGATTAAAAGTGGTGCATGATAGAAAAAAATAGTATTACGATGTAAAATATCAAGCTGTGAAATTTCTAGTTGAAGATTTTGTATATGTGAAGATCAAGCCAATGAAGGACATAAGCAGCTTTACAAAAGAAGAAAAGCTGAGTCTAAGATATATCAGATCTTTTGAGGTAATTGAAAGGATTGGAAAGTTTGATTACATATTGCAATTGTGAGAGCATATGTCAGATATTCATAATGTATTCCACATGTCATATATGAGGAAATGAGTACCTAATTCAAAGAATAGAGTATCTATAGAAGAGGAATAAATATATATCGATGGTAAAATTGTAGTGGAAACACATAATAAAAAGAGTAGTATGAGATAAAGAGTATGAAATGAGTCAATTTTATCCCAATCTGATCTGTTGATATAATATTTGAAATATCGATAATGATATTTTTCTAAGGAGGGCAGGATTGTAACGCTTACCGAATCTACGCATAACTACACCTATTCCAACCCAGTATGGTAAGAGCAAGGAAGTGAAACTTCTTCATTTATGTTTTTTTGCATTTGTTTGTAAGTGTCTTGTATGCATGAGTGTATTTAAATCTATTTTCAAGTGGCTTGTATATAAAATTTAGAATTTTTTCCACTTGGAGTGCTGCGATGCTAGGTTGGTAGTGTAGCGTTGAGCTTCTAGTAGATTTTTGGAAATGAATTAATGCTACGACGCTGCTGGATCGAGTACTGCAACACTCTAGGGTTGAGTATTGTAGCGTCGCAGGGTCAAGCGCTATGGTGCTAGATCAAATTTTTATAAAAAACTATCCAAATCCATTTCATATTCATTTTATCAAAATTTTATAACCCCCTTCAACAATTTAGAGAAAGAAAGGGAGAGATTCTAGTGAGAGAGTTAGATTTTTGTCACTTCCTATCCATTTTTTACTGTTGGCCTAGTTTGGCAAGATGTTCAGGTCAAGATATGTTACATTCTATCTTAATTTTCAAAAATTCAAAAAATTTTGAATTTTTTTTATTTAATTTATAATTTTATATTACAAAAATAAGGATAATTTTATACCCATAAAATTTCATCATGTAACTTTTTATGTCATACAGCTAGACATTTAAAATGTTTAGATATTTTTCTAAATAATTTTCACGTGGTAATATTTTGAACAACTATGGGTAATCAGGTGATATTCTAAAACTGTGAAATTCTGCTCAGTAGTTGAATATGTTGTCTATCGATAAAGCATTTTGTGACATTTTAAAATTGATTTATTTATATATCTTTTACTACAGTGCAATGAGTTATATACTTATATACTTTAAATATGTGATTCTAAGGAAATCTGATATGTGGTAGAAGTTCTATTCTGATGCTAAATGCACATATATGAAATCATAAGAGCCTAATTTTGTGAATATCTAATATAAGCTAAGTAATGAGAATCATAAGGGCATGCTTTCTAATATGGTGTAGCACATGGAGTCATAAGTGTCTATTTTTTATGGAAGGTATAAGGACATGAGAGAAATCTATTATTATTATTTTTTGATATATGCAATCCTTATTTATTAACTTTCACTCCATATATCAAAAAAAAAAATTAAATTAAATTTTTCCTAGAAGTAAAAGCAACTCGACATTAATAAATTTTAGCACATACACTATTCTCTTATTAGATAAATGTTTATATTTATGCCTTCATTTGAGTGCTTTTAGATGACCAAGATAAATTTTGAGAATTATACCTTCGTTACTGCATTAGTCATCGTCTGATTTGGCACCCACACACCCATTTTCGTATTTTCATAATTACATTTATTTCATAATTTTGTTTTGAGACTCTTGCAATTATATTAATTATATCTAATAAAAAATTCACTTTATATACCTCATAGTACATGTAATTGGAGCAATATTCTTGCCGTTTATTTTCTTTGAAAAATATGTTTTATTTATATTTTAAACAAAGTTATATCTCTTAGATTGGCAAATTACTTATTGAAGACTGCCATGAAAGATATTTGTTCAAATTGGAACCTTAGTTTTTCACATGATTTGAAAATAATATGACCCTAGTTTGAACCAAGTTCGAACCTATGTTTGCAGATCTCTTGCAGCTAAACTCATTACAATTCAACTATGCCTTCACAATGAGTTCCATTACACAAGCTCATATCTCTCTTACTTTCAGTATGTCTCGTTGTTGTCTTCCCCAATAAGCTCCATCATGATATGCCCCCATAGAACCTGTTGATCCCATCAATATCTTCCCACATGTGCACTTCGTTAATCTCATTGATGCTTTCTCCCAATGAGATTCATTGTGATATACACCCACACTTTTCATTGATCCTATCGATGCCTTCCCCAATGAGCTCCTGAGCTCCTTTTCTCCTTTACATATCGTTGGCCTCGTCGACTCCTTCCCCGTCCCCCATTTAGCGGGCTCTATTAAGAAATGTTCAAACATATCTTCTAATTTTGGTTTGAATTTCATTTTAACTATTTTTTAATGGACTTTAATAAGTAGTTTGTAATTATATTATTATAATTTTGTCCAAAATAAATTTTCAAATATATTTTTGTGTGAAAATAATTATTAGGCATTTTCCCCCTATGAGAATATAAGGTCAAAATTTTCAATTTTTTTAAGAATTTCAAGTAATTAAATTATAAATACACATATGCCCTTTAAACCCAAAACCTAAAATTAAGCTCCAATCAATCGATGTGAAAGCGGGCTGCATAAATTTTAATTATATGTCGCGGGCGGCAAAGTAAACGTGACCCTCAAATCAAGCCGCGGCACGTGATACGTCGTCGAGGCCCGCTCCGCCCACCACGTGAGCCACCGCACTTCCCGCGCCGTCGCTTTGCCGTCTCCGCGGGTAAAGTTAACGAAATCGAAGCAACATAATCCGCACCGATAGGCAACACACCCCAATTGCACCCTAATAGATTTGTGGACCCACGAATAGGGTGTTTCGTGGGTTCCACCGTACCTTTTTTTTAAAAAAAAAAAATTACAGATAATGATCTTGCAGGTATATTTGTAAATTAATTGTAATAATACCAGAAGACTTCTATTACAGCTAGAGCTAGCAAGACTTCTTTGGCCCTTAGATTTGAAGGAAATAATTTATTTATTTTCTGTTAAAAAAATGGTTATGAAATTATTATGAAAAAATAATAATTTTGTTAAAATGATTGTTAAAAATAGTTTTTTATCATAATTTTTTTTTAAAACACTGAGAAAACAACAAGAAAATAAAATTAGCATTGTTGTCTAAAAAGTAAAACAGTCAAAATAAAATTGTGATTGTTGTTTTAAAAGGAGAAACAGTCATCCAATATTTAAAATAGCATTTATATTTTGGAGTATAAATAAGGGTCTATTTAGAAGCTGCAATATTTTATAAGGGTAATTGTAAAGCTGTTGTGAGAAAATTACTTCTTCTTTTTTTTACGTTACTGTAAGAAAATATTTTCGTAACACATAATTTTTTTAAAAATAATGAGAAAATAATAGTCAAATAAGACTATTATGAAGTAGAAAACTAAAATAATAAAATATTATCCCAAATAAAACTATAAGTTAGATTTTATTTGGGGCGCCTTTTCTATTTCTAAAGCAATTTTTTAGTACAAAAATTTATAGTTCATAAAATTTTTTCACTAAAATGCTATTTTAAAAAAGCAATAAAAAATTAGTCCTAAATGAAACCCTAATTTGAAGTGTATGAACTGCCAGGTGCCACCTGATTTAGATTTCATTTGAGATGACTTTCTTACTACTTCTTAAAGCAACTTTTAAGTACAAAATTTTTCTATATTAAATTTGTTTTAAAAAATAATTAAAAAAAAAAACTGTTCCAAACGAAACCTTAATTATATTTGTGTGATATTCAGTGATTCAACATGGTTCGTTCAAATTTTTGACTTGCTAATTAAATTATAAAATACCCGTCGCATGTGCAAATGATACGCTAAATTCTGATTGGAGCACATACTGTAAAATTCGTGCAAAGGTTTCCATGCACGTTACACTAAAAAAATACTGAGAATATCATATAACATTATTTCGGTTGAATAAATATGAATATAAATGATAAATTTATTCTGCTAATACTGCTAATACATAAGAAAAGTAAGAGAAATTTTTGATGTATTTTATCATGAGGTGAAAGGCTAAGGTTTTATTGGGGATAATTTTCTTACTGCTTCTTAAAATAATTTTTTTGTATAAATATTTTAATTTTTGTACTAAAAAATTAGTTTAAAAAGTAGTAAAAAAGTCGTCCCAAACGAAGCCTAAGTTGTTAGCTATGGACAGTTTTGAAAATATGGTCGCAATAAAGGGAGTGGGTTGGCTTATTGATATTTAAATTTTTTTAGGAGACAAATTTGAGTTGGTCAATGTGGGTCGGGGTAGCCCAATTGTTGATACATCTATACTATCTCGTTTAATCTGTCATGAAGAAATGTTTTGATGATCTATGGTGAGAAGTATGAAAATTGTAGGAAACTTTGCAACTACACTAAAGATTTGAGTATATTCAATGTCATATTATTGTCCATCGAGTCCTTCGGCCACTAGGAGAGGAGTGCATTGTGGTGAATTATGGTGGCATGCAGGTTTTGATTTATAGGATACCTGTATTGATTTCCGAGTTCTTAGACTTTGAAAGGAATGAAACTCTTTGATTAAGGCTTCGTTTGGGATAGCTTACATACTGCTTTGTTAAAATGGTATAGTATAAAATTTTCAAATTCAAAAAATATTTGTACTAAAAAGTTGTTTTAGCAAGCAAAAAGAAAGCCGTCCCAAACGAAGCCTAAGTGTGTTGGACGGCTTTAGTGTAACAATGACTTTTTGTGTGAACGTAGAAATCAGCATTCCACAATAAAAATTTATGAAAACATGTGAGAAAATAAAGAGAAAATAATAATCAAATGAAATTATGATGGATGTATGAAAAACTAAACAGTTGGTCCCAAAAAAGATATATTAATTATTTTGTTCTAATTACTCTGTGTGAACGTCGTCTCGAGACCAACTATAATGCTCTACATCACCTCTTCACTGGACCACGGCTTGGTACCGCTCGATACCACTAACGTGGTTGCATCTAATTCATCTCTGGATGTAGAGATGCGTCCGGCCTCCGCACAAAATAATTTCTTCCCCAAAAAAACCACAAATATGAGATAATCTGACAATAAACGATTCGCTCTCCAGTTTTAGCCGAGGGGGTTTTGCTCTGCTAGGGTTTACCTGCTCTTTTTCGGTTTTGCGCCGCCACCGCCACTAGGGGACCTTCCCCCCATGGATTTTTCCTCCTTCCCTCTGTTTTCCTCCCTACCATCTCCTACCCCCCCCCCCCCCCCTGTAGCAGCTTTCTCGCTGCTTGATTGGAAAAACCTTCTTTCTACCACCCCGCATATTTCTACGGAATTCTCACACTCCCTTTCCTTCGTCCAGACACAAAACTTCACTACTCAGTTCACCAGTGAGCAATTTGTTGCTGGAGCTCCTGAATGGTCGCTCTCCCTTGTGGGTTATTCGATTGGCAAACGTCCATTTTACGAATCTCTGCTCTCCACCATAAAAAATAATGTGGAACCTTAAAGGCTCTTTTTCTTTGCTGACGATGGATGATGGCTTCTTCCTCTTAAAGTTTTCCTCTCTTGAGGACTACGAGCTTGCATGGACTGGTGGCCCTTGGTTCTTCTTCGGCAAGCCCTTCATTCTTCAGAAGTGGACGTCAGATTTCGTGCCCAAGCGGGAGGAATTCCCGTCAATCCCCCTCTGGATCAAGAGAATGAACCTTCCTCTTTCTCTCCCAGAAGGTATTTCTAAACTTGCTAGTTGTGTTGGAATTCCTTTAGCTGTTGACGCTCTCACGGCTGCTAAAACACGATTATGTGTCCAAATCGCAAGAGTATGTGTCCAAATCACTAGCTCCTCTACTCTCCCCAGGGAAATTTTTTACTCTGTTGACGGTAAAACCTTCCCTCTCCGCGTCCAATACGACTGGAAACCTGAGCCATGCTCCAAATGTGGCTCAATTATGCACCCACCATCATTATGCCCCAAGGACCCTATCCTGCGCCCACCACCCATCACCAAGCCAAGAGGTAGAAGCTCCAGTCGCAAGCCCCGAATAACTCCTCCTCCCCATCTGAATATTCCTAAACCGACTCCCCCTCCAAAACCCAGCATCCCCTCTACCTTGCTGTTGTAGAACCCCCCAGCTGGACCACTCCTCCCCAACTTAAACTCACCCTCTGAAGAACCCATAGATACTATTGTCCTCCTTCCTATCACCCAGAGCCCTCCCCATTCTATCAAACTGAATAACAAATTTTATGCTCTCACTGAGTATGAATCTTTGTACCAAACTTCAGACCCTAACCTGATAGCCAATACCTCCTCAAGCATCCTTAACCCAAACCTTAACTGTCCTCCTCATACTTCCCCTTATAACCACCAACCCACCATCCCCAACCTCCTCCACAACAGTCCTCCATAAACCTCACCCCGTAATCATCAACCATTCAATTCCTTGGAGCAATCCACATCCTCCTCTAGCAATCACAAAAACCAACAATCTCAACAAAACACCACCAAGCAAACCAGAGGGAAAAATGACAAAAAATCCTCTACATCAAAATGTCAATAACCCTTACAAACTTTGCTGCCTGGAATGTTCGTGGTTTTAACAGCCCTGATAAAGTCTTATGCTGCAAAAACCTTGTTCAAATCAACAACCAGGACCTCATTTTCATACTTGAAGCCAAAACCAATCTTACTAACCTTGCCAACCCCTGGTACTAAGCCCAACATAAACTTTTCCCTCATGAAGGCACTTGCAATAACTTCCTGTTCTCCTCCCCGGGTCGTATATGGGTCAAATGGAATGAGAAGATGGCTAATTTCATACCTCAACGTATCACTAGCCAACTTGATCATGGTTTTATTTGGATGGGGCGCCCTACTCTCATTATTGCTGTCACTGTCGTTTATGCTAGCAACTCCTTTATTAAAAGACAAATCTTATGGAGAAATATCCAAGAAATTGCTGAAACCGTTTCTTCACCTTGGGCTATCTTAGGTGATTTTATTTGCTGCAGAAACCCTAATGAAAAAGCTGGTGGAAATCCCCTCTCCATTTCTGAACTAGGAGATTTCAACAATATGATTTTTAATGCTGGCCTTCACAACCTCTCTTCTGTGGGGCATTATTACACTTGGTTAAACCAATAGGACTTGGATCCTATTCATATCAAATTGGACCGATTGCTTGTTAATAATTATTGGCTAGACAATTTCCCCAACTCTTTCTATAGAGTTGGTGACCCGACCTGCTCTGATCACTTTCCTTTGATCTTGATGAATTACACTGAAGACAAGAAGGGCAAAAGATTTATGTATAAAAATTATAGCTTCAAAGTGCCGGAGTTTTGGGATTGTCTCATTGATATTTTCTCTCAACCCAACAGCAACAGCCCTCTTAGCTCCTTTATGTTTAAGCTGAAAGGTCTTAAAAATACTATTAAGCAAAAGCAGTGGTCCAACTCCAATAACATTCAGCTAGAAATTGACTCTTTAAACTCTCTTCAAAATCAGGTGATTTCCAATATCCAAGGCAATCCTCTTGACCCTGACCTTAATGCCAACCTGAAAACCATAAACTCCAAGCTTACCCATTATCACTCTACTCTCACTAGCTAGACTACACAAAGAGCCAAAGTGAATTGGTTAACCCACAGGGAAGATGATTTAAAGTTCTTGTACTCCAAAATCAACATCACCAAAAACTACTCTCATATCAAAGAAATCACCTCGGATCAAGGTACCTTCACCACTCACCATGGCATTTCTCAAACCTTTATTCAGCACTACCAAAATTTGTTTAACAGCAACCATTCTCCTAGCTCTACTTCCACTGCTTATGATATCCCCATTGGGAATACTATCCCATATCACCTTATTCTGACCCTTACCGCCCTTGTCTCTGTTGATGAAATTAAAAGTATTATTTTCTCTAGGAAGGCCAATTCGGCCCCTGGACCTGATGGTTTCACGTATGAGTTCTATAGATCAACTTAGAGCATTATCAATCAACAACTGTGCCATGCTATAACACACTTCTTCTCTACTGGTCACATGCTTAAGATGGTGAAAGCCACAGCCATTGCTTTAATTTCTAAACTGCATCATGCTAGCAATGTCAAAGACTTTAGACCAATTTCTCTTTGTAAACTCATCTACAAAGTTATTTCTAAAATCATTGCTAATAGACTGAAAGTTGTGCTTTCTTTCATTATTCACCCTAGTCAAGGTGGTTTTATTCAAAAGAGGATCATTACTGATAATATCCTGCTTACGGTTGAGCTTTTGGGGAATTTTAATCAGAATGGCAAAGACAAATATTTCTGTGGCAAGTTTGACATTACTAAGGCTTGATACTGTTTCCAGAGATTTCTTATACAAGAGACTGAATGATAAGGGTTTTCCTGATATGTTTATATCTTGGGTTAAAGCTTGTACTTCTGATATACATTTCTCTCTCTATATCAATGGAGCTTTTGAGGGGTTCTTTAACTTCTCATCTGGACTTCGACAAGGTTTTCCTTTATCCCCTTACCTCTTCAGTATTGTTATGGATGGGCTATCCTCTTGTATTGACAATGCCACTAGACTATCTACCTTTAGTGCCTTCACCATTGGAAATTGTGCTATTTCTCACCTTATGTTTGTAGATGACCTATTAATTTTTGGGAAAGCGATTGTTTCCAATGCCCACTCCCTTAACACTATCCTTGATAGTTTTGGTAATGCCTCGGGTCTCCATGTTAACCCTCAATAGAGCACGATTTTATTTTCCAAAAATACTCCCCTTATAGCTGAGATTTGTGATTTGCTTCAGGTTAACCAAGCTGTCTCCCCCATAAAATATTTGGGATTGCCTATTTTTACCATAAAACTGAGAATTCAAGATTTTCAACCTCTAATCCAAAAAATTGCTGCTTCTATGGACGGCTAGAAGGCCAAACTGCTCTCATTTGCTGGAAGGATTCAATACCTTAAATTTACAATCTGTAGCACAATAGCCTACTGGATTCGAGGCTCTATTATACCAAAAAGGTATTGCAAAATCATCAATAGAATGTGCTATTGTTTCCTTTATTTTGGAAACATTAACCTCAAAATATTGCACATCATCTAGTAGAAAGACACTTGTGTGCCCAAATCTAAGGGAGGGCTGGGCATCCCCTCTATTGACACTCTATATCATAATTTTGCTTGCTCTATTATTTGGAGGTTCTTGCATTCGAGCAACTCAAGTAACTTACTTTTTTACTGGTGGCACTGCACTTATCACTCTCTTTGGAAATCTTTGTCTGTCAAAGGTTCTCAATATTGGAAACATCTTTGTAGCAAGGCAGCTAATATCAAGCACTGTATTTCCCGCTCTATTTACCCTGGTAGCAAGCTCTCTCTTCTTTGGGACCCATGGTGCAATGACTCCTCCATTGCATACGCTCTGGACGAGGCTCAGGTTTTAAGTTCCTACTATTCTTTTTCTAATTGGGATGTTGGCAAAATTATTTCGGGTAACAATTGGAGTTTACCACCGTGTTTTGAGGCTAATATTGTTGCTATGATAAATAATGTCTATATTCATACCTAGAATGAATATCATCTTTGGCTGGACATTAATTATCCTAGTTTCAATAACTTTACTGCACAATTTTTCATTAACTTGGCCCCTGTTTCATGGTATAAACTGGTCTGGCACAAGAAATCCTCTCTTCGTTTTTCTGCTTATACTTGACTAGCTTTTAAAAATGAGCTGAAAACTTCAGATATTTTACATTCTCGTGGTATTGGCACTACCAGCACTTGTGTTTTTTGTCATACGGAGCTTGAATATGTTGCCCACCTTTTCTTCGAATGCAGTTTTACTTTTGGCATTATTAAGTTCTTCCTGCCTTGGTTGGCTGAGCACCTCTTCAGGCCCAATTTATTCTTGGCTTTGCATAGTGTTTTAGAGCAGGGTTTTACTAAACCCAGGGTAAACTATTTCCTGTTGGTTGCCTGTGCAAACATCTATTTTATTTGGCGTGCTAGAAATGACAGAATTTTTGGAGGTATTGTGGACTGTCCTGTCAAGCTACTGTCACTACAAAAATTAAAAAGGCCATTGAGCATAAAATTACAAACATGGAAGAGATTTTGATTTCGATGCTACTCTGCGGTCTCCCCTTTCTTCCTTCTGTTGGGCGCCTGATCGGATTAACAGGACGATGATGAATGATGTTTTTACAGCTGCCCTTTGGACGGTCTTCGTGGCAACCAGGGGCCTGCTCTTGCGGTCCCTTTTGTGCTGGCTTTCGATGAATTAACCAAGAGCTCCTGAGTCCTATAATGCTTTATGCTGCTTCTTGCTGCATTTTACACTGTCTTTAGTTTGCCAGTTTTTACTTATGGTTCAATTTTGAGTCTCGGTTTCTCTCTTGTTTTGTGAACCTGGACTTTAGTTTTTTTCCTTTTCTGAGTCTTGGTCTCTCTTATTTTTGAGAACCAATACTATAGTTTTTCTTCCATTTACTATTGTAATTTCCTTTTTCAATATACGGGCTATGCCCCAAAAATACCCAAAAATACCCAAAAAAAAAAAAAAGATAATCTGACAATCACTTAGGAGGCCCAGACTGGTTGAGTGTCAGGCCAAGAGCGAACATTCCTCGGTTGTTTAAAAAATATTAAACTTTAACAATGCAAGCATTTAATAATATAAGCACGCGTGATTAGCACCACCTTTACACCTCCATTTCTTGAACCCCTTAATTAAGCTCTATAAGAAGATTGGATCAGCCATAGAACAAAAGAGCTAGCAGAAATTAAGAGGGAGACGATATGGAACTCTACAGAGTGCAGCAATGGCGGCCAAAGCTAGTCCTACTGCTACTGCTACTCCTGCTACGAGTATGGGGTTCCACATGTGTGAACTTGTTCGACTTGAGCGCACGTGTGGCCCCTCTGAATGGCCTGATGCTCCATTACTACAAGTACAACACAAGCTGCACCAATGCAGAGGAGTTTGTTCAGCTTATAGTGAACAGTGCATGGAAGGCTGATCGCTCAGTCACCGCCGCCCTCCTCCGCCTCCTTTACTCCGACTGCTTTGTCACGGTAATAATTAATTAAGCTGCTTCTATATAATTTTAAAAAAATTTAAGACAGTTGGGAATTTTTATTAGATTTTTTTGTTACTATCTCAGCTGTTTTTTTTTGTTTTTTTTTTTTGACAAAATATAATGAGATGGTTTGTGAAATCTTTAGATTTTTGATGTGATATATATATCTGAATGATCTTCAAAGTTAATGGCAAAAAAAAAAAAAAATACTATCATGAGAAATTATTACGTGCGGAGTTCTAACGCACTCAAACTTCAATGAAATTAAGTCTCGTGGCTTGAATTTATTGGAGTTCAGACGCGAGCTAAGATCCAAACTTGACATATAATAATTTTTTCAAGAAGATAACTCACTAACTCAGAGCCCTTTGTATTAGAATATAGAACAAATAATAATATGCAGGTATTAAAAATGAGAAGAGGTTTAAATTTTTTTCAGAAGACAAATGTATTTTTTATTTTTATTTAAAAAAAGTAATGTAAATATATATTGATTTGTTTTTGCATCTGAAAGAATTTCAAAGTGCTTAAATTTGTGCTTAAATTATTACTATAAATAATATCAAAAAATTATATTATTCTCAATATCCAGACATTTTTAAGATCATTCATATATATATATATACCTAAAATCTAAAATTTTAATATTAAATTCCTATCACTCATATAAAATTTTAATATCAAATATACCACTCTTATATTTCATTATTACCACCCATACCACACTATAAACTTTAATATTTTATTCCATGCATTCATACTTGTTCTATGAGTGATAGGTATGTAATATTAAAATTTTAAGTGCTAGATGTATAAATAACAAGAAATAAAATGGTATATATGTAAATCCCTATTTTTTTAACATATTCACTAAATCTTGTTTTAGAATATTTCAGAACATCCACATATTTTTTTTTCCTTGAAAGGCATATCAAAGCAGAATTTTCCTTATTTTTTGTGCTTCTTTGAAGAAACATAACCATTACTAGGCATCAAGCCCTGGACGAGAAAAATAAAAAACTACATTAGATTATTGACAATCAGCATAAAACTTGTTGAATAATCATGACATAATCTACCGACCTCACGTAATAGTATAAGAGTTCGATATTATTATTGTATTTATTTTTCTAAAAACAAAATCATATCAAGACATTCAAATATATAAAAAAATAAAGTACTTTTAACAGAAATAAAAAGATACAAACTCAATGAAATGATGCTAATATTATCATTTTATGAATATCCTCTATTTTGAACATTTATGTTCTAATTTTAGTAATTTATTGTCCTATTTTAATCCACTTTTATGTTTGATACTGTACTTGATGCATAATTAGGGGTGCGATGCATCGATCCTTTTGGATGGAGATAATACAGAGAAGTATGCTATTCAGAACCAGGGGCTAAGGACCAACGGCTTATATCTCATTGATGATATTAAGAAGGTGCTGGAGGCAAGGTGCCCAGGAGTTGTGTCCTGCGCTGACATCTTGAACTTGGCAGCAAAGGAAGCTGTTGCTCTGGTCAGTATAAATTTCTCTACTTCGCAAAATTTATGATTGTGTAAAGAGTAATTATTGTGTCCGGACACCGAACACATCCAGAGACCAATAACAACTCGCCACATCACCTGGAGCTCGGTACCGAGCACTCGGTATTGCTCGGTACCGAGTGCTCCATGAGATGAGCATGAAAATGAAGGCAAACAAACAAATACTGGATATTTATTGAATCAAATCCAGCTTTTGAATGATTCTCAGTATAATGTAGCGACTATAATTAAAGAAGACCAAAGTCATGTGCAAACCCCAAAGTGGAGAAATTATTATGTGCGGAGACCGGACGTAGAACGCCGTCCGGATACCAATCAGAATGTGTCACATCGGCAGTACCGAGCAGTACTAACACGATAGCGAGCGCGAGGTGAGGTGGCGCATTCTGGTTGATCTCCGGACGGCGTTCGACCTCCCCAAAGTGAGGCCTTCAATTAGCATAACATCATAATGTAGGTGACCGGTCAATTAGCAAGAAACATAATGTAGATGGTCTAACAATTAAAGTTATTAACAATGAACAAATATTATTTTGAGAGTCGCACCACTAATAATATCCCCTTAATCATCAACGCAATCAACCGGCATAGAAACTCCCAAAAATAAAAAAAAGCAGGTCAGCAACTTTCAAGTTGTGCATGTACAATGCGTATTTCGAAAGTTTACAAAAAGAACTTGATTGCACATGTGAATGCTGCTCACCCAAAAATTTCTCCCATATCGAAGGATCTCAGCGCATGATGAGTTGACACGGGCCTGTGAAGATCTGCATTGATTATAAATGGTGAGTTCCAAGATTCCTATAAAACTCAATACATGGCCAACTAGCCAAGAATTCAGATCAATCATAAAGCTACAGAATTTATACGATTCTAAGAAGATCCTTCAGAGCAGCTTTACATTTCTCCTTCAACTCTTGGTAACTGAGCTCAGCCAATGATTTATAGATGATGGTGATACATAGCTGAAATAAAATGTTTAGGTAAAGGTGCCGATGTATAGCTGAAATCAAATGTTTAGGTGAAGGTGCCATTCAGTTCGAAGTTTGGATTGGTCAAACACTCATAGTAAGGTCCCCAGGAGTGTCATACTACAACAACAACAACAACATAGCCTTTATCCCACTACGTGGGGTCGGCTACATGAATCCTTTGTCTCCATTGTGTTCTATTAAAACTCAAATTCTCG
The DNA here is from genome assembly GCA_022539455.1 of Dendrobium nobile. NCBI lineage: Eukaryota > Viridiplantae > Streptophyta > Magnoliopsida > Asparagales > Orchidaceae > Dendrobium > Dendrobium nobile. Next base: position 11,132,466 of record CM039719.1, read on the forward strand.
TTTAAATCTAATTAAGAAAGATTATTTCTAATATTTTCTAACCAAGTCTTTTTAGGTTTGTCTCTACCTTTCTTAACAAAAGTCAAATCTAATACCTCTACTTTTTCCTAACTGAGAGTGTCAGACTAATCAGTCAAAAATTTAAACTATTTTTTTATTGTTATTATTGATATTGTAGTCTATTTTGGCCTATTGGTTGAGAATTTAGACTTTCAATCAAAAGATTTTGAGTTTGAAGCTTGCAAATATGGTGTTGTGAATTTGTGATTTAGAATTCCCAAAAAAAAAAAATTTAATGAGCTAAATCTATGCTATCCCGCAGGCAGGTGCACCAAAATACCCGGTTTACACAGGGAGAAGAGATGGCTTACAGTCCACAGCACAATCAGTTGATCTACCACCGCCAGATGTGACCTGGAAACAAGCACTAGCATACTTCGAATCCAAAGATCTTGATGTTCTCGACCTTGGAACTCTTCTAGGTAACTAAGCTCCACAAAGAAAGTCCCCTACCTATGAAGAAAATCAATATGTTGAAACTGGATAACTGGATTTACAGAACTTACCAGAAAAAAAAAATCATCTCATGCAGGAGCACATTCAGTGGGGATGACACACTGCAGCAACATACAGGACAGGCTCTACAACTTCAACGGCACAGGTCGGCCAGACTGTTCAATGGACCCAAACTTCCTTGCCCAGCTGAAGAAGAAATGCCCACCTGGAAGCAAGGAAAATAAAAAGGTTTATTTGAATCCAGCTTCTGGTAGAAACTACAGTTTTGAGAGCTCCTATTACAAAAGGGTGCTGAAGCACCAAGCAGTGCTTACAGAGGATCAGCAGATGATCACGACCTCAGATGGCATCAGAATTGCACACGAATTTGCAGCGGGATTCGAAGATCTGCGCAAGTTCTTTGCGCTATCCATGACTCGAATGGGTGGGCTGGGAGTTCTCACAGGGAAGCAAGGTGAGATCCGTCGGAATTGCCGGTACACAAATGCTAACAATCCACACCTGAAGTAAGGTTGAATCGAAGTCCTGCAACTATTATCATACCTGGCTTGGAAATATGCTATGTTTTGGTGGTTGTTGTATTGGCCTTGGTTGGGAGCTTAGCCTTAATTAGTTATGCATAAGCAACTATAAATGAATAAAAATAACTATGTTCTCACCTAATTCTACCTTAAGAGATATTTTGTTTACTGTTTAATCTCTTCTCAGACCCAAGTTTAGTTTCGTTGAGGCAAAAAAAAAAAAAGTAAAAGCATTCCATGTAGATAGCAAAAAAGAATGCCGGTTAGAGAGAGAGGGGAGCGCAACAGTAGCCCAAATTAATTGTTGCAATTTTATAATCAGCCCATAACTTTTTTTTTTAATTTCATTTCATTCCTTTATTTATTCACATGTCATCGAAACAAATCATGAACGAGGCAAAGCAAATGATGCAAACATGAGAATTAAGAATGCACTGGCATGGGAGTTTCACAAAATTACTGAAATCAAATTATATGAATTAGATTAAAAATAAAAACTATTTACATGTACAACTGCTGCAGTTCACTGAAAGTTTGATCAGGGGAAGAAAACTACATCAAAAAATTCTTTGAACAACGCTCCTGTCAGATAAAAAATTTGAACCCAGAAGGCCCAAGTTCGTCTTAACTAAGAAAACTGCAGAAATTACAAACCTGATAGCTCTCAATTTCCAGCTGAGATTTTTTCTGAAGCACACAATTTTTTCCTATAAGAAACGCCTTCAACTCTACATGTACAGGGAACCTGCTGTTACGAATGGAATATCTACTGCAATGCTTTAGGAATCTTTGTTTTTTACATTTTTTTTTCTTTCTGAGCAACAAAAAGTCCCACCAACACAGCCAGCTACAGAAAATCAAAGAGAATGAGAAAAAAAAAAAAAACAATATCGCAAATTCACTACGTAATTGTATTCAAGCTTCATTGTGGCAATACTCAAATGTCAAGATACAAATATGAAGAGCAAAACCATAGTACTCTCTCCATAATGTTGTTTGAGTACCGAAGTATGCTATTGGGTAGCAGACAAAATATTGAGCAACACAATAATATAATCATAACAAGAAATCCACCATGGCAACATAAAATTCTCTTATAACCAAAATAGTAAATTTTACATAAGTACGATGTGTGTAAAATGCTTTGCCTCAAATGTTTTTTGGATTTCTGAAGGTACATTAAAGTTGAAAATAAAATTATAAGTATAGGGAGGCATGATAATGGTATGAAGCTATGAACATCGCAAACTGCAACTCCTTCAACAAAAAGGTCGGCTAGCAATGGAAATAAATAGCAGCACGGACAGATAGAACTAAACTGTGTATCATCTATTCATACGTGATGGATAATTGGTTTTGTAAAAGGAATGTCGAGGAAGCATCCAACAAGCATTTATGAATTGTTGTCGCTCCTACACTTGAGATTCCAACGGCGAAGAAGATGCCTCCATCACCTCTTGTTTGGATCCCTTGGATCTAATGAGATATGATCGTGCAACGTCCAACATGAGCTCCACCTCTTTTTTATACTGTAACCAGAAGGAGAGATGCCGATTCAATCAATAAGATAAGTAATTTTTTTTATTTAATAATCATCAATGTGCAATCATTTGATGGCATGTAGACATGTAGAAGAGTTAATTATAGAAAATCCTGAAAAGCAATTATGAGTGTCAATTTCATAATGAATACAATCATTTAAGTCAAAATAATGATGGAAAAGGAAAGTTTTACTTTGCCAAAATTCAATAAATATGTTCTGTAAAAGTGCTACAAGTGTAAATGCATTATGGAAAATAAGAATATTTTATGCTAGAAAAGTCAGTCCACATGACTCTCAATTAAACCATTAATTTACAACCACGCGCTCCATCTTGCATGATCACGAATATACTGATTTCACCTCACAGATATGGTTATGACCCATTTGCATTTAGTAGAAAATATATGCGATTGATTTCATCAGAAACCCATCAATATGAGCTGATAATAAAGGAAAATTGACATAATTTCCCATTTAGCGAGTACACTGTTTCCAGTAATAAGAACACAAAAGAAAGTTCAATAAAATTTTAGTTCGAAAGGCTATACAACCAGTGGAAACACTAAAATGGTCCATACGTACCAAAACCTAAAGCCAAGTAAAGCTGGAGGCGGAATTCATAATATCCTAATCATAATAGTGAAACATTATCTCTGATTTAGGGTATGTGATAGCACTGCTATAGCTATATTCCCAACTGAAATTCCAATGGATATGAATAATTCTTCTAACAAGTAACTATGAGTCTATGAACCAGGTTAACGATAAGAAATTTTTTTAAATGCAAGCCAGTAATCAAGGATTTAGTATGAAATTAGAATCGCAGACCTCATCAACTGCTCCTGTTTTGATCTTTGATTGCATGATACACCATTTCTTGAAATGGGCACCTGTGGAAGGCATAACGTTTTAGTACCAACCACCGAGGCACATAATGTGAACATGTTCATTGGAAAATGGATAATCTGTTCAATAGAACGTTATTTCCATCAAAGAGCTATAAATAAAAATCAACTAACCAACTTTTATTTCTAATTTAGACGAAGATTCTGAAGTTGTTTCCAATAGCCACCTGCAGTGAATCTGGAATGAAAATTCTGTAAGCCATATAATTAATTTATGAGGCCACATAAAGTTCAACATAATCTTTTACTAATGTATGGTGAAAAAATGGGAACATAATCTTTTACAAATGTATCGTAAAACCGAATGCTAACTAGAACCTTCCTACCATAAAATATGAAAATCTACATCTTTGTTTGGATACTCCAAATGCTAATACATGTGTGCCTAAATAAAGGCAAGATATTACATCAATTAAGAAAGCACAAAAAAGGAGAATATATCCTCCACAATGACGATATATTATAAAAACTAACAAAACAAATTTCTAGTATATATTAAGCATATATGATTACATTAATATAGTAACAAACAATTCTAACATCCTCCGACAAACTCATAATGCAAATTAACAAAGAGTATTGAGAGTTTGTGAGAAGAACCATGAGATTCAAACCTAGAGCTGTTTAAGAACTTATAAAAATGCTATCCAAAAAATGGGAACAATTACAAGATTGACATTGGGCCAACTGTTGTCGAGATAAAAGGTGGGATAACCGTCACGATACGAGATCTTCATCGGATCTCCATGAATTCACGAAAATTCATGGGATCCTTGTGGATAATCGAACAAGAAACTAAGATGAAGCATTATGTGCCATGTGCAAGTGGCTGCAAGCAATAGTGCATGTGTGGGCAAGTGAGCCTAGTGAGAAGCATTGAGAGTCATGCAACCGACCGCACGCAGGCCTAACGAGCTTACCTGAGTGGGCATAGAACGCTCACGTAGGCAAAGAGAGTGGCAACAATTGTGCGGGTGATGGGTCAAGCATGTATCATGAAGCATCAAGTGAGCAGCATCATTGCGTGGGCAAAGCACAATAGAAGGAACTTTACGAGATCACTCAAATAGGAAGCAAGCGATCCAAGCACTAGATCAACAAGGCAAAGTAAATTAGTTCTCAATCCAAGCGCTCAAGAAAGTGAAAGAGGGGGAATCATGATCGTTGGATCCTTGCAAGATTTTCAAGAGAGACGAAGACTTAAAACAATGGCTCAGATACCAAGACAAAAAATATAGAATCTACATCTTTATTTAATACAAACATGCACACATAAAGGCAAAAAAGTAGAGTGATAATGAATGTACAACAAAAGAGAATATCTTCCGTAATAGGGATATAATACAATAATCAATACTACAAATTTCTCAAAAATATTAAGCATTTGAGATATATTAATACAGTGACAAAATAATTCTAACAATTCTAACACTTCAATGGTAATTCTGAATCGTTCCTTAAGGATTGTTAAACAGTTTAAAGTAAAAATGGCTATACAGGTTAAAAAAGCCATGGCCAAGCAAATTCAAAAACCAAACTAGCAACTTTGTTTAGGATGAATCTAATAGTATTAAGGAAGAACTTCTAAATACCTCGAAGCAAGACCCGAATGGAACGTCATGTGCCTGCTGCACAGTTTCAAGAACCTGAAAATTTTGAGAGACCATAATTAGTTACATTAAAACAAATCTTCAAAAGACATTAAAAATAACATGTAGGTGGTCAGAGAGAAGAATATCACTTCAAAAGGAACAAAAAAAAAGATAATCAATCTAATTAGAGCAATATTCAAGGTTAACATATTGGTTAAATCAATTTCTCGCACCAAAGAAGTCTTATCAGCAGAAAGAACGGCATGTTGCCACTCTGTCATTGCAGTGTCTGGAGGACACATGGGGCTATGGCAAACTGATCTAAACGTTATCTCTCGAACCTGGCCATCATACTCATCAGCAACATGCCACTGGCCCATCTGTAAAGAAAAAGAGTATTACAATAAATATTTAATCATCTCAACATAACTTAAAATATGTCATCGACTGTTGCTAATGCAGAAAACGTGCTAGCCTGAATATACAAAAATTCCATGCTGCAGAAAATGAGCTGAAAAATGTGCTGGCCTATATATATATAAATATATATATATATATATATATATATATATATATATATATATATATATATATATATATATATATATATATATATATATATATACATTGATGAAGACATCCGACCGTGGAGAGTTTACCAGAGACGGGGCCGACGATCTACATCCATGATCGCACCGATTTATTTTTGAGTTATTATATGTATTTGATTTATTTATGTATTTTTCTGTTTCTACTCTCACTTGAGAGAATAGTTGTTTGTGACCCTTGGGGGAATTTATGTCTTTTATTTCGTCATTGTAAACATTAGTTATTTATATCTCATCCTCCCCTTTGGAGAGGATAATGAAGATTATTATAAAAAAAATTCAGAAAATTATTTTCTTACGAGCTTTGAGAGTTGAGAGAGTTCTCTTGAGAGTGGAACCCTATGAGAGGGCAAGTAGTACCCACCAACCGCAGGAAACTTCTGTGGGCTCCGAAAATTCAGCCCCGGCCTCCGCTCGCTTTTCTTATTCGGCGAGGGAGTTTTAACTGAATAAGTTCCGAGGTAAATTTTGGAAGGCAGATGGGTTTGTAGATAAGACACTACCCAGAGATTTCGCCCTCATTTTGCGATGACTTTATGATCTGAGTTCTGGTTTCCTATAGGCGCAAGCCCCTATAGTTAATTACCCCTCCCGATCACGAGAGAGAACTTTCGATTGAGGCTAGTCGTCAATCAGATACGTAGATGATACGAGTTATCTGGCATATAATAGCAGCAATGGGTTTGGAAATTGGGCTTAGATTTGGGTATTTGGAAATTTGGAATTTGAAGGGTTGAGAGATTGATATTTAAAAATAGAAATTTCACCATCGTACACTTAAAGCGAATGGTGGGGGAATGGATGATGGGCCCGATCAAGATCCCATGGTTCCGTCGTCCCGGGCCATCGTGGTCCCTGGTCTACTTAGTCAGAGGAGGTAGTCGACCCAACCTGACAGAAAGATCCTTGTCGGCAGCCATGGGTTGCTTCGTCCAAGGGGACCTTGTAGACCTGGGTTAGATGTTTGTCTAAGGAGACAAATTTGAATCCACCTTAGCTGACAGAGGGCTTTGTGCCCTATCGATCATATTCTATTGATTCATATCTCAAGGATTTGATGCCAATAAAGAGCGTATTGGCTCTGACCATAACCGGTATTGCGTAGTGCCATTTGGCGGCAAAACCACTCGGTTCAGAGGGCCCCGGGTCGTCATAACCGTTTATCCTGCGGTGCCATTTGGCGGCAAAACCGCTGGTTAGAGGACACGTACCACGTCCTTACTGGCAAAAGATTGTTTGAGAATGGATCCTAGTGATATTTTCGACTAGGCATTAAGCTCTTTTGTGAGCTGAAGTAAATTTTAATTTGTCCACCTCGGCAAATTGTTGCGGAGGGTTGATGGATTTTGCTTTGAGAGTTAATGGATTTATTTCAGATTTTAAATATTTGGAATTTCGAATGATTTTGGATTTTTGGAGTATTTGGGTGGCATTTGAAAATATTTGGGAACCCCTCCGGTTGAGATCTGCATTCAACACGGCCATCATCGGGGTGTTTGGGGTCATTTTCATTTATTGATTGAACCTTGTCAACTCGACCAAGCGGTTGATCGAGGATCGGGTTTCGTAAGCTTCGTGCTTTTGTTTATGAATCTTCTTGATTATAGGTCTTGAAGGCCTAAAATGAATGTATAAGATAAATATTCAGGTCGACTTCATGACTGTATATTTATCTGATAATTCGAACACTGTCTACTTCTATTTACTTGCTTAGGAGGATTGGGTTTCGTAGGCTTGGTGCCTTTGTCAGTGAATTCTCCTGATTTCAGACCTTGAAGGCCTAACATGAATGTATTGAAACAAATACATCGATCCCCACAACCGTATATTTGTTTGGAGGTTCAAACCCTGTCAACGTTGATCCGTATAGAAGGATCGGGTTCGAACTTGAATTCACTTGTCAACCCGCGCAGCATCCCTAGACGTCACGTGTGTACCAATAACACGCTCGTCGGGGCCCACGCGGGTTTATGATTGCTTTTATCCCTTTTAGTGTACCTATGTGTATACAATTTATAGTGCACGTGCAAGGGGTATTTTGAAAATATTTGTAGACGCCTTCTGTCCGCTAGTACGAATGTTGCGGATTCGGTGGCGATCAATTTTGATGTTGACTCCCCCCTTTTTTCATTCACCGGGGAGAGATTTTCTGGATTTTGTAGTCAAAAACTGCTGATTTGGAAAGAACTCCTTTTAGGCTTTTCGGCGTAGTGGACTTGCTATTTCCAGTGTTTGTGGGTACAAGAGCTGTTTTCTTCTTGAATATAGAACTAAGAAGAGACTTTGGAACACCAGGAAGTTTGGTTCTAATTTGTTCAAACATTTCCTCCCTTCCACTAGGGGTGTCCTTTTTCGTACATCGGGTTGCCTTTGTACCCGGTGTAAGGACAGCACTTTGATCACCACTGTCGTAGGTGATATCTGTACTTGTTCCCACAGTGGTTCGTCGTGCCTACGATATATCCACAGTTGTTATCCACAAGTTGTTTGTGTTCGCCGGCAGAGGACTGTTGTATCTACTGCGACCTCCTAAAAGTATTCGTAGGAGAGTCATTGCTCTTGCATTTCACCCACCTTTCACCAATCTCAGGTGGGTATTGATTATACTTGTTTGTAGGAGACGGATCTTTGACTGCAACAAATGGACAGTACTCGTACGCCTTGCAACCGTCTGTTACTTGTCACAAGTATTGTGCATTGATTTTGTAGGAACTGTTGTATCTACTACGAGCTCCTGAAGGTATTTGCAGAAGAGCAGTTGTTCTTACACCATATCCATCTTTCACCAATCTCAGGTGGTTTGATGATTACACTTGCTTGTAGGGGACGGTCCTTCCATTATTGGTCTCCCATATTGCCTTTTCAATCAACAGGCAGTTGTAGGATTTGTTGTAGGAGTTCATACATCCGGGTCTTGTGACGGACTTTGAGTCACTATTAACCATACACATGTTCTTTTTTGAACTCCCTTGCACAGGATTCGAGCCTTGTTCTTATATGTGTTTGAATCCAAGTCTGAGTTCCAACGTACAAGTTCAAGTCTTTGCTCAAAGTCTTGTCCATCTCATTTGATATCCAAATCAAACGTGAAACTGAGTGCCTTGTTATTCTTAGAAGTTTGGGTTCTTCATTGTTCATGTTGTGGATCCAGCTTGAGTTCAGAGTACAAGTTTGAATGGTCTTTTATTCATCCCATTTTCAAATTGAGTTCAAGTCTGAGTTCACTCGAGTTTGAGTTCTATATTCGGATCCTCTGATGTCCAAGCCTTCAAGTTCAAATGTTCAGCCCATGTCTTTGCTTGTCTTGCAAATTCAAGTTCAAGTGCACAGGTTCAAATGCTTGTTTGGGCAATAATATAGAAGCCTTCTGAAGTCCAACTCAAGTTCTTACTTGAGTTCAAATGTTTGAATTATACTCAAGTTCAACTCAAGTTTGAGTCCAATTTCATCATCATTTATTGCAAGTTCAAGATTATTTTTTTTATTTGGATTTGATTTCATTTGAGCTTGATTTTAAAAATCATTTGGATTTTGTTCAGGTTTAGGTCCACAAGTCCACTGTTCATCGTACAGGTCCTCTGCTCATTTAGTTCAATTTCTGTACATTTATGTTCAAGTACAGGTCTTCTATATTATTGCCCAAGAAAGTCTTCAAATTGCTCAAGTCTTTGTACATTTCAGTGAAAATTTTGGTAGCACCCCGGCATATCCCCCGTTTGGGGGGAAATAGGAGAGCTGGGCCTTCCCACCACGCTACTAGAGCATGTATGGTAGGTGTTCTTGGACACCGCAGCCGTACAAAATTTCATCCCACCACGCTACAAGAGCGTGTATGGGGCCTTCAGCAGTACCCGTACCAGAATAGCAGTGACGTACCAGGACAGCAGTGACTCCCCACCACGCTACAAGAGCGTGTATAGGGCTCTCCCACCTCGTCGTATGCGTCGCACCGGGCTCCCTCCTACGGTGCTACAAGAGCGCGTATAGGTGGTTCTCCGGTCCGCTGCAAACGTAGAGGATGGGATTTGGAACATCATACCTCTTGTAGCAGTGTCGGCGGTGTCGGTGTCGAGGTCGAGGACCGCCCCCACCATGCTACAAGAGCGTGTATAGGGCTTACCCGCCTCGTCGTATGCTTCGCACCGGGCTCCCTCCTACCGTGCTACAAGAGCGCGTATAGGTGGTTCTCCGGTCCGCTGCAAACGTTGAGGATGGGATTGAAGTTAGAAATTATACCTTGGAGTCGTCGGCGGCGATGAGGTGGCAAATGTACAAATTACAAAATTTACAAAGATACAAAAATCTCCTTTTTCACTCATCTATCTCTCTTTTGCATGCTTCTCTTTTTTTTCCCTTTTTTTTTTTTTTTGTGGACTGTTTTTGTGAACTTATGACTAAGGTATTTGTTTAGAGAAATGGGCTTAGTAAAGGAGTTGATTTGGGCTTAGTTAAAGGGCTGTTTGTTTACATAAAATAGAGGCTGAAAATAAATCTATGAATGGGCTGATTTGAAAGTAGTTTGGTACAGACTTTGGGCTAATTTTGATGGGTATGTGGGCTACTATGAATGGGGTAAAATAGTGGGCTGAATCAGTGCAGTAAAGTGGGCTATTTTGATGCCCCAAAGTGGGCTGTTATGGGGATGCAAGAATGATGTTTGGGAAAAGAAACCAAGTGCTTTAGACTGGAACCTGAAGACAAAATATGAATGTTTTTTTGACACAACCTACAGCACGTGGCAGGCTCCACGTGGAGTGAATGGAGTTCGGCTGAAGCATATTTACCAAATTCAAGAAAACAATGAACCTCATAAAGCATTTTTTGTATGAATGCAGAAGTAAATTCTACTTATCTGACATGCTGATGCAAGCATATGAGGAATTATACAAAATTGATATCATCCAGACATGATTACATCATGTAAGTACCAAAATAATTTGAGTTCAGAGTAACAGAGATAGAGAGAGAGGTAGAGAGAGGCGTCTTCCCCTACCCCTTTTTTTAATTGAAGAGCTGCTGCAGTTCTCTGTTCGAGTAAGAACAGACACAAGTAAGGGCAAGACGGACAGGGACTTTGCTAGAGTCTTCGCCTGAGACGGTCCAGCAAACAAGATCTCTGCTTTAATTTTTTTCTCTTTTTTTTTTTTTTTTGATGTGAAGAAGAGATCTGAAGGTGGAGTTGGGTTAGCTGGTACCTCTGGAGTCCTTTGGATTATGTGGTTGGCTGGTTTTCGCGTGAAGAAAACCTAATGGGAGGGATTATGTGGTTGGCTTTTGGCAGCGTGGAGGAGTGCGGCTTCAGTGGTTAACGAGAGAAAGGGAGGTCGGATAGTAGGGAGAGGCTGAAAGCTTGGAAGTGTGTGGGGTTGACGGAAGCAACTGGATGCACTACTTTCTTTGATTGCAGACAGATTTTTGGTATAGGAGGCAGGTAGAGGCTCAGACTTCAATCGACGGAGGCTAGTGGATTCAGATATTAGAACGAGAGCCGGATCATGATGGCTTCGGTTGCATCTCATTTTTAAATAGCGAGAGTAGTCGTTTGTCAGACCTACAGGACAGGAGATCGCAAAGATCACGGTCAAAGGACCTACGATCGTGGTTGTGGAGTTCGTGGCCGGACATCCTGTCGGCGGCGAGGTAAGTTTTTTTTTATTAATTGGATCTGATTTTTTTTATAATAATAAATATTATTATTATAACTAAATAATAATAATAGTTATTATTATTAAAATGACAGAAATTAACATAATAATTTCCACATCGATTTTCGTGTATTTTCCTCAAAATTTGTGTCGGATTTGCCTCGATTTGCGCGCGAAATTTTCTTCGAGCAAATTTATAGTCCCTTTTTAGCAATTTGGACGTCCTGAATTCAACGACGTGGTCCGTTTTGTATTCGGAGGTCATTTGGTTGACGTCGCGCGTTGTTTTTTTTTTTCTCCGATTTTGCTTTTCTTTTTTGCTTTTGCTTTTTTTTTCGCACATAATTTGATATTTAGGTCAACAAATGCCCCCCAACAAATGTGGCATGCGCTTGGAGCACGCCATATTTGTTGTATTGTCGTTGGTTGCTTTTGTAATTTTCTTTCATGCATCTAGCCTTTCTTGCCACTGGTTTCCGATGCATTTTTGCTCCTTTTTATACAGGAAATGTTCCGTTGGCGGAGATCTGATGGCTTGACTCCTGACGAGCCTAGTGAGACCGCCATTTGGAAGGTCATTGATAGACACGATCCCCGGGATGTTGCTGATATTCGTGATAGACTTGAGCAGCATGAAGATATGTTGCGGGGACGCGACATTTTCCGGAGTTTCTTCTCACGTTCTCCCTTGCTTTCAGTACTCTCGCCAGACTCCTTGGCATTTTATAACCCCGCTGAGTGGGTCACCAGTATCAGATTGCAGTGTGGGGAATACAACCCCGTGGACAGTACCATTGACCATATCAGTTGGGGCATGTGTGATATTTTACAGCCTGCAGCAGATACTCTTGAGCCTGTTGGACGGTCGAGGTTATTGAGTCATTGCCAGTTGCATTCGAAGACATTAGAGTGGCCACGTGACTCTACAGTTGGGCAGACACAGAGTCCTGTCCCTGGGTACGTTTGTTGGTGCAGGTATGTGCTGAGGGCTCACAGATATATCCTTCAGGAGGCTGGCATTTATGAGGCCATATATGCCTCTATGTTTGACTTTGGATGGATTCCTCCTTCTTGGGCCCGTGGATTGGTGGAATTTTGGAACAGTGGCAGCAATACTTGTTGGGTAGGGCCAGAGGAGCTGACAGTGACACTTTCAGATCTACAGGTAGTGTCAGGATTACCCATTGTTGGAGACTATTTTGAGGAGTGTATTCCTCCTGACGTGGAGCTGTTTTGTAGGGCACTTTCAGCAGATAGGAACATAAGAGGTAGATTGGTTTTGCCAGATGTTTACCCAGCTCTCCTTCGCCATTATCGTCAGGTGTACAGATCTTCTAGTCTGTCGATGCGCTCCAGAGCCGCCATGCCAGTGGACACTTGGGTTCGTAGCTTTCTTCAGGACAGTTGTTTGTCTACCACTGTCGCCTCATTGTACGATCCTTTTGAGCTTGGCCTACGACCCAGAGTTTTATTGTCAGAGGAGACTGCAGAGCCCTCTTCAGTTGATTACAGATCCCCCGCATTGCCAGGCATTGATGAGGATTTGCTTTTGGCAGGATTCTTAGCAACGTGGTTGTGCACTTTCGTTCTCCCACTTAGGGTGGGATCAGTACGTTGCAGTATTTTCCTAGCAGCCAGTCAGCTTTCTCAGAGGCGACGCCTTTCTTTAGCTCCACCAGTGCATGCTAGGATTTTCAGGACTCTTCGTGTAGCTTTCGAGGCGAGTTCCCTTGAGCTACGAGATCTGGTTCTACCGTGGCATTACCTGTATGGCTGGGTCCATCTACACATCAGAGGTGCTTTTTCTTGCCTAGAGTGCCCCCAGTACTTCTTGGAGAGGGGATACCCGACGATCATGCAGTTGGCACAGGCTACCTCTACTTTGGAGTCAGAGCGGGTACGACTTTTCTTCTTCGCTCCTCACCTGGTTGTGGACCGTTTCGCTATAGTTCATCAGTCAGATGTTGTTGGCTTACCATCCTACCTGAGAGAGCAAGTTATTACTGATGGACTTGATGAGCAGAGGAGATATACTTTGCTACAGAATAGGAGCACTTTCAAAGCAGCTGAGTACTTTGCCAGCATGCGCCCTGGCTGGCTATGTTATCGTTCTGGCAACACCGTAATACTGGAGGGATATCAGCCGAACAGAGTTGCTCGCCAGTTTGGCTTCTCACAGGCTACAGCGTATGATGGACGACCGCTTGTTCCTGGGGTAGCAGATACTACACACATGGACAATGTTCCTTTAGATGCTCGGTTCTATGCAGCTTTTGCAGTATGGTTGCACTTACTGAGATTTGGTACTGGTTCTACTTTTCGTATAGCTCCTCTCCATAGTCAGACTGGCGTCAGTTACACACACTTGACTTGGGTACGACTTTCTTTCGCCCCTTTCTTGGAGCGTGGTGCCCGGACGTACGAGCGTAGAGTGCGAAATTTGGGGTTGTCAAGGGGACAGAGATCCTCGCGAGGCTCTTCACGGACCAGGGATGATAGAGGTAAGTCATTTAATAATTTTCCCTTTTTCTTATGTCCGTATTTTCTTTGTTGATTGGTAATTTAAATTTGCATATTCTTTTAACTTCGATATAGGGAGCCACGATGATCGGCACACTGCCACCGAGGGTACTGCACCTTCTCCTGTTAGGGCACGAGCTGTAGATTCTGAGCCACACCGTTCTGAGGCACCTCAATCTTCTCGCAAGCGTTCAGGTTCCCGGCATGCTGAGCCTTCTCGTGCTTCTGTAGATCAGATAGCCAGTCCTACGCCAGAGCGCTTTCTGAATCCTGAGGAGATATCAGGCGGACCTCGGATGTCTATGGATGCACCGTTTCTCTTCGAGGGTTTTAGGGAGGATATACATGGTCCTAGGATGTCAGATTTTACTGGATATAGTGCACCAGACCCCTTTCAGAATTCAGTTTTCAAGTGGACCCATATGGATCATTCTGGCCTGGAGAGACATCCGGGGCTGGCGTACCTTCACCTCCAGAGCCTCCAGACATGCCGTCGTACACACCTACTGTCTTGGACCTAGTGCCAGTTGTTACGACACCTTTTTCTGAGGCTCTTCCTAGTGACCCTACTAGCTACTTCCCAGAGACTCATCCTAGTGATTTTGCCAGCTCCTCCACAGGTATGATGTTATTATATTTTAATTTCAAATTTCACGCAATTTTTTTTATCAGTCTTTCTTCATATTTATTGCTTTTGGGTTTCTTATAGTGCCTGCAGAAGCGAATTATGCATCGAAGATTCGTTGCCATGCTCCTGTAGCTTCTGACCCTTGGCATGAAGACATGTACGGCCATTGTACGCATTTTTTACAGGACCTGATAACCCGAATAGATCCTGGGTCACCAGATTCCCTAGGGCAGTTCACTTCTACAGCAAATTACACCCTTGGTTTGCTGGCACAGCTTGGGTTAGAGACCTCAGAGATGGAGTACTGGGTGAACTTATGCAGTGAGGCTGAGTTTTACATTTGGCAGTTACAGTCCCTTTCCATTCTACGCACCAGAGTTCCACTGCCAGGGTTACAGAAGAAGGTTGATAGACGCCAAGCAGCGGTGAATTTGGCACAGTATGAGTTTGATAGGAGCACTGAGGCCCTTAGGAGACACCGTGAGAGTTCATCCAGCATGGCCGGTGATATTGAGGGGCTGACTTCTCGTGTGATGGACCTTTGGAAGGACATCAAGGAAGTGATGTCTCAGAAGACAGACCTTCAGGAGGGACATGGTCGACGTGAGCGGCTTATCAGAAGGGAGGAGCAGCGCAACCAGATGTTACGCCAGGCGTTACAGGCTGCTGAGACTGCACTGACTAGCGCCACAGAGGAGCTGCACACAGCTACGACTGAGTACCAGATTTTGGCTGAGATCACTTCAAAGTTAGGGGATTTACGAGCTCGCCTCCCTTGATGTACTTCGATGTACTTCCTCTTTTGATCTTTCATGAGATGTACTATGCCACCTCCCCCCTTTTTTGAGCTGATGAGATTGAATATTTCTATACTTTTTTTTTTTTTTTTGTAATATTTTAATAAAATTTTAAATATTTATTTGGAGATCTCGGCATGCAGCACGATGTCGACCCAAATAAATATTTTAAATGCCCCCAATCTTTAAGGACATTTGTAGATATCATTCGAAATGCTTCTTTCATAGCTTTGCCTTGGCTTGTGAGATCTTGATTCCTTCCGCCTAATGCTCTGAATAGTGAACTTGATGAAGGATTATCCGATTCGTCGTTATTGACTTATCAAAAAATTTATATTTCTTCTGCCCTCTGCTTCTAGCTTTAGCAGGCTTGATGAAGGGGTAGATGCCGGTGACCTAAACCGTTTAGGTTTGTAATAGGTCGGTGACAAGAAGTCATCGGTCTAGAGCTTTGTGCATAGCGGACTTGTTGATGACGAAGTCCACTTAGTTCAGCCCATAGGCTTTTCGTGAACTTTTGGAGATAGTTTTCTTCGGTCCTTTGCTTTGTGCTTTGATGGACTTGTTGAAGAAAAATTCCTTCAATCCTTGCTTTGTGCTTTACGAATTTGTTGAAGGATTTACAGGTTTTGGATTCAGTTGATATTACCGAACGTAGGTAGTATCTTGATCCTTAATCACTTGAGAAGACTTTAATCTGAATCACTTGAGTTTGTCAGATCGGAAGAGCTAGAATTTGATAGCTCTTCGTCCTCTGGTTGCTGAGATGGGGGTTCCTCTACTACGGCCTTTCTTATGGCTTGTTGAGTAGATGGAGCTGCGAGCGATCCGGCCATATTTGGGCTTGTTGGATCCGACCTCTTACACCCATTCAGGCTTCAGACTTAAGCTATGGGAATTGCGCTTCCCAATGCAGATTTTGCTGAAGTTGACAGATTTGGAGTCATCCTTCGTGGTTTTGGATTTTGGAGTCTACGAACATCTGGTAGCTGCTCGAGACTCATCTTCCCACTGGAACTTTGATTCTCCAGTCATTTAGAAGAATTTTGTAGACTACGATCACTTAAACTTGTCGAGTCAAATTGGCCTTCGTTCTTCCTACAGTCCCTACTAACGGGTCGACGAAGTGGGGGTTCCGCTACTACGGCCTTTCTTATGGCTTATTGAGTAGACGGAGCTGCCAGCAATCCGACCATATTTATGGCTTGTTGGATCTGACCTCTTACACCCATTCGAACCTTAAGCTTCATGCTGTCGAAAAACTTCAAGCTTTTCCGACTCAATTTCTAGGAGTGTGTAGCCACAAAAGTCACTTTCTTGACCTTTGAGTCTTGGTTTGTTGGAGAAGGTGTTGTCTCGATCTTTTGAGAGATCACCTACGTATACTTTGAAAAACAAATCTTGACATTCTTTAGCACAAGAAAATATTTGGATTGACAATTTTAAATATTTATTCAGGGATCTCGGCATGAGGCACGATGTCGACCCGAATAAATATTTAAAATGCCCCCTGTCTCGCAGAGACATTTTAGGGCAAAATAGAATTGGAATTTTGAGATTTTAAATATTTGTTTGGGGATCTCGGCACGCAGCGCGATGTCGACCCGAACAAATATTTAAAATGCCCCCAGTTTGACGGGGGATTTTGAAATGTATACTCATAACACGAGAATTTCAAAGTAGAGAATATATACGCTAATAAACGTGTATGAAAACATAGCGTATTAAACATGACATCTGCTTGAGCAATTCATGCATAGTATTTCTTCAGGTATCGGCCATTGATCGGCGGCATGGGCCTTTGACCATTCAGATCGATCAGTTGATAAGCTCCTCCTTGAAATACCTTCTCGATGACGAAAGGTCCTTCTCAATTGGATACGAATTTGCCACGGATTTTTCTGTGCGGGATGATTGGCCTTCTCTGCACCAGGACCAACTCCCCTTCTTGAAATAATCGAGGACGCACCATTCGGTCAAAAGACTTTGTCATTCTTGCTCGGTAGATCTCCAGGTTCTGCTGAGCTTGCAGCCTGATTTCATCAAGTGCATCGAGCTCTTCCATTCTTAATCGAGCATTCTGTTCCTGAGTCAGCTCATTCTGGACAGCAACTCGAAGAGATGGAAGTTCAACTTCTAGTGGCAGTACGGCTTCAACTCCAAACATCAGTGAGTAAGGAGTGGCCTTGGTTGGTGTTTTGTATGTTGTGCGATATGCCCACAACGCTTCTGTCATTTTCGTATGCCACTCTCTTTTGTTCTTGGTGAGAATCTTCTTTAGCAATTTCATCAGCGTTTTGTTGAAGGCTTCAGCTAAGTCATTTGCTCTTGGATAGTAAATGGAGGAGTACTGCCAATCAATTTTGTGCCGATCAACGAACTTATAGATTTTTGTACTCTTGAAAGCAGTTCCGTTGTCTGAGATTATACGACGTGATACACCAAATCTATAGACAATATTGTAGGTAAAGAAGTTGATCACATGCTCGGACGTGACTTCTTTGAACGGAGCCGCTTCTGCCCACTTCGAGAAGTAGTCGGTCGCTGCTAGTATGAAGCGGTGTCCTGCTGATGACGGTGGATCTATTGGCCCGATAATATCAGTACCCCAACATTCAAATGGCCAGGATGCTATCGTAGGGTGCAACAGATTTGGTGGTTGATGTATAATATCACTGTGAATCTGGCATTCGTGGCACCTTTTAGCATGATTGATACAATCTCTGACCATGGTCGGCCAATAGTAACCCATTCTTTTAATTTTTACTGCCATCTTGGGACCTGATTGGTGCGCTCCACAAAGCCCTTCATGAACTTCTGCCACCACTTTATCAGCTTCTCGAGTCCCTAGGCACCTTAGCCACATTTGATCGAAAGCACGCCGATACAACGTGTTGTTAACAAATGCATATCGTAGCGCTCTCTTCTTGATTTGAGCAGCTAGTGATTTGTTTGTTGGCAATTTACTTTCTCTAAAGTAGTCAATGAAAGGCTGCCTCCAGTCGTCTTCTTCCTCGACATCTAGGCAATGCCACCATGATTTTGAAGCTTGACTAGCTTTACGTCTTTTCTTAGGAACTTGATGTTCTTCAAGTTGATCTTCGAGATCAACTGATTGGGGAGATTGAGGATCAACCGGAGTTGCATCCTGCTGGCTTGAATTTGGTATTCCCTCTGCCTGCGGGAATTGTAATAATGCTGACTCTAGGATCCGTAGATTGTGCACCATAATTATTATAGGCAATTCGTCATCCATATTCGTCATTTCTTTAGCCAGTTTAGCAAGGGAATCAGCTTTGCCATTTTGACCTCGGGGAACTTGAGTTAGTTTAACAACTGGAATTTGCTTCATAAGCTTGAGAACTCGCCGATGGTAACAGGCCAATTCAAATTTGGTGATTTTGTAAACTCCCAGCACTTGATTTACAACAAGTTGAGAATCGCCGAAAATCTGGAGATTTCGAATTCGAACATCAATTGCAATCTCCAATCCTGCTATTAGGGCTTCATATTCGGCATCATTGTTGGTCCGAGGTTCAGTCAAGCTGAATGAGAATCTCATTATGCCTCCCTCGGGTGCGATAAAAATGAGTCCAATTCCGGCTTGAGCTTTTTCTAGATTTGGAGGCCGAGCACGTTTAATTGATGATGTTCCATCAAAGTACATTTCCCATACTCGTAGCATCTCTTCCTCTTTGACATTCATGATCTGCTCATCAGGTAGATCGTCGTTGAGCGGTGAATCTACAGGGATAGGATGTGCAGCGAGAAAATCTGCCAACACCTGCCCTTTCACTGCCTTTTGAGGGACATATGTGATATCAAACTGCAACAATATCACTGCCCACCTTGCCAAACGACCTGTCAACGTTGGTCTTGTCATCAAGAACTTTAGCGGATCGATCTTTGATATCAAGGTGATTTTGTGAGATAGCATATAATGGCGGAGCTTCTGAACTGCGAAAATCAGGGCCAAGCAATGCTTCTCGATTGGAGAGTAGCGAATTTCTGCTCCTATCAACCTCCGGCTGATATAGTAGAGTGCATTTTCTTTTCCTTCTTCATTATGCTGAGCCAATAATGCTCCTAGGGACTCTTCTAATGCCGCCGTGTACAATATGAGAGGCTTCCCTAGAATTGGCGCTGCAAGAATAGGAGGATTCAACAGATATTTCTTGATGCTGTCAAATGCTTCTTGGCACTCTTCATCCCATTTGAAACGAACATCTTTCTTCATCAGCTTTGAAAATGGCTGGCACCTACCTGACAGATTCGATATAAATCGCCGAATGAAAGCCAGCTGCCCTTGTAAGGAGCGGAGTTGTCGAAGGTTCTTTGGAGGTGGCATCTCCATGATTGCCTTGATCTTGTTGGGGTCGACTTCGATGCCTCGATGTCGAACAACGTACCCTAGGAATTTTCCTGAGGATACTCCAAATGCACACTTGAGAGGGTTCATCTTCATATCATA
The DNA here is from genome assembly GCA_022539455.1 of Dendrobium nobile. Lineage (NCBI taxonomy): Eukaryota > Viridiplantae > Streptophyta > Magnoliopsida > Asparagales > Orchidaceae > Dendrobium > Dendrobium nobile. The sequence continues at coordinate 11,152,212 of CM039719.1, forward strand.
TTTTCTGATTCTTTCGAACACTATTCTCAAGTCATCAAAGTGATCTTTTCGGTCAATGCTCTTAATGACCAAGTCATCTACATAGCATTCAACCTTCTGATAAATCAAATCATCAAATATACGAGTCATCGCTCGTTGATAAGTGGCACCAGCATTCTTCAGACCGAATGGCATAACTGTGTAGCAGAATATGCCTATGGGTGTTCTGAATGATGTATGTCTTTCATCTTCAGATGCCATTTTGATTTGATTGTAGCCCGACGATCCGTCCATAAATGAGAACATATCATAGTTGGAAGTGTTGTCAACTAGAAGTTCTGATACTGGGAGCGGAAAATCATCTTTTGGGCATACCTTGTTGAGATCCCTGAAGTCGATACAAATACGAATCTGACCATTCTTCTTCTTTACAGGGACGATATTGGCGATCCAATCAGCGTACTTTTCTTCTCGAATGAAGCCTGCATCTATAAGCTTCTTCGTTTCTGCAATCACCTGTTCTTCAATCTCCAATCTCATTTTCCTTGAAGCTTGCTTGATAGGCGCTGCATCGGATTTGATTGCTAATCTGTGAATTGCTACTTCAGGGGATAAGCCAGGCATCTCAGCATATGTCCAAGCAAAACAGTCCCTGAATTCACAGAGGAGCTCTTTTATTTCTTCTACTTGATCTTCTGGTAGAAGAGAGCTAATGAAGGTTGGGCGAGGGTCCTCTTCAGTTCCCAAGTTGACTTCTTTGAGCTCGTCCATCGTAGCAGCTTGTCCACCATCTTCCAGTTCTTCTGGTGCAGGCTCAGCTTCTACGGGTTTATAATCATAAGCTTTGGCTTCATATACCTCATCTTCATCATTATCAGATTTGATTTCTCTGCATGTGATTGCTTGGCAAGTTTCTTTCCGGAGGAATTTTCGTTTGATGAATCCAATGCCTTTATATGCATCTATATCTTTTCGTCGCAATGGACGCGGATTTCTTCCATACCAGAGGCCCAAGCTTGTACGGAGCTATCGCTTGGTAGTAGGAATATTGATTTGCTTTCGTAGCATTCTTTGAATATTCTTGGTATTAAACTTGGGTAGCCTCGTAGGAAATGATTCTTCATAATCGAGGAGCATAGAACACCAATCATTATTCTCCTCTTCGCGTACTCCCGTGGAATATAATATATTTCCGGGTGCAGTCCCCTTTTTCAGAGGAGGCAGATAGAGGGTGGAGAGTTCTTCAATCTTATGCACCTCGCGCGAAATGAGTTCTTTGAAATGTTGCATGGGAACACGTGTGACTACGAGTACGCTGTCTGAAATTAACAGACTGTCTATTCTTCTGGATGACACACTCTGCACTGAGTTCATGTAGATTGAGTCGTAGTCATAATCATCATTTAAAAATTCAACCTCCTTGCTCCGTTTGGATGCAGCTCGGCCAACTTTTCTGGATTTTATAGGGGCGACATCACTTTCATCACTGTCACTCCCAAGATGAGGCACGTGTTTCTTTTCTTTTAAAGTGATTGATGCTTTAGGAAGAGTTGGGGCTGCCTTCTTTCTTCCTACATGCTTCTTTTCACCTTTTGATTTGGGTTCCTTTGCAGCCTTTGAATTTGATGTCTTAGCCTCAAGAGAACTTGTCGACTTTTGCTTCTTCGGCATGAAGTATCGTGCATCTTCGTATATCGTTACTTCATGTACTGCAAAGGACTGAATATCACCAGAGATTCTGAATTCTTCACCTTCTCTGAGATACTTCATGCACTGGTGTAATGTTGAAGGGACAACGCCATATTCATGTAGCTAGGGGCGACCTAGTAGCGCCTTAAATAAAGTGTCCGCATCAATCACATGAAATTTAGCTTCCGTATGGAGCTCTCCAAATACAAGAGGGAGCATAAACGAACCAAGGGTTTTCTGCCCTTTCTCGTTGAAGCCGTGCACCATTAACTTATCTTGTCCAAGATGTTCCACATCGAGGCACAATGATCTCAATGCTTTCAAGCTCATGAGATTTACGGAAGATCCGGGATCAATCAAAATCCGACTGATCATCGTTTCGTCACTCTCTGTTGTAACATACAGAGGGCGATTGTGATCTGCCGTTCCAAGCATCATATCATCCTTAGCAAAGGTGAAGAGGGGCTCATTTCGAGCTTGCAAGACTTCCGTCAAGTTGCGCTCAGCGAAATATGTCTCATATCTTTCAGGGTCCCTGGGATCTTGGATCAAAGTCTCTCGAAGGTCTTTAGACATCAGTAGGGCATCGTATATACTGAGTTGTGCTGGGATCTTCCTCAAGTGGGATAAGATATTATAATCTATTCCCTTAGATGAAGTATCTTTCTTCTTAGGATTTTCAGGGATAATATCTTCATTGATAACTATCTCTTTTCCCTTATCTTTATTAGGGACTCCTTTCTTTGGTGGAGGCGGTAATACCTTTCCACTTCTCAACTGTACTAGGGCCACCTCATCTGATTCAGACTTGTTTGATGAAGCATTTTCTTCAGAGTCAGCCATTGTTGTGTCTGGGGATTCATCTGTAGACTCGGAATCGTCTCCCAACTTCACTTGTTTCATTTGCAATTTTATGCTTGGGTCTGAATCTTCATCATCTGGAAAACATAGATCTTCTTCTGAACTGTATTCGATCGATGACACCATTAGACAGAATTCAGGGGCCGCTTCTTCAGCGAATTTTTCCCTATCTGCTATTTCTATTGTTGCTAAGATGACTCGGCATGTCTCCGCAGGAAGGGATTCATCCTCAGCTTCTTCTTTTGTATTTATTTTAAACTCTTTCATAAAATCACTGAGCTTAATAGGCCTCCTGGCAGTCTGGTAATATTCACCTAAACTATCGATGGCCTTTTGAGTCGCTGTCTTCTTTACCACAGGCTTCTTCAACTTGGCTTTCTTCTTAGAAGACTTTGGCTTTGATTTGCCAGGTTTTGATGAGCTAGCTTGGCCAGGTTGCTGTTTAGAGGTGGATACTTGTGACACAGGCAACCATTTTAAGTTCAGTACTGGCTCAGTAGGAGACTTCCACTTGACACCCGGAACTCCTTCTAGCTGTTTCAACATTTTAGTTGTCTTCTTGGAGACCACAGTCTCCCATTGTTCCTCTTGGACAGATTCTTTTGTTGTTGTTTCTTTAGGCGGGAGCACGGAAGAGGACGTGACTACCCGGGTGAATTCCTTTCTGGGACGAACTAACACATTATCTGATAATGTCAATTCTCCCCTCTTATACATCCTTTCCAACCAATCTTTGAATACATAACAATCTTCAATTGGATGGCTAACTACCTGATGATATGGGCAGTAGTTTGGGTCGCCACTGTGTTTGGACTCTTCAGGCCTCTTGCATTCTGGCAATTCCAGACCATTCTTGAGTGCTTGTCGGAACAGTTTAGCGACACTCTCCCTCTTGAATGAATATTCTTTATTCATTTTCTCCTTGAGGGAGGGGAATGTTCTATCGCCAGTTCCTGTAGTTTACCTCTGGTGCTCTCCTCCATCGGGAAAGGCACGAGGTTTATCATTTCCTCCAAGAACTAGTTTTGGTTGAGGATTTGGATTGTAAGCCTGTTTTGATTTTTCTTCATACTGCATAGGCTGCTTTCCTTTATCCATATTATATACTACCTTTTTACCTTTATCAGGTCTAGGAGGGAATGCGGAGTAAACATCATTTCTCCTAGCATCAGGAGCTTTAGCCTTTTTGGACTTGTCAGGGAGGCTTTCAGATTTTGATAAGTTTAACTTTTCAAACTTTGCCACCCTATCTAACAGATCTTGAAAAGTAGTAATTAAAGCCATGCATAAGAAGGGTTGCATTTTATCATCAATGTTTCTCATTAACAGTTGAACTGCATGCTCTTCTTCTAGTTGCTGCTCGCACTTCATACTGAGATTGCGCCAGCGTGTTATATATTTTGTCACTGACTCATCTTTTCTCCTTTTATCCAGGGCGAGATCAGCGATAGTAGTCTTCTCTATTGCACTGGCAAATCTTTTCACGAACAAGGCCTCTAACTCATCAAAGGTCTTTAATGAATCATTTGGTAGCTCAGCATACCACCCAAAAGCAGTTCCACTCAAGCTGCTTACGAATTGCCTGAATAGCAGAGCATCATTGCCCCCTGTGTTCCCACAGGTAGCTTTGAATTGTGCGAGATGCTGCCTGGGATTTTTATTTCCATCGAAAATATTAAACTTTGGCACAGAATATCCTTTTGGATATGGCACCTGATCGTACTCTGCTGGGTACGGGCGACCTTTTTCTACCAACTTCTCTGCCTGCTCAGCCGCTATAATGGCCTTAATCTTTTCGCTAATTAAGCCCTCAAGCTGTGCTGCGGTTATAGGTTCAGAGGCGCTCGCCACATTTTGTGGAGTATGCTGGCGGGTAGGATCATCGTTCTTATCGCCACCTTCAGGTACACCTTTCACTCCTGAGGCTTGAGGCGCTTGAAGTTTAGCGGCTTGATTGACGGGTTGAGCTGGTGCAGAACCTACAGAAGTGGTCTTCTGCATCATCTCTATCATGGCCGTCATCTGAGTCATCATCTCAATCATTTTATCGTTTAATTGAGAGATTTCTCTATCTTTCCTTCGCATCTGTCGCCTCATCTGATTTCTCATTTCAGCGAGTGTGATGTCTTCGCCAGCGAAGGGGTTTTCTCCGACCTCTTCTTCTTCCTCATCTCCTTCTTCTGAAGAGCGAGCACTTCGGCTGGCAATGGATCGAGCCCTATGGCGACGTCGATAAACACGTACGCGCGGTTGTGATTGCTGGTCTTCTTCATCACCATCATCATCTTCAACATCAACGTGGCTGACCATATGAACCACTTCGAGCTCCATAGTGTCTTCCTCGTCATACTCTTCTTCATCTTCTTGTATCTGAATTTCTGAACGGCGTCGCCACTGAATTTCAGGCTCTTGACTTGGAATGATTACTTCTTCGATCTGCGAACTACGATCGAAATGAACTTCCTCTTTGGCTGAAGTAGGAGAATGACGGGATCTACTGGAAGACTTTCCAAGATGTCAAACGTCATTATAATTGTCGTCATTATGGGCCTTCTTTTGGACCCATTTCTGACGAGTTCTGTTAGTAGGGGCGGATCTCCGGAATACGGCTCCAGATGTCACACCCGAACTAATTCTTTCTTCAATCGCTTCTTCTTTTCGAGGCTTTGGCCTCCATATTTGTTTGCCTTTTCACCGGGACCTTTCGGCGATGAATCCCCGAACATATGGTTCAGGTGTCACGCCCCGATGCTCACCGCGTGGAGCTTGTTGTCGGTTATCCCTTCTTTCAACTATCACAGCAGATGATAGTCTATCTCTTGGAGGAGTTCTTTGGGCCTCAACAATCAATGGCCGTTGGAACTTCTTTTTCATTAGACCATTCTCTTTGACAATCTTCAAAACTCGGTGCACCCGGGCAAACAGGCGTTCGGGCTCTCGTATATTCTGAGGGGTTGGAGTTTCAAGTTGACGCTCCCAGAAAGATTTCTTAAGCTCGCCAGATGAGCTATTTCTTTTTACCCACTTCAGGTTAGTGAACCTGTTCTGAGTGGGAATATTGATCTCTGGTTCTTGTGCTGGCAGGTTGGAGGGATGAACTGATACTGTCAGCTGCTGAGCATGTAGCTCTGCATTTCTCTTCCTCCTTTGCCTTCTGTTAAGCTTTCCTCCAGATGAGGAAGCTTCAATATCATATTTCCCAGGTGCAACAGGCTCTCTGGGCAGGGTGGTGGTGTTTGCAGTCACTAAGGAAATTTTTCTTCCAGTAATAATCCTTTTTGCAGTAAGGGTCTCAGATTGAGACAGTCTCTCAAACACAGAAACTCTTCCATGGGTAGCACCTCTAGCAGCAGTCCTTGTAGAATAGGATCTTCCAGAAGGTTCTTCAGAGTTTACGCCGTACACAGGGACGGCTGCAGCCCTTGCAGTAGCTGCCGAGAATTCGAGCCCACCAAAGAGGATGGTGGCTCCAGTATTTCCAGTCTCTATAACAGCATTTGCCAGTTGAATTCTGGCTCCTCGTCCCAGTTGGACGGTCATCGGTGTGTCCTGCATTTTCATTCTGCACAAATGAAAGGCAGGGGTTAGTGATCAGAATTTGATACATCACCTCACACTTTCATAAAACAGGAATAACGCAGAACGAATAATAGTAGGAAAATTAACATGGAATTAAAAACCCTGCTAAACGAATTTTCATTGATCTTATTTAAAAGATTCATTTTCAGGAAATTTAAAATTTGATTTGCTTGCTACTATAGCCTTTGAGTGACTAGCCAGAGATGGAAAGAGAAATCAATCCCCAGCGGAGTCACCAGAAATCTGTGGGCGACTCCGATTGTTGGCTTTCGCCTATCGGGACCTTTCAGTGATGGATTTTTGGACATAAGGATCAAATATCACATCCTGGTGTTCACCGTATAGATCTCAATATGATCATCATTTTTGCTGCTACTATAGCATTTAAGCGACTAGCCAAAGATGGAAAGAGAAAGCAGTCCCCAGCGGAGTCGCCAGAAGTCTGTGGGCTCCGAAAATTCGGCCCCGGCCTCCGCTCGTTTTTCTTATTCGGCGAGGGAGTTTTAACTGAATAAGTTCCGAGGTAAATTTTGGAAGGCAGATGGGTTTGTAGATAAGACACTACCCAGAGATTTCGCCCTCATTTTGCGAGGACTTTATGATCTGAGTTCTGGTTTCCTATAGGCGCAAGCCTCTATAGTTAATTACCCCTCCCGATCACGAGAGAGAACTTTCGATTAAGGCTAGTCGTCAATCAGATACGTAGATGATACGAGTTATCTGGCATATAGTAGCAGCAATGGGTTTGGAAATTGGGCTTAGATTTGGGTATTTGGAAAGATTTGGAAATTTGGAATTTGAAGGGTTGAGAGATTGATATTTAAAAATAGAAATTTCACCATCGTACACTTAAAGCGAATGGTGGGGGAATGGATGCTGGGCCCGATCAAGATCCCATGGTTCCGTCGTCCCGGGCCATCGTGGTCCCTCGTCTACTTAGTCAGAGGAGGTAGTCGACCCAACCTGACAGAAGGATCCTTGTCGGCAGCCATGGGTTGCTTCGTCCAAGGGGACCTTGTAGACCTGGGTTAGATGTTTGTCTAAGGGGACAAATTTGAATCCACCTTAGCTGACAGAGGGCTTTGTGCCCTATCGATCATATTCTATTGATTCATATCTCAAGGATTTGATGTCAATAAAGAGCGTATTGGTTCTGACCATAACCGGTATTGCGTGGTGCCATTTGGCGGCAAAACCACTCGGTTCAGAGGGCCCCGGGTCGTCATAACCGTTTATCCTGCGGTGCCATTTGGCGGCAAAACCGCCGGTTAGAGGACACGTACCACGTCCTTACTGGCAAGAGATTGATTGAGAATGGATCCTAGTGATATTTTCGACTAGGCATTAAGCTCTTTTGTGAGCTGAAGTAAATTTTAATTTGTCCACCTCGGCAAATTGTTGCGGAGGGTGGATGGATTTTGCTTTGAGAGTTAATGGATTTATTTCAGATTTTAAATATTTGGAATTTGGAATGATTTTGGATTTTTGGAGTATTTGGGTGGCATTTGAAAATATTTGGGAACCCCTCCGGTTGAGATCTGCATTCAACACGGCCATCATCGGGGTGTTTGGGGTCATTTTCATTTATTGATTGAACCTTGTCAACTCGACCAAGCGGTTGATCGAGGATCGGGTTTCGTAAGCTTCATGCTTTTGTTTATGAATCTTCTTGATTATAGGTCTTGAAGGCCTAAAATGAATGTATAAGATAAATATTCAGGTCGACTTCATGACTGTATATTTATCTGATAATTCGAATCCTGTCTACTTCTATTTACTTGCTTAAGAGGATTGGGTTTCGTAGGCTTGGTGCCTTTGTCGGTGAATTCTCTTGATTTTAGACCTTGAAGGCCTAACATGAATGTATTGAAACATATACATCGATCCCCACAACCGTATATTTGTTTGGAGGTTCAAACCCTGTCAACGTTGATCCGTATAGAAGGATCGGGTTCGAACTTGAATTCACTTGTCAACCCGCGCAGCATCCCTAGACGTCACGTGTGTACCAATAACACGCTCGTCGGGGCCCACGCGGGTTTATGATTGCTTTTACCCCTTTTAGTGTACCTATGTGTATACAATTTATAGTGCACGTGCAAGGGGTATTTTGAAAATATTTGTAGACGCCTTCTGTCCGCTAGTACGAATGTTGCGGATCCGGTGGCGATCAATTTTGATGTTGACTCCCCCCTTTTTTCATTCACCGGGGAGAGATTTACTAGATTTTGGAGTCAAAGACTGCTGATTTGGAAAGAACTCCTTTTAGGCTTTTCGGCGTAGTGGACTTGCTATTTCCAGTGTTTGTGGGTACCAGAGCTGTTTTCTTCTTGAATATAGAACTAAGAAGAGACTTTGGAACACCAGGAAGTTTGGTTCTAATTTGTTCAAACATTTCCTCCCTTCCACCAAGGGTGTCCTTTTTCGTACATCAGGTTGCCTTTGTACCCGGTGTACTGACAGCACTTTGATCACCACTGTCGTAGGTGATATCTGTACTTGTGCCCATAGTGGTTCGTCGTGCCTACGATATATCCATAGTTGTTATCCACAAGTTGTTTATGTTCGCCGGCAGAGGACTGTTGTATCTACTGCGACCTCCTAAAAGTATTCGTAGGAGAGTCATTGCTCTTGCATTTCACCCACCTTTCACCAATCTCAGGTGGGTATTGATTATACTTGTTTGTAGGAGACGGATCTTTGACTGCAACAAATGGACAGTACTCGTACGCCTTGCAACCGTCTGTTACTTGGCACAAGTATTGTGCATTGATTTTGTAGGAACTGTTGTATCTACTACGAGCTCCTGAAGGTATTTGCAGAAGAGCAGTTGTTCTTACACCATATCCATCTTTCACCAATCTCAGGTGGTTTGATGATTACACTTGCTTGTAGGGGACGGTCCTTCCATTATTGGTCTCCCATATTGCCTTTTCAATCAACAGACAGTTGTAGGATTTGTTGTAGGAGTTCATACATCCAGGTCTTGTGACGGACTTTGAGTCACTATTAACCATACACATGTTCTTTTTTGAACTCCCTTGCACAGGATTCGAGCCTTGTTCTTATATGTGTTTGAATCCAAGTCTGAGTTCCAACGTACAAGTTCAAGTCTTTGCTCAAAGTCTTGTTCATCTCATTTGATATCCAAATCAAACGTGAAACTGAGTGCCTTGTTATTCTTAGAAGTTTGGGTTCTTCATTGTTCATGTTGTGGATCCAGCTTGAGTTCAGAGTACAAGTTTGAATGGTCTTTTATTCATCCCATTTTCAAATTGAGTTCAAGTCTGAGTTCACTCGAGTTTGAATTCTATATTCGGATCCTCTGATGTCCAAGCCTTCAAGTTCAAATGTTCAGCCCATGTCTTTGCTTGTCTTGCAAATTCAAGTTCAAGTGCACAGGTTCAAATGCTTGTTCCAAGCCTTCTGAAGTCCAACTCAAGTTCTTACTTGAGTTCAAATGTTTGAATTATACTCAAGTTCAACTCAAGTTTGAGTCCAATTTCATCGTCATTTATTGCAAGTTCAAGATCATTTTTTTTTATTTAAATTTAATTTCATTTGAGCTTGATTTTAAAAAATCATTTGGATTTTGTTCAGGTTTAGATCCACAAGTCCACTGTTCATCGTACAGGTCCTCTGCTCATTTAGTTCAATTTCTGTACATTTCTGTTCAAGTACAGGTCTTCTATATTGTTGCCCAAGAAAGTCTTCAAATTGCTCAAGTCTTTGTACATTTCAGTAAAAATTTTGGCAGCACCCCGGCATATCCCCCATTTGGGGGAAAATAGGGGAGCTGGGCCTTCCCACCACGCTACTAGAGCGTGTATGGTAGGTGTTCTTGGACATCGCGGCCGTACAAAATTTCATCCCACCACGCTACAATAGCGTGTATGGGCCTTCAGCAGTACCCGTACCAGAACAGCAGTGACGTACCAGGACAGCAGTGACTCCCCACCACGCTACAAGAGCGTGTATGGGCTCTCCCACCTCGTCGTATGCGTCGCACCGGGCTCCCTCCTACCGTGCTACAAGAGCGCGTATAGGTGGTTCTCCGGTCCGCTGCAAATGTAGAGGATGGGATTTGGAACATCATACCTCTCGTAGCAGTGTCGGCAGTGTCGGTGTCGAGGTCGAGGACCGTCCCCACCACGCTACAAGAGCGTGTATAGGGCTTACCCGCCTCGTCGTATGCTTCGCACCGGGCTCCCTCCTACCGTGCTACAAGAGCGCGTATAGGTGGTTCTCCGGTCCGCTGCAAACGTTGAGGATGGGATTGAAGTTAGAAATTATACCTTGGAGTCGTCGGCGGCGATGAGGTGGCAAATGTACAAATTACAAAATTTACAAAGATACAAAAATCTCCTTTTTCACTCATCTATCTCTCTTTTGCATGCTTCTCTTTTTTTTTCCCTTTTTTTTTGTGGACTGTTTTTGTGAACTTATGACTAAGGTATTTGTTTAGAGAAATGGGCTTAGTAAAGGAGTTGATTTGGGCTTAGTTAAAGGGCTGTTTGTTTACATAAAATAGAGGCTGAAAATAAACCTGTGAATGGGCTGATTTGAAAGTAGTTTGGTACAGACTTTGGGCTAATTTTGATGGGTATGTGGGCTACTATGAATGGGGTAAAATAGTGGGCTGAATCAGTGCAGTAAAGTGGGCTATTTTGATGCCCCAAAGTGGGCTGTTATGGGGATGCAAGAATGATGTTTGGGCAAAGAAACCAAGTGCTTTAGACTGGAACCTGAAGACAAAATATGAATGTTTTTTGACACAACCTACAGCACGTGGCAGGCTCCACGTGGAGTGAATGGAGTTCGGCTGAAGCATATTTATCAAATTCAAGAAAACAATGAACCTCATAAAGCATTTTTTGTATGAATGCAGAAGTAAATTCTACTTATCTGACATGCTGATGCAAGCATATGAGGAATTATACAAAATTGATATCATCCAGACATGATTACATCATGTAAGTACCAAAATAATTTGAGTTCAGAGTAACAGAGATAGAGAGAGAGGTAGAGAGAGGCATCTTCCCCTACCCCTTTTTTTAATTGAAGAGCTGCTGCGGTTCTCTGTTCGAGCAAGAACAGACACAAGTAAGGGCAAGACGGACAGGGACTTTGCTAGAGTCTTCGCCTGAGACGGTCCAGCAAACAAGATCTCTGCTGTAATTTTTTTCTCTTTTTTTTTTTTTTTGATGTGAAGAAGAGATCTGAAGGTGGAGTTGGGTTAGCTGGTACCTCTGGAGTCCTTTGGATTATGTGGTTGGCTGGTTTTCGCGTGAAGAAAACCTGATGGGAGGGATTATGTGGTTGGCTTTTGGCAGCGTGGAGGAGTGCGGCTTCAGTGGTTAACGAGAGAAAGGGAGGTCGGATAGTAGGGAGAGGCTGAAAGCTTGAAAGTGTGTGGGGTTGACGGAAGCAACTGGATGCGCTACTTGCTTTGATTGCAGACAGATTTTTGGTATAGGAGGCAGGTAGAGGCTCAGACTTCAATCGACGGAGGCTAGTGGATTCAGATATTAGAACGAGAGCCGGATCATGATGGCTTCGGTTGCATCTCATTTTTAAATAGCGAGTAGTCGTTTGTCAGACCTACAGGACAGGAGATCGCAAAGATCACGGTCGAAGGACCTACGATCGTGGTTGTGGAGTTCGTGGCCGGACATCCTGTCGGCGGCGAGGTAAGTTTTTTTTTATTAATTGGATCTGATTTTTTTTTTATAATAATAAATATTATTATTATAACTAAATAATAATAATAGTTATTATTATTAAAATGACAGAAATTAACATAATAATTTCCACATCAATTTTCGTGTATTTTCCTCGAAATTTGTGTCGGATTTGCCTCGATTTGCGCGCGAAATTTTCTTCGAGCAAATTTATAGTCCCTTTTAAGCAATTTGGACGTCCTGAATTCAACGACGTGGTCCGTTTTGTATTCGGAGGTCATTTGGTTGACGTCGCGCGTTGTTTTTTTTTGTCTCCGATTTTGCTTTTCTTTTTTGCTTTTGCTTTTTTTTTTTCGCACATAATTTGATATTTAGGTCAACAACTTCCAGATTCGTGGTCCTTCTCTTTCCCCCAATCCTTCCCCTCCCTCCTCCTTAAACCGCTGGTCATCCCTCCCCTTCTCCATCTCTTGGCCAAAACCCCCACCATCACAACAACCCAGCCGGCCACCCCATCTTCCACCTCCAAGCCGCAGGCTCCAAGGTTCCTCCCCTCCACTTAGCCGCCACCCAAACCCTAAGCCCTTCCCTCCCTATAGCCGCCGGCCACCTCCTCCCTCCTTGAGATTCCCAAACTTTCCAAACTTTGCATTTAATTACTTTCCTAAATTAGTTCCCCTAAATTTGGAAACTATTTTGAATTCAAATTCCCACATATTTGAATTTAAATTTCTTTCCTAAAAGGCTAAAATAAGGGAAATTATCTTTGGAAGGTCCCTCAAATCATGCCAATTGAATATTAAATAAGGATTGGAATTAAATCCCTTTCCTAATTTAATATTCCAAACTTAGAAATTGATTATTACTTCAATTAAATCCCACAATCAATCCCATAAAGGGCTGCTGCCCCTTCCCTCTCTCTCCCGTCTCATTAAAAAACCTCATTAAAATCCCCAAATCAAGTCCCCCTTCCCAAGCAAGCCGCCGGCCTCCTCTCTCCTCCCTTCCCCTTTTGGTTCCCGCTCCTCTCTTTTTTATTTCCCCAATTATTTCCTCTCCAAACATTGATAATTTCTCTTTCCCATAGCCGACCACATCAAGCCATTGGCGCCTAGATCCATTTACAACTGCTGTCCGGATTTCTGTCATTGGAAAAGTGCTATCTAGAATTTATGCGTGCAGATTTCTCTCTGTTGTCCTGAACTTTCAGCCAGAATACTTGTTGTCCTGCTTGTCGGAAGACCACTCTTTGCTGTCCAAGAGCTTCCGGCATCCCACAGTTGCTATCCAGATTTTTCTGGACATTGCAAGGCTGCTGTCCAGGGAGTTTCAGCAAGAGAAATTGCTGTCCTGCTCTTCGGAAATACACTCCTTGCTGCCCAAGAGTTTCCGTTCCCTCCTAGTAGCTGGCCACTCATGTATGGCTGACCCAGAACATGACCACAGGTTTGTTTACAACGATCAAGGTCAAGTTGATATCCTCAAATCACCGTTCTTAGATCTCAACGTGGAGATCGATCAAATAGTAGAAGACTACGACGAAAGGATTACCTTTACCCTAGCTACCGCTATCGATGAACAACTCTCTTCTGTTCAGTGGCAGATCGTTTCCAAATCCTGATCAAGGTGAATTTCTCCTCCAAGTCTTTTGCTTTTCTAAGTCTTCCCTTAATTTGTGGCATCATAAATGTTGTACAACCTATTTCCATTTAGCCTACATCAAGAGAGTAAGTGGATCCAAGTAGTGCCTAATCTTATTGTTAATTCGGGGATTTCCTTTGAAAGTCCCCCATGCTATGTTAATCTTGATTATAATTGATTAATTCATGATCCTAATGCTTACATGTAGTTTGGCCTAAGTTTTAATCATCTCTCTATTGTTTTAAAATTGTTAAAATCACTAGAAACCAACATAATTATTATTGCTTTAATTCAAAAAAGACGTGTAATTTTGACATTGCATAATTTCCCATGCATTTAGTTCTACATCATATATATACATTCCTGCGACAGAGTTCTTTTACATTTAAGGAATTGCATGCTGAAGTCTAATCCAGAACAGCAATGAAAATTTTCAAATGTACACGTAGTTGATAAAATGCTTCTAGAACATCCTGTTATGTTAACAACCTGAACTCCGAAAAAACAGTCAAATGTAATTCAACTTGTAATATACATATCATCTACATAAAGTAATTAATCCAAGAGGAAGCTTGTAGCACAGAAATTGATGAATTAAGTACAAGTAAATCAAAAGCTACATGACTAAATAGAACGGAGATTGCAAGCTTTTATGAAAGTAAAGTAAAAAATCACTGCAGATTAAGATATCCTTTGGGCTGAAATTCCTAGTTGAAATAAGCTAACACCTATAAATAGAAAGAAGTATCACATACGTTAAGGTTTGTGTCCTTCCTAGCTGAACGATATTCATCAATAAACTTTGAATCATCGCTAAATAACATAGTAAAGAACTCCTCGGCTGTGCATGGGAAAGTATCCTAGACAAAGAAAAGGGAAACCAGTTAGTTACAAATAAAAGGAAATTATGGAAGAAATATCAGCATGATATATACATTAACTATGCCAACTAGAACATCCTCTTTGACGAAATCCTGTAACTTTCCAGTCTCAGCTACATTTTCTTCTGGTATGTCCACAGGCTTTCGACTACTTCTAATTGAGCTACTGTGAGCACGCAATGCTGACTGAGCATTTTCCTGCATTCCAACAGGCATTGTCAAGTTCATTTTCCAACTATTAAGTCCGAAATGCCTACATCCATGAAACATAACCAACAAACAAACTTTCAAACGTCCTAGGAATGTAGATGCCCACGAATGATATAAAGACTTGCACATATGATCATGTAGCATACACCAGGAAAGCCTAATGTTGTTTTTTTTAATAAATATTTTCAGTATATGCCAAATTAAATATAAATTCATATATTGAATAACTTAAAATAAAAAACTAAGAAAGCAAAATTTGCTCCATACTTAGTTTAAAGTATAGAACTTAGCAAAAGATTTCTTGCTTTCAAAATAATTCAACGCATATCTCAAATTTCACAAAGAAAGTAGTTCTACATTAATTACAAAGAATTGGAAGAGATTCTAGTCTATTTTATGAACATGAATATTTAGATATAGATTGAGATAAGCCTAAAATGATCCTCCAACTATTTGCATGTGTCCATTTCAATCCCAAACCATCCAGTCTCCAGCTGTCTCTCGACTCTGGGAAATTAATCCCAGTTAGCCCCTCAGCTAAAGTAATGGAAAATGTGATAAAAGTTAGAACCTAAAGTTAACTTTGAGGGTATTTTAGCTATTGCAAGAATTTGTGCATTTTCTTTCTTAAAATTCTATATTCCTCATCTTTAAATGTCAGTTTGCAATTTACCATGTTCAACTTTTCTTGCTGCAGGAGGATGGTTGGCTTTAGTTCATGTTAAGGACTTTGACTCAATTTGTGTGTTATAGATATACCCAATTTTTTTAAATAAAACAAATTATGAGTAATGATCTTTATTGCATTTTAATTTTAAATTAATTAAATTTCAAAATAATTAAAAACAATAAGTTATTGCACATAAATCATATTTTTTAAATGTCATATTTTGTATATAAATACAAAATGTGAAGTTAAAATGATATTTAAAAAAATCATAATAATAATATATTTAAATTTCAACATCACATTTAAAATACATTTGCGAAAATCCTATGAATTCCAACACAATTTAAATAACCATTATTTTTTTCTCAATTTTAAATTAAAATGATAAAATATCTCTATCAACCTCAAAATCAAAATTATGAATAACCTTTTCAAATTAAAAATAGTGAAACTCTCTCAGTTAACAGACCCGATAAATAGTAAACAATAAAATTACTAACTAATAATACTACATAAAACGGCATAAATTTTATTATATTATTAATTTAAATTCTAGATCTACTTAAGTCCCCAACCAACGCAGCAGAAGCACACCATAACCGCAACAGCATAGAAAATACTTGTAGCAACAACAAGATAAATCCACTAGTTCCATTTAATTTCACGCTCAACTTTCTCCAATGACGGACTACTTCAATCTCTCTACTCAAGGATGTGCTCCAGTTCCCTCTAAACTGCATTTTTCTCTCTAACGACAACAAGCTACTAAATTGGAGAAAAGTGATAGCCTAAATCTAAACTGGTCACATGTGAATAGTCGGGAGAAAATTAAAGGTTTTATCTCAATGTAGATTATAGAAATTGAGAGGAGAACTAACGAAGTAAAATGAAAAAAAAAAAAAATACCAATAAAAAAAATGTCCATCAAATGATCAAATGGAGCTAGCAACTCTGAATAGAGATTCAGGATCAGGTCAAAATCTTTAGAATAGGTACTCTAAATTCCATACGAAAGATGAACTTGTCTATTGCTCCATGCCAATTCATCAGAAGGAAAAGGAATGTAAAGTGAAATATGATATGTGAAATCATGCCTTCATCCTACCAAAAATTTCAATACAACAGGAATCATAGCCAGCTTGATAGCAGTGGTGGAGACACATTAAAAGTTACATGCGCTTATTCACCATGAGAAAAGAAAATTATTATCTGAGAAATTACAGAATAGAGACAGTAAGAAAGTAATTTAAATCTTCTCCATCCTTAAATTTTGGAAGGTTCCGTTTAAATGCTTCACTTTAATTTTTGAATCTGTTAGAAGTACAGTATCACCTATTTAACTAAATGAATATAGTTGATACATGCTTTTTCAGGGATCCAGACGTATCATAACCAGCCAATACAACGCTGAAATTAATTATTTCACCAAAAGAAATGAATCAAACCTGCTTCTCAGCTTCTAACATTGTCCGATAGTTCTTAGCAGCACGTTGTAGGGCTCTAAGTGTGTGATTTCTGTTCCAAAAGGAAGCAAACTTGTACCTCACTCTACCTAGAGAACAATCAGATAAATGAGGCATTGCCAGTTCAGTATGTAAGTCATCATGAAATTCTCATATCCAAATGTTTGACGGAAATCATTTTCTAATTAGAAAAGGTTTCTACAATTTTACATATCGAATTAGAATGCTCTACATCTGGAGTTTAAATTAACATATTACAAAAAATAATTTGATTCTGCTGTTTCTCCTTAAATAAAAAAAAAAACACTATTGGTTCGTGCAATTTTACACTGTATAGGTCAATTTTAGCATGTGTGCAAAATTCAACATAAATGTTAACCAGAAGACTGAGCCAAAACAATATTGATTAAAAACTATCAAATAAAAATTTATTTGATTGCAAGCTATAATTAGTGCAAAACACCAAAAAATAATATCATCCATAAAAAATGCATTTGCACATAAGTCTTGTAACTTATATATCATGTAATCATCAAACTCTCCTCCTTCCTCTCCAAGTGGAAACTATACGAGGGTTTTAAACATAAAGACTTCAGTATCCCTAGTGACAAATCAAACCAATGAAACATAAATAAAATAAACAGGGCACGTAATCTAAGCACAACTTTAATGGACAAATCAATGAATAGTTGTTCATTCTCCTATATCCTCAAATGGGTGGTTTAAAAGATTACATGCATCCCCGGATAATCATTACAATCTATTATAACCGTACTTTGATCAGAAAAACATTCCTTATACATATCAAATCCTAGATGCCACTACCTAGCCAATTTATTCTCAAATAATTCAATTTGCAAGTATAATATCATTCTGTAAGATAACACAAACTGCAACTTCAAAACCGAGCTAGGGCTAAATTAGAACATCACATACCACCAAATGAGAATTCCAAAGGAGATCCTTCCAACAAAGCTAGAATACAATCACAAAGGCAGAGCAGAGAGAGTGTAAAATAAAGAATAAAAACAAACTGATGAATGAAGCCTGAAGAAAAGGCTTAAAATAATTGTGCTCGCCAACTTCAAACTTTGTTTTGCAATCACATGAATCATAACTTTTTTATTATGGATGTTAGTTAACAAGCGATAACCAAATGAATCATACGTTGTTGAAGAGGTATGAAAAATTAAGAAACACCAAGTTTACAACGTATAGATAACAACTAGGTGGATATCCAAGTAGAATATACAAATTTGAGAACATAATTTACGTCTATAGCATATTTTTCATGCAAACTTTTGAAAGATATACAGCAAAAAATTAGTCATCACCATCTGGACTTCCTAAAGGAGGTACACCATGACCACCAGATCCCATGCGAAGAATTATTGTTATTGCTGGGTTGATATATGCATGTTGGCTTCTCTTTATCTGCATTGCTAATAAAATGGTAGTTTCAACGTTCCCTTGCATGTGAACTATATGCATAGGATAAACAAAAAATTACGTAAATAAAAGGTAAAATACAGCAAACATACCTCATGGATGTCTCCAATGGGAATAACGACCTACTAGAATAAAACTAATATCAGTAATGTAGCTCGAGTAGTAAAATCTAACACGTATAAATAGATAGATGAAATACTTTTTTTTTTCATAGCTACAGAATAATAGCAACTTTAACACTTCTAAGGCCCAGAAAATAAAACATAACTAAATTTGGTCAGAGACAAATGTCAGCAATAAAAAATCAAATCAAACGACATCAAACAAATGTTTATTGAAACATGCCTCATCCTAAAACTTGTAAACCGCAAAATTTGGTTCAATGTTCTACCTAGGTAAGTTGAAACTGCATTATCAACCATCACAACCAGTATTTCAGATCGTTTCCTTTCTCTACCATCTACCAAACTGCATAATCAACCATCATAACCAGTATTTCAGATTGTTTCCTTTCTACCCTCTACCACTTGTTGAATTCGCAGGACTTATTTGGCAGCAATATCATCCAAATTAATAAGTTAATTTTTCACATATGACTTCACAATAATAAAAAAACAGGTTTATCATAAGTACATCGTTATAATGTACATGGCATTTAAAATATGTACGGGTTACATCAGTGCAATTGTAACGAGATCAGCATTTGAGTATGTAACAACAACACAAATAGAAAAAAAAACATCTTTGAAGAAACAATCTACCGTTTATATAAATGGGGCTAGTATGGGAAAAGGGTAAACCAAGTAACTAGAAGTAATATGAAGGGTTTGAGTTAACTAGAATAAATACAATGTACAGGTCCATTCCCTCAGGAAAATAGGCGCGAATCTCGCTCTCACAAGCTTAAGGTCCATATTTTCCTGAGGTAGATTGAATTTTAAATTAACCAAATTTTTCCTGAAAGTAGTGTCAGGGTTTATTTAGATCTGAGTCCTACTTCCTATGACCGCAAGCCCTCATAATTAATTACCCCTCATAACGTGTAAAAGAGCACTCTCGATTAAGGATGAAATTAAATTTAGCCTAATGCACAAAGTTCAGATGTGTGTGAAACAGTGTGTGAATGTTATGAACCCTGGTTGTGGGGAATTAAGGTAAACCCAATCAAGATCCCATGGTTCCGTCATCCCGGGGATACTGTAGGGCTCAGTCTAATAATATTAGCGACCATTGATCGTAGTGTCTAGGGAATCTAATTAGCAGCATGGATTATTTCCTCTCAGGGATCCCGAGTAAACTGAAGCGGATATATATTTGTTATTTAGTTTGAGTAGGGACTTACGGTTCCATTTAGAAGTTGCTCATAGTTTAGGTTTGGGTTAGGTCTTACGGTCCCATTTAGGTGTTGTCCGTGTGATTGGATTTGGGTAACATAGGATAACATAAATTTTCTACTAAATTGCATGACATGCTCAAATCAGCCTAATTTTCAAAATTAAAAAAAAATGAAAATGATCATGCATAGCCCAATGAATCACAAGTAAAAGCCCTCACATAAGGACCAGATAACAAAAAAATCTTTGTGAATCAGTATTACTCATATGATCAGGCATCTTGATTTAAGTGATCAAAATATAAGTCTTATCATCTAAACTAAAACGGCCTCCCTGTCTTATATATGCATTTGAGATTGAATTTCATGATTATAAAAGCATTTAAGTAGGTTAGCTAGCAGTCCTTTCCAAGCAGGATTGCAACTCCAGAGCCAAGCTGACTTAGCTCCATATGGGGTTTCAAGTTTATAAATTCCTTGCACTTTGCTAGATGTAGGCCACAGTTACTACATATCAGTGGTTCTCACCTTAAATCTAGGGTTTGAAGCCAACACTCTTTTTAGTTACATCATAAACTCTCACATTTCTAGGCATTTCCTCTAACCCATGTTACTAGAATATAATCCTCAATTCTCTAGGCTCACCCTCATGTTTGTGTTGTGTCCGTCTTCATAACTTGTGTTAATGTCCGTGCATTATAAAAAAATCTTAATTTGTATCATCATTGCCTTAAGTTATACCTAACAAACCCACATTACAATCCTTGATCTTTGGCTTGATATTGCTAATATTGCAACCATGTGTTTTGGATCATAAAAGCAAACATCATAATAAACAATTAAAATAGCAAGGATGAATAAACCAATAAAAACTATATATATATATATATATATATATATATATATATATATTACATATGTGATATGTCACATGACCAAAAGATATTAATAAAATAATTTTTCAGAAGAAAAAAAAGCCTTCAACGCTAGTAAACCAATGAGCATATTTTCAAAGAAAAACAGCAATAAATTCTTTCAAATGAAGCAATGAAAAAAAAAAAAAGTATATCAGAGTAGTTTTCAACTCTTTAATATTCAGAGAAAAGTGAGTAGTTTGCTGTGCGAAAATCAAAAAGTGAAGGCTAGCTCACCTTAATTTGCTTAGAAAATACATTTGAATGGAAGCAAACATGCCATGAAGAGACATACATTCGCCCATGATATAGAAAAGACCTCTCAAGTGCGCATGAGTAACTGTGCTCAACAGCCTGAGGTAGATTTAAAGTCCTTAGAGCAAAAAAGAAATCAGATAAACAAATATAAATAAGTAGAACTTGCCTCATCTGGAAGAAGATCAAATATGGTTTGTAGAGGGCCCGGCTTTTGGTGAACAACTGTAGGTCCTTGCTCTGCAGACATCCTCCTTCGAGCATCAACTCCAGCGAATCCATTCAAAGTCCTGAAATTCAAGATCTAAAAATCAAACCAAATCCTCATAATGAGATGTGAGATGACAAATAAGCTTTTATAAACCCAAAAAGCAAACTACAAGATCAAGTCTCACCAAAGCAACAAGAAATGGGCCTTTATTACACGACGAAAAACAAAACAAGGCTTTAAAAGGCATAAGATAATGTCCTGTGAGCAGCATCCCCTTGGTTTACTCTCATTAAAGAGAAAACGATCCAAAACAAATAATTTATTTTGAGAAAAAGAATTCTTGGAACCTTCAGGTTAGCAGAAGTAAAAGTGTTGATGGCATGAAATTTTCGATAATGTTAGCATTTCAAATCCATGGCTGCCATAGAATTCCAAAAATGCTTATCGATGTTGCTTGCAAAATCAACATAATTACGGGTTTTTTCAGATCCAAAAACTAAATAAAATTAAGTTAAAAACTTCAAAAAAAAAATTTAAAAGCCCTTAGATTATAGCAGATTTATGATGTAGACCATGCATGTCAATGATACAAATTCAACCATACAAAAATTGCACGAATACAAGCACTTAGGGCCCTCAATTGGCTGACCCCTGTTGACCTTCGTATGATGTCCAAAGGATACAAAAATGAAATCATACCTGTCTCTGCCGCAAACCCCCGAAATCCCGCTCAATACCTCGGCACCGTCGAAATACCTGAGCAAATCCCATAAATACCGCAAGAAATCCCGCACCTCGGACTGTCGAATCCGCGATATCTGCCTGAAATCTCGCCGAAAAGCACTGTACATGCAGCGCCGTTTACGTCGATTCCCGAAAATCCTTCGCAGGCCTCGATCCTTGCCTTCTCCGCGTCTATAAAATGAAAGGGAGGTCTTCGCACTTCGACACTTCCACTCGACCGAATCCCGTAACTCCTCCCTCTGCTCCCGTCGCTTCCACACACGAAATCCCCCTTCCTCCCGTCAAACCGGAGCTCCACTGCTCCGTCCGATCCCGTCCAGAGAGCAGACCGAGCTCCGATCTCCAGACCCGATCGTCCCTCTTGCTCTCTCTCCGATCCCGATCCCACAAGCCCGACCTCTTCTCCTCTCGACATCGAACCTTCTCGTCGCCTCCACCTCAACTTCCTTACTTCTCCGACTTCTTCTGGCAGAGAGAGAGAGAGAGAGAGAGAGAGAGAGGGACTAATCCACTTACCTATGGCCGACGCCTCTCCATCTCACGACCGATCCCCTTGTGGTCAGACGACCT
Source organism: Dendrobium nobile (assembly GCA_022539455.1). Lineage (NCBI taxonomy): Eukaryota > Viridiplantae > Streptophyta > Magnoliopsida > Asparagales > Orchidaceae > Dendrobium > Dendrobium nobile. The sequence continues at coordinate 11,174,342 of CM039719.1, forward strand.
TGCTCCTCCGACTTTCCCTTGTTCGATCGGAAGCAGGGAGCTCGCCAGCTGGGAAGGTAACTTTCTCCCTTAGGCGCGCTTCTTCGGCTCAATCCCGTGAAACCAGAGAAAGAGGAGGGGGGATTTGTTTCATTTGCTTTTATTATTATTATTATTATTATTATAATATTAATAATTATTAATTATGATTAGTTATACTAATTATAATTAATTAATTATTATTATCTGTTTATGTATTTATAATTAATATTAATTAATTATTAATTGTAATTTATTATTAATTAGTTATAATTATCAATTATAACTAATTATTGATTAATTATAATTATAATAAATTAATCTTAATTAATTAGTTATTAACTATAATTATTTAAATAATTATGAGTAATTATTTATAATTAATTTAGATTATAATTAATTATTAATTAATTAATTAATTATAATTAGTTAATTAATTATTTATGATTAATTATAATTAAAAATAAATAATTATGATTATTTGCTCTTGCCTCAATCCTCGTGTCGTCGATCCCGCAGGTATAACTTCTAAACCCTAAAACTCCGAGAACCCGTTTCAACACATTCGTCGAGACAAAACGACCACCTATACACGCTTTTCTTAGCGTGGTGGGAGGGAGTGCGTCACGACGCTTGCGACGAAGCGGGTAATCACCTGATTCCTTCTTTGAAGTTCGTATCGCCTTGGAAACCCCGCCTATACACGCTTTTCTTAGCGTGGTGGGAAGGGATCTCGGTGCGATGCGCACGACGAAGCGGGGATACCCATAAGTACCCGCTCGCGGGGAAATAACTGCTTTCTTGCAAAATACTATAAAAAAAGTGATTTTCTTGCAAAATGTTTTCAAAATACCCATACACGCTTTTCTTAGCGATCAAATTTTGTCCTCGAAAGAGGGCACCTACCATACACGCTTTTCTTAGCGTGGTGGGATAGGCCCAGTTTTCCGTAGTTTTCCCCTAAACGGGGGAGACGCCGGAAGGCTGCCGAAATTTCGGGTGAAATGTTGCTACACTCGGACCTTTTTGAACTCAAAGAAAGCAAAATTTGGAGACATTGGACAATCAAGGACTTGGGACTTTGCTCAGAACTCAAATCAAAAGAACTAAATATACTTGAACTCAAATAAATGTGAAGTCATAAGACTTGAATTTGATTGAACTCAAGAGGCTACAAAGAACTTGAAACTTGTACTTGTGGACATCAAACAAGAAATTGATTGGAACATTAAGCCGACAAGGCTTGGACTTGAAAAAGATATAAGAGAATTTGAACTTGAACTCTGCAAAACAGCAGGGGACTCAAATGAAGGGAAGAGGCTCTTCTTAAGCCTAAACTGCATTTGGACTAGAACTTTGACATTGAACTTAAATAATGAAATGGACTTATATTTGGACACGAAGCAAAATATACTTGATTCTAATGAAGTTCAAACTTAGACTTAATTTGAACATCAACTGAATATGATTTGAACTAGTTGGGTTCAAACTCAAGATGAACAAAGACTTGTTTCGAACTTGACTTGAGTTGTTGAACTCAAAAAAGGACTTGGATTTGCAACAAGAGAACATAATTTAAGCTTGGACTCAAACTTGCACTTGTGGACTCAAGCTCAAATGGGCATTGAATTAATGATTTAAGTTAAAACTCCAACATCTAAAGTGGGAGCTATGAATGTTAGTCAATGAATTTGATCATTTGGAGACTTATATTTAAAAAGGGATGACTTGTTGATTCATTCATAAAGAATAATGCAAGCTCTTAATGGGCTTGATGACTCACTAATGAGTACATACAAGGAATATGTAATGATTGTGATCATTCACATGTTGAAGACTTATGGTAGAAAGAATAATGCACCTACAAGTGAGGATGCGAACCTATTACACATACAACAAATCATTCACAAGAAGATAGGAATCTTATGAATATTTGTGGATGATTGTGGAAGACAATGAAGATCAATGGACCTACAACGAACTATTGTGAGCAAATACACCAAGCTATAAAAGAGCTTCACTGAATACAATGATTTATTCATGGATGATAGTGGTAGTGTGCGGTGATATACTCATGATTGAAGCACTAGAAAGCACACGAACAAATGTGGCATTCCACCTTCAAGCAAAACACAATACGTCAATGAAATAAATAAGTCTATATGGTTCATTATGGGAATCTTCCATAAATGCAATATCCAAACTACAAGTGGAAGGGAAGACTCCTGATGATTATTAGGAATATGCCAAGGATACATTGAAGTCTCTCAAACTCGCCCACAATCAGTCATGCAAGCAAACACAGTTCTCTCCCCACAAGTAGAAAGCTTCAATGATGCTGTCAAAGACCTATATATCATCCACACTAAATGCTACATATGAGATAATGTAGAGGAATAGTAGCAAATGCAAAAGCCTATGATCGGTTCTAGAAGACTTATATGTAAAGAGAGCTGACCACGAATAAAGCGACCATGTCTACAACAACTATAATGAATACAGACATTTATGACCAAAAGCAGGAGATTCGTTAGTGCATATCAATTCGCCTGCTGAAAGAAACAAATAATGCACGACAGTCTACCTGTATAAAGCAGCGAATCATTAAATTCGGAAGCTGCTACGTCACCGGATCCGCAACTTCTATGCAAGCGGACAGAAGGCGTCTATAAATATTCTAAAAATACCCCCTACACGTGCACTATAAATTGTATACACATAGGTATACTAAAGGGGAAAGTACAATCTCAACCCGCATGGGCCCCGGCGAGCGTGTTATTGGTACACACGTGACGTCTAGGGATGCTGCGCGGGTTGACAAGTGAATTCTAGTTCGAACCCGATCCTCCTATACGGGTCAATAGGAGTCGACAAGGTTCGAACTCTCAAACAAATATACGGTTGCTACGACCGATATATTTGTCTTAATACATTCATATTAGGCCTTCAAGGCCTACAATAATGAGAATTCACTATCAAAGGGTATAAAGCCTACGAAACCTGATCCTCTATCGACCAATAGATAGAGTTGACAAGGTTCAATCCATAAAGTGAAAATGACCCCAAACACCCCGATGATGGCCGTGTTGAATTCAGATCTCAACCGGAGGGGTTCCCAAACATTTTTAAATGTCTCCCAAATATCCAAATATTTCCCAAATATTCCAAAGCTCCACCCAAAATACCCACGAAAATCCAATAATCCAAAGCTCCACTCAAATACCCATAAATCCTAAAACTCCACAAAATCCACAAATCCCATAAATTTCCAAAAATATTTAAAATTTGAAATTCAACTATCAAACTACTTAAAGCAAAATCCATCCGCCCTCCGCAACAGTTTTTCGAGGCGGACAAATCAAAAACTACTTCAGCTCACAAAAGAGCCAAATGCCTAGTCGAAAATATCACTAGGATCCATTCTCAAACAATCTCTTGCCAGTAAGGACGTGGTACGTGTCCTCTAACCGGCAGTTTCGCCGCCAAATGGCACTGCAGGTAAACGGTTATGACCCGGGGCCCTCTGAACCGAGTGGTTTTGCCGCCAAATGGCACCACAGATACCGGTTATGGCCAGAGCCAATACGTTCCTTAATGGCGTTAAATCCTTGAGATATGAATCAATAGGATATGATCGATAGGGCACAAAGCCCTCTGTCAGCTAAGGTGGATTCAAATTTGTCCCCTTAAACAAACATTCACCCCAGGTCTACAAGGTACCCTTGGACGAAGCAACCCATGGCTGCCGACAAGGATCCTTCTGTCAGGTTGGGTCGACTACCTCCTCTGACTAAGTAGACCAGGGACCACGATGGCCCGGGATGACGGAACCATGGGATCTTGATCGGGCCCATCATCCATTCCCCCACCATCTGCTTTAAGTGCTAGATGATGAAATTTCAAGTTTTAAATATCAAACTTTTCAAACCTTTCCAAATTCTCAAATCCAAATCCAACTTTCCAATCCCAAACCATTGCTGCTACTATATGCCAGATAACATGTATCTCTACGTATCTGATTGATGACTAGCCTTAATCGAAAGTTCTCTCTCGTAATCGGGAGGGGTAATTAACTATAGGGGCTTGCGCCTATAGGAAACCAGAACTCAGATCATAAAGTCCTCACAAAATGAGGGCGAAATCTCTGGGTAGTGTCTTATCTACAAACCCATCTGCCTTCCAAAATTTACCTCGGAACTTATTCAGTTAAAACTCCCTCGCCGAATAAGAAAAGCGAGCGGAGGCCGGGGCCGAATTTTCGGAGCCCACAGATTTCTGGCGACTCCACCGGGGAATGGTTTCTCTTTCCATCTTTGGCTAGCCGTCTCAGTCTATAGTAGCAGTCATATCAACTCGTACTCAAGATTTTGAGTCTTTAAAAATGATCATTCAACAAATTCGTTCGGCATTCGGCATAATTTTAAAATTATTTTTATTGCTTGTTTATGCTAATGATTTTTGTCTATTTGTGTTTTTGTGTTCTGTGCAAGTCTCTGCATTTTGAAAGTGCGGGGTGATGTATCAGATTCTGATTACTAACCCTTGCCTTTCATTTATGCAGATGGATCTACAGAATACCCCGATGACCGTCCAACTGGGACGAGGAGCCAGGATCCAGCTGGCTAATGCTGTCATAGAAACCGGAAATACTGGAGCTACCATCCAGTTTGGTAGCGTCGACTTCCCTGCTGTAGTTGCAAGAACTACTAAAGCTTCTGTCCATCGTGCGCATCTGCCAGCGCCACGACCTGCTGTTGAAAATCCTCGTGGGAGGATTTCTGTATTCGCGAGGCTATCACAGCCTGAGGCTCCAACCACCAGAAGAATTGTGAATGGTGGAAGAGTATCTGTGGTGACTACAAACACCACCACTCTGCCGACCGGGTTATCTGCACCCGGAAAGAATGATGCTGAGGCCTCCTCATCTGGAGGAAGGCCTACAAGAAGGCAGAGAAGAAAGATGAATGCTGAAATTCGAGCTCAGCAGCAACATCTCCCTGTTCACCCTTCAAATATGCCAGCCCAAGAGCCTGAAGCTAATGTTCCTACCAGGAACAAATTTTCTGATCTAAAATGGGTGAAAAGGAACAGCTCTACTGGTGAGCTGAAGAAATCTTTCTGGGATCGACGACCTGAAGTCCCAGCTCCTCCAAAGAGAAAAGAACCTGAAACTCTCTCAGCCCGGGTCTATCGGGTCCTGAAGACTGTAAAGGAGAAGGGTCTGAAAAAGAAAAAGTTCCAACGGCCCTTAGTGATAGAGGCCAGAAGAACCCCGCCAAGGGAGCGTCTATCCTTTGCTGCAGAAGGAAGAGAAAGAAGATATACCCCACGTGGTGAACATCGGGGTGTGACACCTGAACCATACGTTCAGGGATCCACCGCTGAAAGGTCCAGGTGGAAAGGAAAACAAGTCTGGAGGCCAAAGCCTCGGAGAAATGAGAAAGAAAGAAGAGAAAGGAGGACTGATCTGGGCGTGACATCCGGTGAGGCTTCCCGGAAATCCGCCACCATCTACGAACAACGTCAGAAGTGGGCCCCAAAAAGGACCCATAATGATATTCCTCCAGACGGTAGACACTTTGGAGAATCCTCCAGGGGATCCCGTCGTCCTCCATCCCCTCCAAAGAAAGAAACTAACTTCGATCGCAGCCCACTGATCGAAGAAGTCCCTGTGCCTAATCAAGAACCAGAGATCCAGTGGCGTCGCCGCTCAGAAATTCAGGTACTAGAAGAAAATATAGGAGAAGAAGAAAATATAGAGGGAGAAGAATACCTCGAAGGGGACGAAAATATTGAAGAATTTATGGATGGAAATCTAGAAGAAGAAATTCAAGAAACAAATGACACTCTGGACATGGAAGTTGTCTATATGGTGAGACACACCAATGCTAATGAGGAAGCTTATTATGATGATGGTGAAGATGAAGACGAGCAACAACCGCCAATTAGGCGAGTTTATCAACGTCGTCGTGAAGCTGGGTCCACCACTGGTAGAGGTGGTCATTCACAAGCTGAAGAAGAAAGAGAAGAAGCCGAGGAGAATCCCTTCGCTGACGAGAATGTCACACTTGCAGAAATGCAAAGACATATGAGACGACAAATGAGAGCCAAAGACAGAGAAATCTCTCAGTTGAATGAGAAGATGACTGAGATGATGACTCAAATGGGGGCAATGATGCAGATGATGCAGAGAACTGCCGCTGTTGGCGCCATGCCCAATCCTCCTCCGGATCCTCCAAATTTTCAAATGCCTCAAGCCTCGGGAGTACGAGATAATCCTGAAGGTGGTCGCGAAACTCATAATGTCACCCGTCAGCCCACTCCGCAGAATATTGCAAGTACTTCCGAGCCCGTGACTGCTGCACAGTTGGAAGGAATAATAACAGAAAGAATCAGGGCTATTATAGCTGTTGACCAAGCAGAAAAGTTGGTGGGCAAGGGTCGTCCTTATCCTGCTGAATACGATCAAGTACCATACCCGAAAGGGTATTCGGTCCCAAAGTTCAACACTTTCAACGGTAATAACAACCCCAGGCAGCACCTGGCACAGTTTAAAGCCACCTGTGGGAATACAGGAGGAAATGACGCCCTACTCTTCCGACAATTCGTTAGTAGTTTGACAGCAACTGCTTTCGAATGGTACGCTGAACTGCCAAATGATTCTGTGAAAACCTTCGCAGAATTAGAATCTATGTTCGTGAAGAGGTTTGCTAGTGCAACAGAGAAGATCACGATCGCTGACCTCGCTCTTGATAAGAGAAAAAGAGAAGAATCAGTGACCAAATACATCACTCGCTGGCGAAATCTAAATATGAAATGTGAGCAGCAGTTAGAAGAAGAACACGCAGTACAGTTGTTAATGGGCAACATTGATGACAAGATGCAACCCTTCTTGTGCATGGCTACGATAAACACATTTCAAGACTTGCTCGATAGAGTGGCCAAATTTGAAAAACTGAATTTGTCCAGATCAGAAAATCACTCTGATAAGCTCAAAAAGGCTAAAGCCCCGGGTGCTAGAAGGGGTGAGGCCGACTCTACGTTCTTCTCTAGAGCTGATAGAGAAAAGCAGCTAATTTACAACGTAGACAAAGACAAACAGCCGATGCAATATCAAGAAAGGCCTAAGCAAGTCTACAACCCCAACCCCCAACCGAAGCTGATATTAGGGGGGAATGATAAGCCACGAACTTATCAAGGTGGTGGAGAACGCCCGAGACAAACAACAGGAACTGGTGATAGAACGTTTCAATCCCTTAAAGATAAAATGAATAAAGAGTATTCATTCAAAAGGGAGAGTGTTGCCAAATTATTTCGACAAGTGTCGAGATCGGGTTTAGAACTGCCTGAATGCAAGAGGCCCGAAGAGTCGAAGCACACTGGTGATCCAAATTATTGCCCATACCATCGGGTACTCAGCCATCCTATTGAAGATTGCTACATCTTCAAGGATTGGCTTGAAAGAAAATATCAAAAAGGAGAACTCACATTGTCCGACAATGTGTTGTCTCACCCTAGAAAGGAATCAGCTCGGGTGGTCACGTCCTCTTCCGTACCTCTGGTTGAAGAAAGAAGAAATGAAAAGAAGCAAGTTCAAGAAGAACAGTGGGAGACTGCGGTCTCTAAGAAGACTGTGAAAATGTTGAAGCAGCTTGAAGGAGTTTCAGGTGTAAAGTGGAAGTCTCCTATCGAGCCAATGATAGATTTGAAGGCATTGCCGGTGGTACGACCTTCTACTTCAAAACAGTTCTCCAACCAAGTTGGTTCTTCAAAGACTGGAAAGAAGAAATCATCCAAGAAGAAAACCAAATTGAAGAAGCCCAAGGAGAAGATGACCGCAACTCAGAGGGTTATCGACAGTTTGGATGAATACTACCAGACTGTGAGGCGACCTATCAAGCTTGCTGACTTCATGACGGAGCTTAAAATTGATGAAGCTGAAGAAGATGATGAGAATTCTCTTCCCAAAGAAGTATGTCGGGTCATCTCAGCGGCGCCGAGTACCTCGATAAAAGAGGAACACACAGAAGTATCCTCTGAATCCTGTATGATGGTTTTGCCAATGGATTACAGTTCGGAGGAGGATTTGTATTTTCCAGAGGGAGACGAATCAGATCCTAGCATAGCATCTCGGATGGGACATGTAAACCTGGGTAGTGATTCTGGATCAACAAATGAGTCCCTAGATGCAACGATGGCTGACTCTGAAGAAAATGTACAGTCAAATGACTCTGAACCGGAGGAGATTGCTCAAGTGCAGTTAAGAAGCGGCAAAATACTGCCGCCTCCACCGAAGAAAGGGGTCTCCAATAAAGATAAGGAGAAAGAGATAATCATCAATGACGATATTATCCCTGAAGATACCAAGAAGAAGAACACTTCAGCCAATGAGATAGATTATAATATCTTATCCCATCTAAGAAAAATTCCAGCACAACTCAGCATATACGATGCTTTGGTGATGTCTAAAGACCTTCGGGAGACTCTGATTCAGGCTCTCAAAGATCCCGAAAGATACGAAGCGTATTTTGCTGAACGTAATTTGACTGAGGTTCTGCAAGCTCGAAATGAGCCATTCATTACTTTCTCTGAAGAGGACATGATGCTCGGAACTGCAGACCATAATCGTCCTCTGTATGTTACTGCAGAGAGCGATAAACTGATTATCAGTCGAATCCTAATTGATCCTGGGTCCTCCGTAAATCTGATAAGCTTGAAAGCACTGAGATCTCTCTGTCTTGATGTGGAGCACCTCGGGCCAGATAAGTTGATGGTGCATGGTTTCAATGAAAAAGGGCAGAAAACCCTCGGGTCATTCATGCTTCCTCTTGTATTTGGAGAGCTTCATACAGAAGCTAAATTTCATGTGATTGATGCGGATACTTCGTTCAAGGCGCTGCTAGGCCGTCCCTGGTTGCATGAGTATGGCATTGTCCCGTCAACATTACACCAGTGTATGAAATATCTCAAAGATGGAGAAGAATTCAGGATCTCTGGTGATATTCAGCCTTTTACAGTTCATGAAGCAACAGTTTATGAAGATGCACGATATTTCATGCCAAAGAAGCAAAAATCTTTGAGCTCCCTCGAAGCTAGAGCATCAAACTCAAAGACTGTAAAGCGACCTGAACGAGAAAGTGAGAAGAAGCAGGTGGGGAGAAAGAAGGCAATGCCGACTCTTCCCAAAGCATCGACCATTCCAAAAGAAAAGAAACATGTACCTCATCTTGGAAGTGACACGGATGAAGATGATGTTTCTCCTGCCAAATCTCGAAAAGTATGTCAATCCATGGACCAATGGAGTAGGCAAGTCGAATATTCAAGTGATGATTATGACTACGACTCCATCTATATGAATACGGTGCAGAACGTGTTCTCTAGAAGAATTGACAGCCTATCAATTTCTGATAGTGTACTTTCCCTTGTTCGATCGGAAGCAGGGAGCTCGCCAGCTGGGAAGGTAACTTTCTCCCTTAGGCGCGCTTCTTCGGCTCAATCCCGTGAAACCAGAGAAAGAGGGGATTGTTTCATTTGCTTTATTATTATTATAATATTAATATTAATTATGATTAGTTATACTAATTATAATTAATTATTATTATTATGTAATTAATTATTAATTGTAATTTATTATTAATTTATAATTATCAATTATAACTAATTATTGATTAATTATAATTATAATAAATTAATCTTAATTAATTAGTTATTAACTATAATTATTTAAATAATTATGAGTAATTATTTATAATTAATTTAGATTATAATTAATTAATTAATTAATTAATTATAATTAGTTAATTAATTATTTATGATTTATAATTAAAAATAAATAATTATGATTATTTGCTCTTGCCTCAATCCTCGTGTCGTCGATCCCGCAGGTATAACTTCTAAACCCTAAAACTCCGAAACCCGTTTCAACACATTCGTCGAGACAAACGACCACCTATACACGCTTTTCTTAGCGTGGTGGGAGGGAGTGCGTCACGACGCTTGCGACGAAGCGGGTAATCACCTGATTCCTTCTTTGAAGTTCGTATCGCCTTGGAAACCCCGCCTATACACGCTTTTCTTAGCGTGGTGGGAAGGGATCTCGGTGCGATATTTCATGAAGCAACAGTTTATGAAGATGCACGATATTTCATGCCAAAGAAGCAAAAATCTTTGAGCTCCCTCGAAGCTAGAGCATCAAACTCAAAGACTGTAAAGCGACCTGAACGAGAAAGTGAGAAGAAGCAGGTGGGGAGAAAGAAGGCAATGCCGACTCTTCCCAAAGCATCGACCATTCCAAAAGAAAAGAAACATGTACCTCATCTTGGAAGTGACACGGATGAAGATGATGTTTCTCCTGCCAAATCTCGAAAAGTATGTCAATCCATGGACCAATGGAGTAGGCAAGTCGAATATTCAAGTGATGATTATGACTACGACTCCATCTATATGAATACGGTGCAGAACGTGTTCTCTAGAAGAATTGACAGCCTATCAATTTCTGATAGTGTACTTGTAATCACACGTGTTCCCCTACAATACTTCAAAGAAATCATTCCGCGCGAGATGCATAAAGTTGAAGAACTCGCCACCCTTTATCTTCCTCCCCTCAAAAATGGGACTGTGCCAGGGAATGTACTATATTCTACAGGAATACGTGAAGAAGAGAACCATGATTGGGATTGCATGCTTCTTGACTCCGGAGAGTTACTACCTACGAGGCTACCCAGGTTCAATACCAAGAATATTCAAAGAATGCTACGAAAGCAAGTCAATATTCCGACCACCAAGCGACAACTTCGTACAAGCCTAGGCCTTTGGTATGGAAGGAATCCGTGTCCATTACGGCAGAAGGATGCAGATGCATATAAAGGTATCGGGTTCATCAAACGAAAGTGTCTCCGGAAAGAGACTTGTCGGGCAATCACATGCACGGAAATCGAATCCGAGGAACATGGTGCTGAAGAAACATACGAAGCTGATGATTATGATGAACAGCCCTTGGAAGCCGAGCCTGCACCAGAAGAGCTTGAAGATGGCGGACAGGCAGCTACCATGGATGAACTAAAAGAAGTCAACTTGGGGACCGAAGAAGATCCTCGCCCAACCTTCATTAGTTCTCTCCTACCCGAAGAACAAATAGAAGAAATAAAAGAGCTCCTCTGTGAATTCAGGGACTGCTTTGCCTGGACATATGCTGAGATGCCTGGCTTATCCCCTGATGTAGCAGTTCACAGATTAGCAATCAAACCGGAGATAGCGCCCGTCAAGCAAGCTCCAAGGAGAATGAGATTGGAGATTGAAGAGCAGGTGATTGCTGAAACAAAGAAATTAATAGATGCGGGCTTTATTCGAGAAGAAAAGTATGCTGATTGGATTGCCAATATTGTCCCAGTGAAGAAGAAGAATGGGCAGATTCGTATCTGCATTGACTTCAGGGACCTCAACAAGGCGTGCCCAAAAGACGATTTTCCACTCCCTGTATCCGAACTCCTGGTGGACAACACTTCCAACTATGACATGTTCTCCTTCATGGATGGATCGTCAGGATACAATCAAATCAAGATGGCGCCCGAAGATGAAAAACATACATCGTTCAGAACGCCCATCGGCATTTTCTGCTACACAGTCATGCCCTTTGGCTTGAAGAACGCTGGTGCCACCTACCAGCGGGCGATGACTCACATATTTGATGATTTGATACATCAAAAGGTCGAGTGTTATGTAGATGACCTTGTCGTCAAAAGTCTTGGCCGAAATGATCATTTAAAAGATCTTAGAATCGTATTTGAGAGAATCAAAAAATTTGATCTGAAGATGAATCCTCTCAAGTGTGCATTCGGGGTCTCCTCCGGTAAATTCCTGGGTTATGTTGTTCGTCATCGAGGCATAGAGATCGACCCCAACAAAATTAAGGCAATAACGGAGATGCCACCACCAAGGAACCTTCGACAGCTTCGCTCACTACAAGGACAACTGGCTTTCATTCGGAGATTCATATCAAATCTATCGGGTAGGTGCCAGCCATTTTCAAAATTAATGAAGAAAGATGTTCGTTTCAAATGGGATGCAGAATGTCAGGAGGCGTTTGATAGCATCAAGAAATACTTGTTAAATCCTCCCATTCTAGCAGCGCCAATTCCGGGGAAGCCTCTTATACTGTATACAGCTGCACTAGAAGAGTCCCTCGGAGCACTATTGGCCCAGAATAATGAAGAAGGAAAAGAAAATACACTCTACTATATCAGTCGGAGATTGATTGGAGCAGAAAGCCGTTATTCTCCTATTGAAAAGCATTGCCTGGCGCTGATTTTTGCAGTTCAGAAACTCCGCCACTATATGTTATCCCACAAAATCACACTGATATCAAAGATCGATCCGCTGAAGTTCTTGATGACAAGACCAGCGTTGACAGGTCGTCTGGCCAGGTGGACAGTATTGTTATTATAGTTTGAAATTACGTACATGCCACAAAAGGCGGTGAAAGGACAGGCCTTGGCAGATTTCCTTGCCGCACATCCGATCCCGGCCGATTCTCCACTCAACGATGATTTGCCTGATGAGCAGATAATGCAGGTTGAGGAGAATGAAAGGCTACCATTCTGGGAAATGTACTTCGACGGGGCATCGTCCATTAGACCTGTCCGACCTCCAAATATTGCAAGAGCCCGAGCCGGTATCGGTCTTGTTCTTATACCACCTGAAGGAGGCATAATGAGGTTCTCATTCAGTCTGACTGAACCTCGGACCAACAACGAAGCTGAGTACGAAGCTCTAATAGTAGGGCTGGAGATTGCAATTGACGTCAAAATTCAAAATCTTCAAATTTTCGGCGACTCTCAACTTGTGATAAATCAAGTCTTGGGCATCTACAAGATTTCCAAGGTTGAGTTGGCTCATTACCACCGGCGAACCATTGAGCTCCTGAAGCAGGTGCCGAATGTTAAAATAGTTCAAATTCCTCGAGGACAGAATGCCAAAGCAGACTGTTTGGCCAAATTGGCCAAGGAAATGGCAAATTCCAATGAGGAGAAGCCTATATTCATCGGAGTTTACAACCGTAGGGTCTTGGAACCCGCTTTATTACAATTCCCGATGGTAGAAGAAGTATCAAATTCAAGTCAGCAGGATGAAACTCCAGTTGACCCTAAACTTCTCCATCAAATCATTATGGAAAATTATCCGGAAGGATATCATACAGCCAAGAGACATAAAGCTAGTCAAGCTTCAGAATCGTGGTGGCATTGTTTAGATATTGATGTCGAAAATGATTGGAGGCAGCCATTCATTGACTACTTCAAAGAAAACAAACTCCCGACAGAAAAGTCTACGGCCGCACAAATTCGAAAAAGGGCGTTGCGATATGCATTCGTCAATGACATGTTGTACAGACGAGCCTTTGATCAAATGTGGCTAAGGTGCCTAGGGACCAAGGAAGCTGATAAGGTGGTGACAGAAGTCCACGAGGGGCTTTGCGGAGCACATCAGTCAGGTCCTAAAATGGCTGCTAAAATCAAAAGAATTGGTTACTATTGGCCGACCATGGTCAAAGATTGTATCGACCACGCTAAGAGATGCCACGAGTGTCAAATCCATGGTGATGTTATACATCAGCCTCCAAATCCACTGCACCCAACAGTAGCGTCCTGGCCATTTGAATGCTGGGGTACTGATATTATTGGTCCAATAGATCCGCCGTCATCAGCAGGACACCGTTTCATTCTGGCAACGACGGACTACTTTTCCAAGTGGGCAGAAGCAGCTCCATTCAGAGAGGTCACATCGGAGCATGTGATCAATTTCTTTACCCACAATGTCGTCTACAGATTCGGTGTGCCGCGCCGCATAATCTCAGACAACGGTACTGCATTCAAGAGTACAAAAATTTACAAGTTCGTTGATCGGCATAAAATCGATTGGCGATATTCGTCCATATACAATCCAAGGGCAAATGATTTGGCTGAAGCCTTCAATAAGACGTTGGTGAAATTATTGAAGAAGATCCTTACCAAGAACAAAAGAGAGTGGCATACGAAAATGGCAGAAGCGCTATGGGCATACCGTACAACCTACAAGACGCCGACCAAAGCCACTCCTTACTCTCTAGTGTTCGGAGTCGAAGCTGTATTACCATTGGAGATTGAACTACCGTCACTCCGGGTAGCAATCCAGAACGATCTCACTCGAGAGCAAAATGCCCGCCTCAGAATGGAAGAGCTCGATGCACTTGATGAACTAAGGTTACAAGCTCAACAAAATCTAGAAATCTACCGAGGAAGAATGGCAAAATCTTTTGATCGAATGGTGCGTCCTCGATCATTTCAAGAAGGGGAATTGGTCCTGGTGCTGAGAAGACCAATCATTCCACACAGAAAAATTGGTGGCAAGTTCGTATCCAATTGGGAAGGCCCCTTCGTCATCGAGAAAGTGTACCAAGGGGGAGCATATCAGTTGATCGATCTGAACGGTCAAAGACCCATGCCGCCAATCAACGGTCGACATTTAAAGAAATATCATGTATAAAAATTTCATGACTGTTGTATTTTATGCGATCAAAATTTTATATGCATATTTATCAGTGCATATTTACATTTATATTTTGAAATTCTCTTGTATAGCAAGAACGCATTTCAAAATCCCCCCATCAGACTGGGGGCATTTTAAATATTTATTTGGGTCGACATCGCGCTGCGTGCCGAAATCCCCAAATAAATATTTAAAACCTCAAAGATACAAAAGCCTATCTAAAATGTCCCTGCGAGACAGGGGGCATTTTAAATATTCATTTGGGTCGACATCGTGCTATACGCCGAGATCCCCAAATGAATATTTAAAATCTTATATTCCAAATCTATTCAATTCTAGAATGTCCCTGTGAGACAGGGGGCATTTTAAATATTTATTCGGGTCGACATCGCGCCGCATGCCGAGATCCCCGAATAAATATTTAAAATTATCAATCCAAATGTTATTTTGTGCTAAAGAATACAAATATTTGTTTTCCAAAGTATATGCAGGTGATCTTTCAAATGTTAGAGACACCTTCTCCAACAAACCAAGACTCAAAAGTCAAGAAAGAGACTTTTGAAACTACACACTCCTACAAAATTGAGCCGGAAAAGCTTGAAGTCTTTCAACAGCCTGAAGCTTAAGGTTCGAATGGGTGTAAAAGGTCGGATCCAAC
The DNA here is from genome assembly GCA_022539455.1 of Dendrobium nobile. Classification (NCBI taxonomy): domain Eukaryota; kingdom Viridiplantae; phylum Streptophyta; class Magnoliopsida; order Asparagales; family Orchidaceae; genus Dendrobium; species Dendrobium nobile. The sequence goes on from CM039719.1 coordinate 11,189,538, forward strand.
AAGCCCAAATATGGCCGGATCGCTGGCAGCTCTGTCTACTCAACAAGCCATAAGAAAGGCCGTAGTAGCGGAACCCCCACTTCGTCAACCCGTCAGTAGGGACTGTAGGAAGCACGAAGGCAAATTTGACTCGACTAGTTCAAGTGATCGTAGTCCACCGAATTCTCTCAAATGACTGGAGAATCAAAGTTCCAGTAGAGGGGTGAATCTCGAACAACCACTGAATGTTCGTAGGCTCCAAAATCTTCAACCACGAAAGATAGACTCCAAATCTACCAACTTCAGCAAAATCAGCATTGGGGAGCGCAATTCCCATAGCTCGAGTCTGAAGCCTGAATGGGTGTAAGAGGTCGGATCCAACAAGCCCAAATATGGCCGGATCGCTGGCAGCTCCATCTACTCAACAAGCCATAAGAAAGGCCGCAGTAGAGGAACCCCCATCTCAGCAACCAGAGGACAAAGAGCTATCAAATTCTAGCTCTCCCGATCTGATAAACTCAAGTGATTCAGATTAAAGTCTTCTCAAGTGGTTAAGGATCAAGATACTACCTACGTTCGGTACTATCAACTGAATCCATAACCTGCAAATCCTTCAACAAATCCGTAAAGCACAAAGCGAGGATCGAAGGAATTTTTCTTCAACAAGTCCGCCAAAGCACGAAGCAAAGGACCGAAGAAAATTATCTCAAAGTTCACACAAAGCCCAAGGCTGAACTAAAAGAATTCTGTCATCAACAAGTCCGTTATGCACAAAGCTCTGGACCGATGACTTTTCGCCATCGACCTAATACAAACCTAAGGGTTTAGGTCACCGGCATCTACTCCTTCAACAAGCTCGCCAAAGCAAAAAGCATAGGGCCGAAGGTACAAAAATCACCTGACAAGTCAATAAAGACAAATCAAGAAATTCTCCATCAATGTCCGCAGCACAAAGTACAGGGCAAAAGAAATCAGTATCTCAACCATCTATTGATACATCCAAGAGATTTATGGAGAAGGAAAATTTTAGTGTGACATCCAAACAAAAATTTTGGAGATCCACTAAATAAAAGTCTTAGTGTGACATCCAAGCAAATTTTTGGAGATCCACTAAAAGAAAATCTTAGTGTGACATCCAAGCAAATTTTGGAGATCCACTAAATGAAAACCCTAGTGTGACATCTAGAACAAATATCTAGAGATCCACAGGGTCAAACAGCTTACAACAAACGTGATTCGCTCTAGCCACGTACCACATTTGTTGGGGGGCATTTGTTGACCTTCGTATGATGTCCAAAGGATACAAAAATGAAATCATACCTGTCTCTGCCGCAAACCCCCGAAATCCCGCTCAATACCTCGGCACCGTCGAAATACCTGAGCGAATCCCATAAATACCGCAAGAAATCCCGCACCTCGGACTGTCGAATCCGCGATATCTGCCTGAAATCTCGCCGAAAAGCACTGTACATGCAGCGCCGTTTACGTCGATTCCCGAAAATCCTTCGCAGGCCTCGATCCTTGCCTTCTCCGCGTCTATAAAATGAAAGGGAGGTCTTCGCACTTCGACACTTCCACTCGACCGAATCCCGTAACTCCTCCCTCTGCTCCCGTCGCTTCCACACACGAAATCCCCCTTCCTCCCGTCAAACCGGAGCTCCACTGCTCCGTCCGATCCCGTCCAGAGAGCAGACCGAGCTCCGATCTCCAGACCCGATCGTCCCTCTTGCTCTCTCTCCGATCCCGATCCCACAAGCCCGACCTCTTCTCCTCTCGACATCGAACCTTCTCGTCGCCTCCACCTCAACTTCCTTACTTCTCCGACTTCTTCTGGCAGAGAGAGAGAGAGAGAGAGAGAGAGAGGGACTAATCCACTTACCTATAGCCGACGCCTCTCCATCTCACGACCGATCCCCTTGTGGTCAGACGACCTTGCTCCTCCGACTTTCCCTTGTTCGATCGGAAGCAGGGAGCTCGCCAGCTGGGAAGGTAACTTTCTCCCTTAGGCGCGCTTCTTCGGCTCAATCCCGTGAAACCAGAGAAAGAGGAGGGGGGATTTGTTTCATTTGCTTTTATTATTATTATTATTATTATTATAATATTAATAATTATTAATTATGATTAGTTATACTAATTATAATTAATTAATTATTATTATCTGTTTATGTATTTATAATTAATATTAATTAATTATTAATTGTAATTTATTATTAATTAGTTATAATTATCAATTATAACTAATTATTGATTAATTATAATTATAATAAATTAATCTTAATTAATTAGTTATTAACTATAATTATTTAAATAATTATGAGTAATTATTTATAATTAATTTAGATTATAATTAATTATTAATTAATTAATTATAATTAGTTAATTAATTATTTATGATTAATTATAATTAAAAATAAATAATTATGATTATTTGCTCTTGCCTCAATCCTCGTGCCGTCGATCCCGCAGGTATAACTTCTAAACCCTAAAACTCTGAGAACCCGTTTCAACACATTCGTCGAGACAAAACGACCACCTATACACGCTTTTCTTAGCGTGGTGGGAGGGAGTGCGTCACGACGCTTGCGACGAAGCGGGTAATCACCTGATTCCTTCTTTGAAGTTCGTATCGCCTTGGAAACCCCGCCTATACACGCTTTTCTTAGCGTGGTGGGAAGGGATCTCGGTGCGATGCGCACGACGAAGCGGGGATACCCATAAGTACCCGCTCGCGGGGAAATAACTGCTTTCTTGCAAAATACTATAAAAAAAATGATTTTCTTGCAAAATGTTTTCAAAATACCCATACACGCTTTTCTTAGCGTGGTGGGGGATCAAATTTACACGGCCGCGGTGTCCTCGAAAGAGGGCACCTACCATACACGCTTTTCTTAGCGTGGTGGGATAGGCCCAGTTTTCCATAGTTTTGCCCTAAACGGGGGAGACGCCGGAAGGCTGCCGAAATTTCGGGTGAAATGTTGCTACACTCGGACCTTTTTGAACTCAAAGAAAGCAAAATTTGGAGACATTGGACAATCAAGGACTTGGGACTTTGCTCAGAACTCAAATCAAAAGAACTAAATATACTTGAACTCAAATAAATGTGAAGTCATAAGACTTGAATTTGATTGAACTCAAGAGGCTACAAAGAACTTGAAACTTGTACTTGTGGACATCAAACAAGAAATTGATTGGAACATTAAGCCGACAAGGCTTGGACTTGAAAAAGATATAAGAGAATTTGAACTTGAACTCTGCAAAACAGCAGGGGACTCAAATGAAGGGAAGAGGCTCTTCTTAAGCCTAAACTGCATTTGGACTAGAACTTTGACATTGAACTTAAATAATGAAATGGACTTATATTTGGACACGAAGCAAAATATACTTAATTCTAATGAAGTTCAAACTTAGACTTAATTTGAACATCAACTGAATATGATTTGAACTAGTTGGGTTCAAACTCAAGATGAACAAAGACTTGTTTCGAACTTGACTTGAGTTGTTGAACTCAAAAAAGGACTTGGATTTGCAACAAGAGAACATAATTTAAGCTTGGACTCAAACTTGCACTTGTGGACTCAAGCTCAAATGGGCATTGAATTAATGATTTAAGTTAAAACTCCAACATCTAAAGTGGGAGCTATGAATGTTAGTCAATGAATTTGATCATTTGGAGACTTATATTTAAAAAGGGATGACTTGTTGATTCATTCATAAAGAATAATGCAAGCTCTTAATGGGCTTGATGACTCACTAATGAGTACATACAAGGAATATGTAATGATTGTGATCATTCACATGTTGAAGACTTATGGTAGAAAGAATAATGCACCTACAAGTGAGGATGCGAACCTATTACACATACAACAAATCATTCACAAGAAGATAGGAATCTTATGAATATTTGTGGATGATTGTGGAAGACAATGAAGATCAATGGACCTACAACGAACTATTGTGAGCAAATACACCAAGCTATAAAAGAGCTTCACTGAATACAATGATTTATTCATGGATGATAGTGGTAGTGTGCGGTGATATACTCATGATTGAAGCACTAGAAAGCACACGAACAAATGTGGCATTCCACCTTCAAGCAAAACACAATACGTCAATGAAATAAATAAGTCTATATGGTTCATTATGGGAATCTTCCATAAATGCAATATCCAAACTACAAGTGGAAGGGAAGACTCCTGATGATTATTAGGAATATGCCAAGGATACATTGAAGTCTCTCAAACTCGCCCACAATCAGTCATGCAAGCAAACACAGTTCTCTCCCCACAAGTAGAAAGCTTCAATGATGCTGTCAAAGACCTATATATCATCCACACTAAATGCTACATATGAGATAATGTAGAGGAATAGTAGCAAATGCAAAAGCCTATGATCGGTTCTAGAAGACTTATATGTAAAGAGAGCTGACCACGAATAAAGCGACCATGTCTACAACAACTATAATGAATACAGACATTTATGACCAAAAGCAGGAGATTCGTTAGTGCATATCAATTCGCCTGCTGAAAGAAACAAATAATGCACGACAGTCTACCTGTATAAAGCAGCGAATCATTAAATTCGGAAGCTGCTACGTCACCGGATCCGCAACTTCTATGCAAGCGGACAGAAGGCGTCTATAAATATTCTAAAAATACCCCCTACACGTGCACTATAAATTGTATACACATAGGTATACTAAAGGGGAAAGTACAATCTCAACCCGCATGGGCCCCGGCGAGCGTGTTATTGGTACACACGTGACGTCTAGGGATGCTGCGCGGGTTGACAAGTGAATTCTAGTTCGAACCCGATCCTCCTATACGGGTCAATAGGAGTCGACAAGGTTCGAACTCTCAAATAAATATACGGTTGCTACGACCGATATATTTGTCTTAATACATTCATATTAGGCCTTCAAGGCCTACAATAATGAGAATTCACTATCAAAGGGTATAAAGCCTACGAAACCTGATCCTCTATCGACCAATAGATAGAGTTGACAAGGTTCAATCCATAAAGTGAAAATGACCCCAAACACCCCGATGATGGCCGTGTTGAATTCAGATCTCAACCGGAGGGGTTCCCAAACATTTTTAAATGTCTCCCAAATATCCAAATATTTCCCAAATATTCCAAAGCTCCACCCAAAATACCCACGAAAATCCAATAATCCAAAGCTCCACTCAAATACCCATAAATCCTAAAACTCCACAAAATCCACAAATCCCATAAATTTCCAAAAATATTTAAAATTTGAAATTCAACTATCAAACTACTTAAAGCAAAATCCATCCGCCCTCCGCAACAGTTTTTCGAGGCGGACAAATCAAAAACTACTTCAGCTCACAAAAGAGCCAAATGCCTAGTCGAAAATATCACTAGGATCCATTCTCAAACAATCTCTTGCCAGTAAGGACGTGGTACGTGTCCTCTAACCGGCAGTTTCGCCGCCAAATGGCACTGCAGGTAAACGGTTATGACCCGGGGCCCTCTGAACCGAGTGGTTTTGCCGCCAAATGGCACCACAGATACCGGTTATGGCCAGAGCCAATACGTTCCTTAATGGCGTTAAATCCTTGAGATATGAATCAATAGGATATGATCGATAGGGCACAAAGCCCTCTGTCAGCTAAGGTGGATTCAAATTTGTCCCCTTAAACAAACATTCACCCCAGGTCTACAAGGTACCCTTGGACGAAGCAACCCATGGCTGCCGACAAGGATCCTTCTGTCAGGTTGGGTCGACTACCTCCTCTGACTAAGTAGACCAGGGACCACGATGGCCCGGGATGACGGAACCATGGGATCTTGATCGGGCCCATCATCCATTCCCCCACCATCTGCTTTAAGTGCTAGATGGTGAAATTTCAAGTTTTAAATATCAAACTTTTCAAACCTTTCCAAATTCCCAAATCCAAATCCAACTTTCCAATCCCAAACCATTGCTGCTACTATATGCCAGATAACATGTATCTCTACGTATCTGATTGATGACTAGCCTTAATCGAAAGTTCTCTCTCGTAATCGGGAGGGGTAATTAACTATAGGGGCTTGCGCCTATAGGAAACCAGAACTCAGATCATAAAGTCCTCACAAAATGAGGGCGAAATCTCTGGGTAGTGTCTTATCTACAAACCCATCTGCCTTCCAAAATTTACCTCGGAACTTATTCAGTTAAAACTCCCTCGCCGAATAAGAAAAGCGAGCGGAGGCCGGGGCCGAATTTTCGGAGCCCACAACCCCCTCCTTGCTCACATGTGCATGTGCATGTACATGCAGGTTGTGCGTATGAAAGATAGTAACAATCTCCTAAACACCAACCAAGCATTCGATCGTGACCACCTATGAATTCCTCTCCTTGGGAGGAGTGTGGATCCGATTTTGATTATTGATAAGGAGCTACCAAAGAAAATTTGAAGATCAAAACTTCACGAAGCCAATATGTGACCTTTATAGGTGACAAAATCCCAAGTTATTCATGACACTAGATTACTTTTAGAAGGAGAACATTTTGCAACAAAAAAGGTGGCCCAAAATTTGATCCCTAAGCTTTTTCAAAATAAATGTAGCTCGCACAGACATCCAATTCATGAACCATTAGTGGTGTTGGCTTTCTCTCATCAAAAGAAACAAATCCATTTCATATGTTATCATACTCTAATGATTGTAAAATATGTCCTATGCCTCAAGTATCATTTCAGGAAATCCAACCGTTGAATTTTTATTCATCAACTATTCTGCACTCATGATGTCTAGAGCTTCAAGTTGGTGCCATCTATCTTTTGATTTTAGACTAGTAGCGAAATATGCCGTTGAACCATCATTGGTTATTAGCTAGTTGATCCCCCAACCCAGTCATGGTTTGGTCAAGTTGATCAATCCATCTTAGGGGTGGAATCATCCAATAACACTTTTCAATCAATGAAGAGTATGATCTAGAATGCTAATTATTGATAAGAATAAGGAATATTCCGGGATAATTTTAAATAAGAACTGAATTAAACCCCATAAATATATAAATAACTGTTAATTATCCTTATTTTTTCATATTCTAAAAGGGTAGCACTAAAAAAATCATAGAGAATTCTAGAGTTTTGATTCCAAAGCCACCAGACAACCATCTTGATGTTTCCAGATCCACAAGCAATTGCAGAAAACATCACATGATGTTTGCAACCAACTGACATTTGTAAATTGATGCTAGTCATACCTCTTCATCATAAATCAATTACTAACCAAAATACTTACTCCCAAAGCCAACCACCAACTGATGTTCTATGACAAATATCCATTAACTGAATACAAACTATCACTTTACATCCATCAACCAATCACTTCACATCCATCAACCAATCACTTCACATCCATCAATCGATGTCCACCATACTTCTATAGGCTAACATCCTAGTTATATGACATTCATCTCCTTCTATCTGACTAAGATTCATAGACTGATGTTCATCGACCAGCATCCTACTCTTGACGCCAATCATCACATCTTTGCTGATACAAATGATCTGCCGACCTATGTCACCAAACTTCCTAGCTTAGCAGCATTCATCGATGACCTACATCAAACTTCAATCTTCATCCTCTTCAACATTTTTGACTAAAATCATCGTCCTTCATCAATATCACCAATGTTTAAAATTGTGCAATTGGGTATTGAGGCGCTTTTTGTTTGTGAGGAGAGGCGTAAGACTCAAAGCGTTTTGAGACGTGAGCCTCGAAATCTAAAAATTGCATAAAGTGCAAATAAAAATTAAAATTGATTTTTTATATAGTACCCAAATAATATTTTAAAAGATGACATATTATCTTTTTATTGAACTATCAAGTAGCAAATTGATATATATATGAAACAAAAAAGTGCACAATACGTAAAGTGGCAAGTGATAAATTGCATGACATATAGCTGAAATATGAAATAAAAAAAAATATTGAATATAGAAACTGTATAAAAATATCATATAATATTAAGTTCAACTACAAATTCTCTCTTTCTCAGTTCCCTATCCATTCATATTTAATTTCAAAAAAAGTTGAAATAGTTGGCAGCAACTAGAAAATTATCTGTATTGTCATCATGAGGGGGGGGGGGGGCTTTATTTGAGTCGTTCATGAACCACATATTTAAGTTTTTGATTTTGATGGAGTTTTCTTTAGAAAAGATTTAGGGCTTGATTATGCCCATATTTCTAAGTAGCGGTGTCAATTTTTGACACGACCCAAAACCCGACCCGGAAAAATCCGGGTTCGGGTCGACCCGGTTAGCAAACGGGTCGGGTTCGGATTTTTTACCCGTTTTCAAAAACGGGTCGGGTTCAGGTTGACTCGGAAACCAGAAATCAACCTGAAGTTGACCCGGGTCCGGGTCCGGGTCCGTTAGCCCAGCCTAGCTGCCCTAGCCTTCTTCCCGCTTCCGCAATCTGGGCTCAGCCGCTCACCTTCCCACTTCCAGATTCTGCAATTGGCAATCCGGAACCAGCATAACCGCCATAGCAGCCTAGCTTGCTTCGGTGCTTCCGCCTTCTCGCTTCCGCAGGTGTCCGTCCCAAGTGACCAACAGACCAACTCCCAACTCCCAAGGGACCGAGTCTCAAGACTCCGTGGACCACGACCACATGGCACGAGGGCATGCCCACAACACCCAAGCTCCATGCCGCTGCCCACGTATACGATATGGCTGCCTGGCCCGACTCGCCCAAGTCCGGCACCCGCTTCCGTACGTCCGCAGCGCCCAAGTCCCACTTCTCGCTTTCACATTCCCAGTTTTCGGGTCGGGTCGTGTCAACCTGACAACCCGGCAGGTCGGGTTCGGGTTGACCCGAATAGGGCCGAGTCAGTTCCGGGTTCGACCCGAACCTGGCCCGTGACCTGAAATTGACACCCCTATTTCTAAGTCATAAGCATAAGGGTTTTCTTAAGGAAAAACCTAGGTTCCAAAAATAAGGGTTTTGTTTTTAAATGAGATTTAATTTAAGAATGTTGTTAGGAGATGTTTAGAAGCATGTTTAAGCAAGAAATTGATTTTAGTTTAAAGATTTTGAAGTTTTTCAAATTACGGTTTTTCCAAATTTAGTAATTTGGAGCTTGTATGTTCACAATTTATATTCCTATGGGTTATGGGAGGTCTCTAATTAAGAGAGAATGAGATTTTGAAAAGAAAAAAATTCCTAATTATTTTATGTATTAATCCGAAAATAATTTATTTAAAATCATGAATAGTGTTGGGTTGATGATATATAAATGCTATTGATGAGGGCATCGAAGATCAACGTCTACGATCGTGTCTATTTATTTTGATGTATTTGTTATTTGTACTTTTCCATTTCTACCCTCACTTGAGGGCTTTGTTTTGTGTTTTCCCTAGGGGTAATTTTCTCTTTTTATTTTCCTTCATGTATTTGGCTATTTAAGCCCTCCCCTTCCTCTTGGAAAGGGATGATGATTATTATGAAATTCTTCTCTTTGTGTTCTCTTTGTGAGTTCATAGTTTCTTGATCTCTTGGTGAGTTCAATTCTTTTAGATCTCTGTGTGAGTTCTAAGGAAAGTCCAAGGTGAGGGCAAAAGCAATACCCTCCAGTCGTCGGAAGCGTCCTCGACTCGTGGTTTATTTTTATCTTATTGTTTTCTTCTCCAAATCTCGTTTTCCTCCTCCCCACGCCAAGCCCTACCCGAGATCCCATCATCCACCAAGTTACCCATTAGCTTCCTCCACCACAACCCAAGCTCCATCAAGAAATCCCCAAACCCGATGGCAAGCCCCTCTTCCTCCTTTGGCCGTCGGCCACCACCTTGCTCCAAGCCATGATGAAGATGTCAATCATCATAATGGCTCCTTGATTGTGGCCTAGCAATAAATAAAGGAGTTACCGATTTTGAATTTCAAATTTGAAATTCAAACTTTTCATATTTGCAAAATTCCTAAAAGGAAAGTTTTTGAATTGATCCAATCCAAATTTCATGACATGTGAAATTATTAATTTTTCATCCTAGGTGGCATCGACTCAATTGGAAAGCGCTTAATCCCTCCTGAATCTCCCTCTCCCCTCTCACCATGCCGTCGGCCCCCATGAGGGATTTCCCCCCATTGATTGCTCCTTTAATGCCCCATCCTATTTGAAATTGAAATTAATTTCAAATAATTTTTCTCTCCTAAAATTTCAAATTCTGAAATTTATTTCAGGATTGTGAATTAATTCCCTCCTCTCCCCTCTCTAAGCCGCCGGCCTTGCTTGGGATTAATTCCATTAAATGCCACTTTATGGCATTGATCACATGAGCTGGGGATTCAAAATTCAAAACCTAACTCCAAAAACCTACAGTAAATTGTTGTCCAGCAATTTTCCAAGTAGAAACTGCTGTCTGAGAAGCGCCAACCAGCCATAGTGCTGCCAAGTTTTGCTCTTGTATGCTGACCAGCATTCCACGCATCGTCCCAGAGAGTTTTGCAACCCAATTTTTTTGGTCCAGCTGATTAGTGAAGTCCTGAGTGCCGTCTACTACCCAAGGGTTGTCAAAGTGCTGTCCCAAACGGCCAGAAAATTCGTGGTGCCGTCCATCCCTCCCCAAACACTCAAACGACCACGTCGGAGCTCCGCATTTGTCTTCCCTTGGTAAACTTTTCTTCCTACATTTATATCTTCCTAATTCACCCTTCAAGTGTGGTTATATTTGGAGTCACAAAGCTCATGTCAAGCTCTTCACCGCTAAAGCCTAGTAATTAGAAGAGTTGTGTGAGGGATCTTTCATATCCTAATCTTATTGTTAGTATTGGAATTTATTGTTGGAACAATCCATGTATGCAATGTTGGATTACGATGGCTATCTTTTGAACTTAACTTATATGCATGTGAATTAACCTAAGGTAAGTACCACTTAATATTTATCTTATCGTTCAATTCCGCATAAGATCTTACTTATTATGGCCTCTAAATCTAAACGTGCAAACTTCATTAAGAAAATCATTTTTGCATGGGATTGTTTCACATCAGCTATATAATGTTATGACAAATCTAGTGTTGTTGTTGTTATTGTTGTACCCTTTTATCTTTAGGATATGGATAAGAGAATGAGTATAATAAGTTTAAGGGAGATAATTAGCTATGGCATGTATAGGGTTAGTATGATATAATGGTTTGAATTGATATAAGAGGCTTATGTTGTAATTTTCTCTTAGGTTTTGGGAAAGAGGAATTAAGAAGAGGTTGGTGAAGCGACGCTTCAAAGGGCAACAATTGAGATAGGAACCTCTTACTCTACATATTCATGTTCTCTTATGTTTTTATTGTTCCTTTATATTTTTATTCTTTAGTTGATTTGATGCATAGCAAATGCATATGAAATGTCTTTATTATTTGATAGAAATGTAGAAATGCTTTTATGAATCAATGCATAGTTGATGTTTAAAATTCTAAGCATTTCATAGAAGTTTCCTTCATTCATGTACTTACTTCATGCTCAAGGCATATGGTTGTTATAAAAATGCTACATTACATATATATATATATATATATATATGTTTCTATGGAAAGAATATGTAAATAATTGTGCATGTTGAAGGTGGAGTACCAAATATGGTGCGAAAGTACAAATGTGGCTTTTATGAGCAATACGAAACAATATGGCCATTTAGGGAAAAAGATGAAAGGAAATGAATGGCCAAAAAGATGTTTGTGTACCTGATCAGTACACTCTTGGTACTCCAGTACGGTTGTATAAGATAAAGCACGAGTAAGCATATGACATACATAAGACACATGGCATACATAAGGCATATGACATACATAAGACATGGCATACATAAAACACATGGCATACATAAGACATATGAACTATAACTAGCATGTGTAGCAAAACAATCAAGACTTTACACTTCTAACATACATGTAAATCTTCTTTTATAAAAGGCATGTGAAGATGTTAGGGTTGGTGTTTCTTATTGAGAGTTAGCTCACTGCCTTGTATTGGGATATTTTTCAGGAGAACCAGCTGCAAAGAATGGTTGACCGTCCTTTGTTCACCTACAGTCATAGAGAACCGGATGACAAGTTCCTCTTATGTTTTTTTTAGTTGATGTTTACACATTTTGGATTATTTGGCATGTTTGAGAAATTTTAAAGCCCCCTTTGTATATTTGAATGATACAAAATGATATGCAATGTTTATTATATATTTGGAAAATTTTAGAGGCGCTTTTAGTTTCTTGTGAAGTGTTTAAAGAGAAGTTTATGTTCTGAACGTCCGATTCCGTTCCCGCCTCGTCTACACGAGATCACCGGGCGAGGTCGTGACATTTCAAACCATACTTGCAAGATGGAGCATTCCTAAAACATTGTTTGTTATACATTAGAATGGATCGAGCTGTTGAGCTTGTACAAAGGTCAATACTCCTAGCGCCAGTCAACGTCTTCCACCTACGGTAACTAATGTCCTTTAATTAATATCCTACTCCATGACAATAATCGCCCTCTATCCACCAACAAGCACTAGCATACAAACTTCTATTGATCGACATCATACCCTTTATGTCAATCATCAACCATTCACCGATACAAAACATTTACTACCTGAATTTGTGGTTGAACATCACTCGATGATCCCATAACACAAAATGTCAATCATCATCATTCATCAACATCGACGGCCAATGCCCAATGTCTTTCATCAATGTTGCCAACTCCTAATGCTACCTCAAGAGATTGTCTCCAACTACATTTTATATTATATCCTTATCTTCTCTAGTTAACAAAGATGGTTGAATCTTTGTAAACTCAAAACACAATTAATGAATATATTTTGTTCGAGCAAGGCTCTTTATTTTCAACTTTTTGAATTTTCCACATTAAAAATATTGTCAGCTTGATTCATGCAACTTACCTCTCTCTATCTGTATGAATAGGATCTTCCTATAAGCTAAGACATAATACTTTATTGCTTTGAATTTTCAACCAATCAACACTTATGCAATGAATTAGATGAAAGCTACAAATTATTTTAGTTCTAGCAGAAATCCTGGCTTTAGTAAATAAAAGAAATTATTCTATTAAAATCATAAAATAGTCCTACTACGAAGGTAACTTCGTGGAGTACATATAGTAGCAGCTATAGAAACATTTTAATCAATTTCTATGTACAATATTATAAAAAATTAACTTTCATCACGACCTCCTGTCATTCCTCAACACATAGAAACACAATTGCAAACACAAGATTGAAAACAAAACTTTTCTTCTATGCAAAAAAATAAGAAATTTATATAAACTACTGTTATTGAAGTTTTATGAAACGAAAACCAAATTGATGTTAACTTATGTTCGCCTTGTATATGCCATCATCTAAACACCAGACGCTTTCTAATAATTAAGAATTTAGTAATCTAGCATGTAAGTCCTAAATGATGAGGAACTGAGCACCATTAAACTAATTAAAAAGCTGAGGAGAATAACATAGCCTTAATGAGTTTGATATCTGATGCCCTTATAGAAAAGAGGTTTAAATAAGTAAAATGAGCGATTTGCCTTTACTACTGGACTTTAGACTAGATCATTTACAAATTCTTAAATATTTATAGCATCCGTGCCATATTCGACAACTAACGAAAAATTAATATTGCAAGAACATTAGCAATCAAAAAAATTGAAAATATTATGGATCATAAGACGTTAGAAAAAGCTCAAACACCAAACATTGTGAACAAATAACAACAGAAGCATCCCAGCAAGTGAAGCAATATTTGGCACTTCTCCTACAAGGCCACTTATTTTAAATATGCCATGAAAGTCAAACAAATAGCTTAATAGATCAGGCAATGAACTCACACACTTTACAGAAAGCTTCTTGATAAGAAAAATTGAAAGTAGAAAAGGAGTAAATTAAATAAGCAAAACAAGACGTGGTATTAGGAAAGTAGTGTCATGCCCCAATAAAAGCAAGAAAAAACCTGCCAGAAGTCACCGGAAGTTTCTGGGTTTTAATATGAAGACAAACCTGAAAAAAATTGACATGCACTTAAATAAAAGTAGCTTTCCATTAAATATATAATAGAATGGATGGTATACTGATATACTAAACCTGTCCTGATATGCTATCTAGTGTGTACCAGATAGCTCCAGTTTGACCTTCATTTTCAATAGGAATAATGACAGAACCAAGCACTGTGCTTTTCCATATTATGTCCCAGTCATAAATTGTGACACTAATCTGAAAGTATCGCACAGAAAATTAAAAATGATCACATGAAAGACAGGCCTGTGGTTTCAAGATGCATAAACAAAATATGCTGAAATAACATCTGATGAGGGGCTGCATAAAGTACAAGAGTTTTGTGATTAATCTTGATTCAGCAATGGAATTCCCAAAATTCTTAAAAAAACATTAACTTCTTACTCCAAGAAATAACAGTTCATGAGCAGTAGAACAAAAATGAAAGTGCGGGGCGGATTATCTTATCGAAAAGAAAAATCTTCTGCATCAAAAGAAATACTTGTAACAAGACCAAAATGTGTAGCACATTATGTTCCCTGTCATGCTATTAGAGCACCAAAGCGAAATTTAGAAAATATATTTAATATACTTACCGACTGGGTTTCTTTACACACCATTGTGCCACAACAGGTACATAAATATATGATATACTTCGTAGGGATGTGTTCTGGTCATTTGTCACCACCATCAGGTCCATTTTGCATGTTTTGTATTAGAACATGCGGCTGGATGCTACCTTATGAAGCTTTTTCTATATGAACGAGGATTACAGAATGTGGTCTTTAAGTTCAATAATAGGCAAAGGCTGATATGTTGATTGAGGGTTTACTCAAATTGCATTGAATCTACTGCTTAGATTCTCAACATGTTGATCAGTAGCAAGCCAGCTAATTATTGGAGGCTGTTACAAGAGGTTTCTGTTAGGCCGGTCCAACCTGGACCGGCCCAACCTGGACCGGCCCAGCCAGTCCGGGTCTTCTCCAGGCAGAAGCGGGACAGAGACCCGACGGAAGAGAGAAAGGGCTTGGGGGTGGGGTCCACTTGCAATTCAAACAAAGTTTAAGTGTTTTTGGAGGGAGAATGAAGGGTAGAGATGTCCTTTTGCTTTTGTTTTGAATTAGATTGTATTAAGAGGGAGTAACCTAGGTTTGAGTTTTTCATCTTGATTTTGAATGTGATTTGGAGATCTAGTTTTTTTCTCTTGGGCTCTAGGCTACGGCTAGAGATTTGGAGTCTTTCCTTCCTCTTGAATCGAAGGAAAATTGTATCTTTCTTGTCTTTTGCATCGACTAGTGGAATACAATCGTTTGCTATTGTTTTCCTATTATTTTCTTACGTGTTCTCTCAGATTTTTCCGCTGTTTTTGGTGTTTGATGGCTGTTTTCCCATAGAAAACAGCGGGATACTTGTGATTTGGCTTAGATCCGATAGGAATCACTTGAAATACTCAAGTGGTACCTATCAAATTGGTATCATAGCGAGATCCGGGCGGTGGAGGGCTGTTTTTTCCACTGTTTTGCTGCAGTTTTCGCAGATTTTTGGTGGATCCGGAGGCATCTCGTTGGTTCCCATGGCATCTAAGCGGGTAGAAGTCTTGGAGACCGAGATGGGTCAACTTAAGGCGGATCTGGAGGAGAAGATGGCCACATTTAGCGAGAATGTGGAAGGGAAATTCATGGCCTTGGAGGAGATGATGAAGAAATTGTTGGAAGGGCAAGCACAGGCGGTGCCAGCAGAGGAAAGAGGAGAAGGTAGTGGGAGCAGGGGTAAGGAGAAGGTGAATCCAGAAGAGGAAGAGGAGGTGGAACTGCTTGACAGCAACGGGAGGATGCCACCTCGGGAGTCCATCAGGCGAGAAGAACATGACAGAAGGAGAGACTTCCGGGAAGGAAGAGAAGATGACTGGCGACGTCGGAGGCCCGACCCATTGGACCGGCCGTGGGGGATCTATAACCACCATGGCGGGGCACGAGGGGAAGATGGCTACCGGCGGCCAAGGAGGGAGGATGAGCCCCGATATGGAGAAAGAGGAACTTGGGAAGACCCCATAGCTTGGGACAGAGGAGGCCATGGGGGGAATAGGGCATACGGGGTGGACACGAGGGCCAAGAAGCTGAAAATGCAAGTATTCAAGGAGGGAAATGTGGATGAGTGGATCCACAAGGTGGAGAGGTATTTTGCAATGAACTGCCTGATGGAGGAGGAGAGATTGATGACTGCTAGTATGTGCTTGGAGGGGCGGCATTTGCCTGGTTCAAGTACATGGATAAGTGGGAACCGGTGAGGTCCTGGAGGGAATTCAAGGAGGCTATCATGGAGAGATTCAGGGGGAGCAGCCCATGGGAGATATCAGAACAGTTCTACGCCCTCACTCAAGAGGGAACAGTGGAGGAATACATGAAGAAATTTGAGAGTTTAGTGGGAGACATGGAGGGCATCTCAAACAGTACTTTGGGGGGAAATTTTATGAAGGGCCTCAAACCAGAAATTAGGGATGCTGTGAAGGTCATGAGACCAAGAGACCTAAGGGAGGCAATGGAGTTAGCTCAGCTGGTGGAGAACCAGAAGACCAACGCCCGAACTTGGAGGAACACGCACTCAGGAGGGCCCACCAGGACAACCCCCACTTACTTGGCTCCAAAAGGGCCAAGCCCTAGTTTCCCTAGAGAGAGTGGAAAGGAGAAGAGCGGGGTGACCAGATCTGCTGGAAGCTTCAAGAAATTGACTGAGGAAGAGATGTAGGAGAAGAGGGCCAAGGGCCTTTGTTTCAGATGTGAGGAGAAGTTTGTTCCAGGGCATAGGTGCAAGGATCGCGCCCTTCGGGCTCTCACCGTCTATATAGACGAGGCGCCTGAAGAGTGTGATGATTCTGATGAGGAGCAGATTGATCCCCAGTTGGAGGTAGCCGAGGTCTCCCTCAATTCGATGTTGGGATTTACTCCTAGCCATACGATGAAGGTGAAGGGGAAGATCCTTGGGAGGGAGGTAGTGGTCCTGATTGACAGTGGGGCAACCCACAATTTCATATCCACCCAAGTGGCAGAGGAGCTAGGGATGGAGCCTACTGAGACAGGCAGTTATGGGGTGATGATGGGGACAGGGAAGATTGAGTCCAGCACCGGGATCTGCAAGGGGGTGGAGATGAGGCTACAAGAGATCAGGGTGGTAGAGGACTTCCTACCCCTGAAGTTGGGTAGCACAGATGTTATTCTGGGCATAAAGTGGCTACAGACCTTGGGTGAAACCAAGGTGAACTGGGGGACCATGGTGATGGAGCTGATGGTAGAGGGGAAGAGAGTGAAGCTAAAAGGGGAACCAGGATTGTCCAGAGCCGGAGTGTCACTCCGATCAATGGTGAAAATCATCCATAAAGGAGGAGGATTCCTTGTGGAGCTGCAGAGCCTGGAGGAGCAGGAGGAGGGGGAGGAAAAGCTCATTCCCACGGTGGTTCAGCCTCTTCTGCAGGAATTTGAGGATGTGTTCCAACCTCCGGTGGGACTACCACCTGACAGGGAGCAGGAGCACCAGATTATCCTGAAAGGGGGAGTATCTCCTATCAGTGTGAGGCCTTACAGATACCCTCAGGTGCAGAAAGATGAGATTGAGAAGCTGGTGGGAGAAATGCTAGAAGGAGGGATCATTCAGCCCAGTGTGAGTCCCTTCTCTAGTCCAGTTCTGCCTGTAAAGAAGAAGGATGGGAGTTGGAGGTTCTGTGTTGATTATAGGGCTCTCAACAAGGAGACAGTGCCTGATAAGTTTCCTATCCCTGTGATTGACGAGTTGATGGATGAGCTACATGGATCAGCTTTGTTCACCAAGGTCGATCTGAAATCAGGCTACCACCAGATCAGGATGAGGAAGGAGGATGTGCAGAAGACGGCCTTCAGGACTCATGAGGGCCACTACGAGTTTCTGGTGATGCCTTTTGGCCTCACCAACGCACCTGCCACATTCCAGGCCTTGATGAACCGAATCTTCAAGCCACACCTCCGCAGGTTTGTGTTGGTATTTTTTGATGACATTATAATCTATAGCAGAACTGAGGAGGAACACCTAGAGCACCTGAGAGTGGTGTTGGGAGTGCTGAGGGAGCATCAGCTGAAGGCCAACTTCAAGAAGTGTGACTTCGCTCAGGCACGGGTGGAGTACCTAGGGCACGTGATATCCCAGGAGGGAGTTGCTGCAGATCAGTCCAAGATAGAGGCAATGCAG
This sequence comes from Dendrobium nobile, assembly GCA_022539455.1. Classification (NCBI taxonomy): domain Eukaryota; kingdom Viridiplantae; phylum Streptophyta; class Magnoliopsida; order Asparagales; family Orchidaceae; genus Dendrobium; species Dendrobium nobile. The sequence goes on from CM039719.1 coordinate 11,207,719, forward strand.
GCATGGCCTCAACCCAAGACCTTGAAGGGGCTCAGAGGGTTCTTGGGACTGAAAGGCTACTACAGGAGATTCGTGAGGGGATACAGCTCCATAGCGTGGCCACTGATAGAGCAGTTGAAGAAAGACAACTTCTTATGGGGGGAAGCAGCTTCAGAGGCTTTTGAGAAACTGAAGAAGGCCATGACGACGGTGCCAGTACTTGCTCTGTCAGACTTCAATCAGGCGTTTGTGGTGGAGACAGATGCTTCAGGCTATGGATTGGGAGCAGTGTTGATGCAGAACCACAGACCCATAGCTTACTTCAGTCAGGTACTGTCGTCCCGGGCTAGGCTGAAGTCTGTCTACGAGAGAGAGCTGATGGCTATTGTACTGGCCATCCAGAAGTGGAGACCTTACTTATTGGGCAGACACTTTATTGTCAGGACTGATCAGAGGAGCCTGAAGTACTTGTTAGAGCAGAGGATGATCACAGAGGAGCATCAGAGGTGGTTGTCCAAGCTGCTGGGATATGATTTTGAGATCCACTATCGGCCGGGACTAGAGAATAAGGCAGCGGATGCCTTATCACGTTGTATGGGGGAGCTCCAGGAGATTGTTGTATCAGTACCAGTACTGATAAATTGGGGAGCCATCAAAGAGGAGAGCATTCAGAATGAGGAGCTAAGGAAAATCAAAGAAGATGTGTTATCATATGGGAACAGCCACCCAGGCTACTCAGTTGTGGGAGAAAGATTGTACTATCAGGGAAGGAGTGTGAATCCAAGGTCTTCCATTCATATCCCCCAACTGCTACAGGAGTTTCATGGGAGTGCCATAGGAGGGCATTCAAGAGTGCAAAAAACTTATAGCCGATTAGCTGCTGAATTGTACTGGAAGGGGATGAGGAAAGATGTAGAGGAGATGGTGGCGAAGTGTGATATCTGCCAGCGGAGCAAGTACCTGACGATGACACCAGGGGGATTACTACAGCCTCTGACCCTACCAGAGAAGGTTTGGGAGGAGATTACTATGGATTTTATTGACGGGCTCCCAAAATCAGAAGGCTACACAGTTATACTTGTAGTGGTCGACAGACTGAGCAAATATGCTCATTTCACTCCCTTGAGACACCCGTACACAGCGGTGTCTATAGCAGCAGCATTTGTGAGGGAGATAGTCCGCCTGCATGGGGTACCAGAGTCCATTATTTCTGATAGGGACAAGGTGTTCCTGAGCCATTTTTGGAGGGAGATATTTAGGATGCAGGGAACAGTATTGAAGAGGAACACAGCCTACCATCCACAGACTGATGGGCAGACGGAGGTGGTGAATAGGATCTTGGAGACATACTTGAGGTGTTTTGTGTCTAAAACACCAAAGCAGTGGGCCAAATGGCTAGCTTGGGCAGAATACTGGTACAATACCTCCTTTCACTCGGCGACCAAGATGACACCTTTTAAGTTGTTATATGGGAGGGACCCCCCGCATTTGGTACACTACAGCCATAGTAGTACTCCAGTATCTGCAGTGGATCAGCATTTGAAGGAAAGAGATCAGGTGTTGGAAGAGCTCAAGAGGCATTTACTTAGAGCCCAGCAACTTATGAAGAAGCAGGCAGACAGCAAAAGGAGAGATATACAGTTTGCAGTTGGGGACAAGGTCTACTTGAAGCTCCGACCATACCGACAGAGGACTATGGCCCAAAGGAGAAATGAGAAGCTCGCAGCAAGATATTTTGGCCCTTTTGAAGTGGAGGAGAGAATTGGAGAGGTGGCCTATAGATTGAGGCTTCCTCCAACAGCCAGAATACACCCCATTTTTCATGTCTCACAGTTGAGGAGAGTGGTGGGGGAGCATGCAGTAAGCCCAGAGTTGCCCAGCACATTGAGGGAGGACATGGAAGTGACATTGGAGCCTCTAGCGGTAGAAGGAGTGCGCATCAATGTGAAGGGGGAAAAGGAAGTGAAGATTAGGTGGAGCGGCCTCCCAGACTATGAGGCCACCTGGGAGCCACAGGAGAGGATTGCAGAGCAGTTTCCTGCTTTCCACCTTGAGGACAAGGTGGTACTTTGGGAGGGGGGTAATGTTAGGCTGGTCCAACCTGGACCGGCCCAACCTGGACCGACCCAGCCGGTCCGGGTCTTCTCCAGGCGAAAGCGGGACAGAGACCCGACGGAAGAGAGAAAGGGCTTGGGGGTGGGGTCTACTTGCAATTCAAACAAAGTTTAAGTGTTTTTTGAGGGAGAATGAAGGGTAGAGATGTCCTTTTGCTTTTGTTTTGAATTAGATTGTATTAAGAGGGAGTAACCTTGGTTTGAGTTTTTCATCTTGATTTTGAATGTGATTTGGAGATCTAGTTTTTTTCTCTTGGGCTCTAGGCTACGGCTAGAGATTTGGAGAGTCTTTCCTTCCTCTCGAATCGAAGGAAAATTGTATCTTTCTTGTCTTTTGCATCGACTAGTGGAATACAATCGTTTGCTATTGTTTTCCTATTATTTTCTTACGTGTTCTCTCAGATTTTTCCGCTATTTTTGGTGTTTGGTGGCTGTTTCCCCATAGAAAACAGCGGGATACTTGTGATTTGGCTTAGATCCGATAGGAATCACTTGAAATACTCAAGTGGTACCTATCAGCTTCTGAGGTGGCATCTCTATATACACATCTTGACTTCGTCAGGAAGATTAGTGAAGTGCAAAGTGGTTTATGCACTTTGGTGTGTCTAGGAGATATCTGTACTTGTGCCCACAGTGGTTCGTTGTACCTACACCATATCCTATGCTCACAGTGGTTCGTTGTACCTACGCCATATCCACTGTTGTTATCCACAAGTGTTCATTTGTAGGGCATCGTTGTATCCACTACGACCTCCTGAAGGTATTTGTAGAAGACCCATTGACATCAGTACCATATCCACCTTTCACCAATCTCAGGTGGGATTTGTTGGGTTGAATTTGTGATGCGGACATCGGCACGAAAATCTGGCGCATCTATCACAGGAGGCATCGTAAATCGACGGCTCTGATTTAAGTTGTCATTTATGAATTATTTTCTGCATTTTAGTTTCTATTTTATGTTATTTCCTATTTTACCCCTAGGTTAATTTATTTGAGTGTTGTAGCTCGAGGGGCAATTTTGTATTTTTTTTATTTTCTCATGTTGTGGCCTATATATGGCCTTTAGCTATTGTAATAAGATGATTAATTTGATATGAAAAATTTTTGTGTTCCATACTTTGTTCTTGGGAGAGAATGAGAGTGAGATTTCTATGAGAGAAATCGAGAGTTTCACCAGCCGCAGGATGGGTCCGGGCTCGTGACGTGAAGTCCCTTGGAGAAGGGCAAATGAATCACCCACCAACTTTGGAGACGGCCGGGTTCGTGATTTTCTCTTTGTATTTTCGTCTTCATCCACCACCCTCCTCTTTGCATCTTTCGTTTTATCTTAGATCGTTGTTTTGTTTTGTCATCTTTTCTTCCTCCCTCAACTTCACAATCCAAGCTCCATACCGAGCTCACCAAAAAGCCACCGGCCACTCATCCAAGAATTCCAGCTTCACCCGCCGGCAATTCCTTAGGCCGACGCCCACCAACCCCCACCACCCCCTCTCTTCCTCCTTGGAATAAAGAAGTTTCCTAATTAGGAGAGGCTCACAATTAATGACAATTCAAATTCAAAATTTGAATTTGAATTAGCATTAATTACTCCTTAAATTTGTCCCTCCAATTAAGCCAATAACCATTAATTTAAATTTGAAATTTAATTTCAGATTTAAATCAATTAATCACTTAATGCTCCCAATTAATGACAATTCAAATTCAAAATTTGAATTAGCATTAATTACTCCTTAATTTCCTCTCCCCTCTTCCCCCTTCCTTTGCCTAATTAAGAGCCAATTAATGCTCCTAATTAACTCCCTCATTCACTCAAAAGCTCTTTGGAAATAATTCAAAAATCTGAGATTTTTTTTTCTTGGCCGAAATCTCAAGGCTACCGTTAACTCCTTTTCAAATCCTATTTCTTTTATTTCTGGAATTAAATCCCGGTTTACCAACTTCTCTCTTACCCGCTGCCCCCTAGTTCTCCTCTCCCCTTAATTTGATTTTGATTCAATTTGCCACCTAAGCATTGGAAATCAACTCCTGAGGCTCCCCACAGCTGTCCACGAGATTCTCCACTCCATCCTCCAATATCTCAGCCGCTCATTAGGGAGAAATCCCTGGAAATTCCGCCTCCTCCATGCTGGCCAGATTTCTGGATTGATCCCTCCCACAATCCTAAGGTTGGAATCCATGATAGCTGCTGTCCAGAACGTCCCAAGCAATAGAATTTGCTGTCAGATTTTGGAGAAGGAAAAAATCTGAAATTTTCTCAGATTTTGGGATCCAAAATCTGAAGCTATTTTCAAACTTTGGTCAAGAGGCTTGGAGTTTATTTTCTCTTCCAAGTGTAAGAGGTGTTTGGAATCTGAAACTGTTTTCAGGTTCTACAAGAGTTGGTGCTTGTTCTCCCTCCTCTTTCAAGAAAGAAAACTGAAACCTCTCAGATTTTTGTGAAATCTGAACTTGCTGTCAAGAAAAATTGGGGAGGAGATTTGTCCCTAGCAAAGCCCCTTCTCGTTCTGCATCAATTTGTTTGTAGGAATGAGTGTTTGATTGCTTGTCTCCAGTATTGCCATCTCAATCAACAGGCGTTGTAGGGACTGTCGTAGGGGTTCGTTGCATCCATCTTGCAAAGTACTTTGAGTCACTATTGACCGTACGAATGTCCTTGTAGTTTGAGTTTCCTCGTATGATCCAAGTTTTGTCCTTTGCATGTGTTTGAATTCAAGTTCAATTTCATTAAGACTTGAGTTTCAAACTCAGTATTAGTCTTCAACATTCATTCAAGTCTTCTACTGCCATATTGAGTTCATCCGGATTTGAATCTAATGCTTACAAACCCAAACTTCACTCGGCGTTGTACAGTTCAAGTTCAAATCCATAGTTTCTTGTTGTCCGCATCTCGTTCCAGTTTTGAGTTCAGCATACAAGTTCAAGTTGATTGTTCAAATTCAGATTCATCTGGATCTGAGTTCATCAAGTTCATAAGCCCCATTTGATGTTATACACTTCAAGCTCAAAGTACAAGTTCAAATGTCCCCTGCAGTCCAAGTCTTGTTCAAGATCTTTCTGAGGTCCTTGCAAGTGCAATGTCATTTGTCCAAGTTTGATTTGAGTTCAGTTCCAATTTGATTTCATTTTATTTGGATTTGACCTTTAGTTAATCATTTGAGTTCAGGTTCTGGTCCACAAGTCATTGTTCATTGGAGTCCAAGCTCTTGTTTCTTGTTATTTTTGAGTTCAAACAGGTTCGGGTCCGAGTTCAAGTTCAGCTTGTTCAAATTCTGCCCAATTCTCCTGTTTCAATGAAAATTTCGGTAGCCTCCCGGCGACTCTCCCGTTTAGGGGAAAAACCAAGAGGCAACCTCCCCTCGACGCTACGTGAGCGCTTCAGGTAGGTGTCAAAAGTGACACCGTGGTCGCATATTTTATTTAAAATCCCCGCCCGCTACGTGAGCGTTTAAGGGTGTGGAGCACGAGTCAGAAAAAACACAGATTTGCCCCCTCTACACTACGTGAGCGTTCGGGGGTACTTATGTATATATAAAAAATATTATGTATCCTCCTCGCCGCAAGCGTCGCACCGGTTTCCCGCCCTACAACGCTACTTGAGCGTCTCAGAGGTTTGTCGGCTCGTTGCAAGCATTGAAGAGGGATCCTTAAATTGTCGCAAGCATCGCACCGGTTTCCCACCCTACAACGCTACGTGAGCGCCTCAGGGGTTTGCCGGCCCGTTGCAAGCATCGAGAAAAGAATCTTAGGCGATTTTTCGCCTCGTCGTAGGCATCGCACTAGCTTCCCTCCCTACAACGCTACGTGAGCGCGCAGGGGGTTTACTAGTTCGTCGCGAACGTCGAGGAGGAAATCTAGGTTTAGGGGTTATACCTTCGGGATCGGTGGACCGGTGGTGGAGGCTCGTGGATCGAGGCAAAGAGGCTCGTGGATCGAGTCGGGAGAAGGCAATCATTTTCAATTAATGATAATTAATTATTTAATTATAATTAACCATTAATTATATTTAATTATAATTAAAGTTATTTAATTATAGTAAATTATAACTAAAAATAACTAAATAATTAATTAAATTAACTATAATTAACTATTTAATTATAATTAATCTAGTAATTATAATTAATTATAATTAGTTATACTTAATTATAATCGATAATAATTAATAGTAATTAATGATAATTAACTGTTAAATATAATTAATAATAACTAATAATATTTAATTATAATTAATACAATTAATAACTACTTATAATTAAAAATAATTATTAAATTAATTATAATTAATATTAGTTAATTAATAATAATAAAATAAATAATCTCTCCTTCTCTCTATCTCTCTGTTCAGCGGATTTAAGGGATTTAGTCGTGGAAGCACGGCAAGGGAGAAGGTTACCTACTCAACCAACGAGCTCCTATTGTTGCTTCCGATCGAATAGGAAGGGAATGTCGTCGCCGGAGCCAAGTCGAACAGCCACGAAGGAGTCGAAGACGCGATGAGAGGGAGAAAGTTCCCTGCGCAGTCGGTGAGCTCCCGTCTTCCTCCGATCAAAATGTCTTAACTTCCAATTCAACAGGAAGGGAGAGCATAGAAGGAGCGGGGTCGGACGGCTTCGGCACACGATGAGAGGAAGTTATCTTCACGCGGGCGAGCTCCTGCCTTGCTTTCGATCAAACAGGCAGGTAAAGTCGTCTCGGAAGCGAAGTCGAGCGACACTGGAGGAGTCGGAGAAGCTCACGATCGGCGAGCTCCTGCTCTCATTTCCGATCAAAATGTCGTAACTTTCAGTTCGACCGAAAGGAATGTCGCCAAAGGAGCGAAGTTGAACAACCAGGAAGGAGACGAAGAGGGAGAGAGGTCGAGAGCGAGAGCTGAAATCGGCCGAACGAGGCCGAAGGCCTCGTTTCCTTCGGCTATTTAACGACGTATTCGCGTCGTGTAGACGATGTGGGAGACGCAATCGCGACGTGCCAGCGATGTGGGGGGAGAATAGACGTGCGACGCGGTCTCAACGTGCGACGACGTGCTTCGGCAGTGCAAGTGGGATTTTTTTTTGATTTTTTTGATTTTTGATTTTTTTTTGTTTTCTTTCATAGGTCAACATTACCGTAATAACGATGATTAAAATCTTTAAGTATTTCGAGTACAAAGGCAACTCGATGTACGAAAAAGGACACCTCCTGGCAGAATGTAAAAGGGATTTGAGCAAATTCCAACTAAGCTTATTGGTGTTCCAAAATTCCTTCTCGATCCTTTACTCAGGAAGGAAAACAACTATGGCATCCACAAATATCAAAAATATCAAGTCTACTACATTGATGATCTCAAAAGGGGTTCTTTTCAAAACAACAAACTTCAAAGTCTAGAAGAACCCTTCCCCGGTGAATGAGAAAGGGGGAGTCAACATCAAGATTCAAGACGCACGCCACCGGATCTGCAACACTCATACGAGCAGACAGAAGGAGTCCACAAATTTTAACGCCACGCCACCGGATCTGCAACACTCATACGAGCAGACAGAAGGCGTCCCCAAATTATAACCCCGCGCCACCGGATCTGCAACACTCATACGAGCAGACAGAAGGCGTCCACAATCTACAACGTATCGCCACCGGACCCGCAATATCCATGCAAGCGGGCAGAAGGCGTTTACAAAATCTTTCAAAATACCCCCGCATAAGCATTATAGTTTGTATACACATAGGTACACTAAAAGGGGGTAAATACAATCTCAACCCGCATAGGCCCCGACGAGCGTACTATTGGTACGTACGTGACGTCTATGGATGTTGCGCGGATCAATAAGTGAATTCTAGTTCGAACCCGATCCTTCTATACGGATTAATACGAGTCGACAGGGTTCAAACAATCAAACGAATACGTGGTTATGGGGACCGATGTATTTGTTTCAATACATTCATATTAGGCCTTCAAGGCCTACAATCAAAAAAAAATCACTAAACAAAGGCACGAAGCCTACAAAACCCGATCCTCCTAAGCAAGTAAATAGGAGTGGACAGTGTTCAAACATTGGATGAATATGCGGTCACGAAATTGACCGGAATATTTATTTTATACATTCATATTAGGCCTTCAAGGCCTACAATCAAGAAAATTCATAAACAAAGGCACAAAGCCTACAAGAAACCCGATCCTCGATCAACAGCTTGGTCGAGTTGACAAAGTTCAATCAAATAAAGAGAAATAACCCCGAACACCCCGATGATGGCCGTGTTGAATGCTAATCTCAACCGGAGGGGTTCACAAATATTTTTTTAAATGCCTCCCACAAGTCCACACAAAATCCAAACTCCGCAAATCCCAAATTCCAAGATATTTAAAATTTGAAATAAATCCATCAATCACTCAAAGCAAAAATTCATCCACCCTCCGCAACAATTTGACGAGGTGGACAAATCAAAAACTACTTCAGCTCACAAAGAGCCAAATGCCTAGTCAAAAATATCACTAGGATCCATTCTCAAACAGTCTCCTGCCAATAGGGACGTGGTACGTGTCCTCTAACCGGCAGTTTTGCCGCCAAATGGCACCGCAGGATAAACGGTTATGACGACCCGGGGCCCTTTGAACCGAGTGGTTTTGCCGCCAAATGGCACCACAAAATATCAGTTATGGCCAGAGCCAATACGTTCCTTATTGGCGTCAAATCCTTGAGATATGAATCAATAGGATACGATTGATCGGGCACAAAGCCCTCTGTTAGCTAAGGTGGATTCAAATTTGTCCCCTTAGGCAAACATCCAACCCAGGTCTACAAGGTTCCATTGGACGAAGCAACCCATGGCTGCCGTCAAGGATCCTTCTGTCAGGTTGGGTCGACTACCTCCTCTGACTAAGTAGACCAGGGACCACGATGGCTCGGGACAACGAAACCATGGGATCTTGATCGGGCCCATCATCCATTCCCCCACCATCCGCTTTAAGTGCAAGATGGTAAAATTTCCAATTTTAAATATCAAACTCTTTCAACCCAAATTCCAAACCCTATGCTGCTACTATAGCCAGATAACACGTATCTCTATACGTATCTGATTGACGACTAGCCTTAATCGAAAGTTCTCTCTCGTTATCGGGAGGGGTAATTAACTATAGAGGCTTACGCCTATAGGAAACCAGAACTCTGATCATAAAATCCTCGTAAAATGAAGGCGAAATCTCTGGGTAGTGTCTTATCTACAAACCCATCTTCCTTCCAAAATTACCTCAGAACTTATTCAGTTAAAACTCCCTCGCCGAATAAAAAGAAAGCGGGCGGAGGCCGGGGCCGAATTTTCGGAGCCCACAGGTAATTGTATTGTTTCTTCTAATTGCTATTACAAATTATTTATTTTATCGTTGCTTCTAATTCCATAGCAAATGATTTATTTTTCACATATAAAATGATTGATCATTTCAAATTAAATTAGCATCTTATGTTTTACATAAGGTTAATGAATGGTTATAAATGAAATGGCTAGATAGACATACTTGTATGTGCATGTTGAATTGATAAAGCACACCCCTTATGGTACTTGGTTGGGGAAGCAACTTGCGCTCGTAAATGGAAAATGTGATGTAATCAAAAAATATAGGGGAACCTATATTTTTTTATCACAAAAAAGAAAACGGACTTCTACCGACGAAAATGACTAAGGAGGAGAAAAGAGAGACGAACAAACTCTTACATTTCAAATTAAAGAAATAAAAAGAAATTAAAATTACAAACTCGACTCGATCTCAAAGACGACACCCTAAAGTTGCTTCACTTAAAGAAGAGGGATACAGGTGGAGTGGCACTTGCGGAGAGACGAAAGAGGTTAGAAGCCCGAGAAGAAAGGTTGGAAAGAGCCCGCAGGATTTCCGGAGGGGATGACAAAGAAGGGTGGAAAGAGCCCGCAGGATTTCCAAAGCAACCCGCAGGTTAACAGATTTTTTCCAAAAATCACATATCATTCAACTTTTTTCAAACATAAACAATCCCCCATATATATAGGTATGAAAGGGAATACAAAGAGACACATTACATTAACTTAACACTTAATTCAAAGCATTAAACACATAGAAAACTCCCCCCCAAGCTCACGGTTAAACACCCAAACCAGGAACCAAGGAGACAGCCACGGGAGACGAGGGGAACCGCACGGACCGAGGGCCACGGCCACGGGAAACGAGGGACAGACACGGAAGGAGCCAGCCGTGAGATCCCAAGAGGCATACACAAAAATCAACATCCCATGAAGGAAACCAAGGAGTCACTTCATGGGAAAAGACACTTCTTGGAATTCCAAAGGTCGGTTTGGAATTCCAAGAGTTAACATCAATTAAAAACATAAAAAGCATAAAAAGTACATTAAATATAAAGATAACTATGAGCTAAAAATCCTAGCTAATAAGGAGCTAACCCCTAGTTCAATAAATGAACTAAAGCCTAGCTCATAAATGAGCTAAAATTCTAGCTCAATTGGATTGAGCTAGTAGACTCAAGGGAAGCCAAAATCTGAATTATTTTGGACTTGTGTTGACCCCCCCTTTGTCTACATCAAAATGTTATGAAAAAGGAAAATGAAATGGAAAAGTAATACCTTTTGTGACACTATTTTTTACGGTATCTTCTGTGACGGTTGTATTATTTATAAAAAATGATAAAGATATGAAATATGCATAATATTGATGAACATGCTTAAAATGTTTAATTAGAATTACCTTATATTTTGAAATGAGCATGCATATTATTTCAAAAGCCTTTTGTTACAATAATTTAGAAGCATGATTTACTCACTAAGTTATTTTATGACTTACTTTTTTAATGAAAAATATTTACAAGTATTATTCAAAAGCTTAAAATGAGTAGAATATGAGAGAATGTGTATCGTAGGCGCAACACTGTGAGGAAAAGGTAATTATTGTAAATGTTTTTATTTAGAGGTTTTTAGTGACTCTTTTAGTTTATTGGTGATAGTTTTAGCAATTAAAAATTTAATCAACCATCTGACCGTTTGTAACTACCTAGTTGATTCGAGCCTCCTGACCAGGTCGTCAGGTCGTGACACACCACCTCAACATACAAGTTTCAAGTCAACTTCCCTTGTTTTCTCAAGGTTATGACAACACAAATATTTTCATTTGTTCCAATAGCAGTGAATCCTTAAATATCCTGTACACCATTGGACACTGTGAGCTAGGCCCATTTTTTAACGAAAGAATTGGAACTTTGGATTATAGTCAGATAGATGATATTTGATATGGAACAGCATTAAACTTCCTCAAATTTATTTTGACTTCATCAAAAAGTAGAAAAGACAGTAAAAATAAATCTTAATCTCTCGTCACGGTATTCCTAAAAAAAATGATGTTTCAAAATCAGCAAAAAAAAAGTGATCGGTTAGGAGCTCAAGCATGATACTTGTTCGATGCAGTCATTAATATTGAAATAATGGGGCAAGGGCACATCAAACTAACCTGGACAGGAAGAGCATCAACAAAAAAATTAAACTCTTCTCCCCACATTGGATTTCTCGAGCCAGGAACCATTGAACTAGAAAAGCATTGAGAAAAAAAAAATGCTCAAGACGAAATCCCAGCAGATTTACCGTCATTGTCATGTAAATAAACATATACGAAAATAAAAAAGCATACCATTCTAACATGGAAACAAGTTATATGCAGTACTAATAATAACTGAAAAGTAGGAAAATTAACAACCTCGATGTTCTTCGAGAATTTGACATGGAAGTGTTGTTAAAAAAATTTAAAGATAAAAGCAAATGTTAAGTCCTCACCTGAGAAAAAGATGTAAATCCAGTTTGATGAAACATATTGGTCACTAGTGATAGATTAACTTATTTTGACAGAAGAAATGTATACACTAGTAATTTGATGGAGCCCACTTCAAGCAATAAGTAGAAGAATTTATTGATTTAATTATTCAATGATTCTTGAGTAAAAACTACGTGTAAATAGAAATGTAAGGAGGTGATCCACAATCTTCCCATAAACTACAAATAAATACTTTCAAAACAAAGAATGACCAAAAATGAAAAATGACAAAACATGATCCGAATATTTAAACAGTACCTCTATTACATTTAATGAAATACAAAGAAGGAAAGATCAATGCCTTGGATCAGTGAGATGGATAAAATTACAAAAAGTACATAAGAATAATACTTTTGAGCAATGACCTGGACAAAGCAAAAATGAAAGCTCACTGGAAAAGTGTTGGCGAAAGGATAAATTTGAGGATCTCATCAACATCTCATAATTCCCCTCAAACTGGGTAGCAATTATCAAACAAAAACAACTTAGCTTTGAGAAAATCCATGCATCGTCACCACCCTTAATAATTAGTCAAACCATTTAAAGAATGTTTGCTTAAGATCTTATAAGGTTTTTCGAAGCTTGCAAACTTTGTCAACATTGACTTGACTCTCACTCAGGGGAAACAAACATATAGACATCTTATTCGATATCATCATTTAGAAAAATATTTTTTACTATCAAGTAGGTGTAGGGGAATATTTAGATTTTGGAGAGAACCGAATGAATGGACTTAAGTTTAACAACCAGGGCAAATGGCTCCCCATAATCTATCCCATAAAATTTGGTGAAACCTTCGGCCACCAACCAAGCTTTGAATTTGTTCAAACAACCGCCAATTTTATCTTTAATGGAAAATTTTCACTTACAACTGACTGGCCTCTTTTGTTTGGAAGTTTAGTCATTTCCAATGCACCGTTCCTTTCAAGGGCATCAATTTATTCATTTACAACACACTTTCACTGAGTTTGCCCAAGAGCTCCCTAAATATTATTCAAATTTGAACCTCTATTAATGATGTAACAAGGGCATGATAAGTAAGAGCTAGCTTTTCATATTAGATGAAGTTGTAGATAGAGTGCTCAATACAAAATCTAATACATTTCCAGATTGAAATAGCTTGACCAAGATCATATAAAGCTGGTCCAATAGTTATGTTACTGATGTGGAGTTGAGAAGCATTATGTATCAATAGTTTTACTGTCTTCTCTTCGATTTTCAACCTCCTGGAGTATGCAATACTTTCCTTAGTGGTGGCATTATGTATAGAATATGAAGAATGGCAATTGATTTCAGTGAGTTGGTAAGACAGTTTTTTTAGTTGAGTTTATCTGGACCAGTTGGAAGGGCTGGAGTGGTCACAGTAGTAAGCTGGATTTCCCAAAGATGGTATTCCCAAAAATTTTCCCCCTTAATATCATCTTTGGTAAAAAACGTCTACTATTTGAGAAAAAAAAAGGTGACATCCATGACATTATAATTTTTTGTGGGTGGAGAAAAACACTTACACCCTTTTTATTCGATGAGAATCCAAGAAAAATAAATTTGACTTATCTAGGTTCAAATTTGTTGAGATGTTGAGTATTTTGTGGACAAAAGAGGTGCATCTGAAGAATTTGATTGGAATGGAAGCGATGATATGGGCATGTGGGTAGGCTTGCAGGATAACAACGAGCTTACAAATTTAGTATTCAAGAAGTGATGTGAAACTATTCCATACGAAAATGATTTTCTTAATGAAAGTTTGCACGCTTAGATTTAGAGGCCATAATAGGCAAGTTCTTATGCGGAATTGAACGATATGATAAATATTATTAAAAGGCACTTAGCTTAAGTTAAATTACATGAATAAAAGTTAAGTTCAAAAAGATAGCCAACTTAATCCGACATTGCATACATGGATCGTTCCAACAATAAATTCCAATACTAACACTAAGATTAGTCTATGAAAGATCCCTCACACAACTCTTCCTATTACTAGGTTCTAGTGGCGAATAATTGACATGATCTTCGTGAAGATAATAAATTCACATTCAAGGATGCAACTATGAAGATAGAGAGTCGAGTGTCGATTTTACCCAAAGGCAAGAGAGATACGCGCTCTGGCAAGGTAGTATGGTAGTTGGGAATGAAGAGGGCAGCAACCACGAACCTCCTCGCACTTCGCCGAGATTAACTTTCCTCCCAAACGTGGACAGCAGTTGGTGGCTGCAGGGATTTTCCGGGACTGCAGGAATCCTTCGGCAGCAATTGTTTTGACTTTGGAAACCTGTCTGGTCTGCAGGACAGCACGGTCTTGCTGCCGTAATCCTTGTATAGCAGTTAGGAGCTCTCCAAAGGTAAGAAATCTGGTGCAAGGGGCTTCAGAACAATAGTTTCAACCTTCCTCTAGTGCAGAACAGCAAATAGACATTTGGGGGAGAGGGAAAAATCGTAGAGTAGCCTGAAGAGAGGCGGCTAGGTTTGGGAGCCGTGAGGGCTGCTGGTTGGCTTAGTTCGGCTAGGAGAGATTGAGAGGATTAGGTTAAGTGAGGATGAATGAATGAATTAATCAAAATCTGAAATTAATTTCAGATTTTGATTCGTTTAGGAGGGACGTTTAGGAAGGAATTGATTTGAATTTGAAATTCAAATCAAACGGAGTTAAGGCCTTAAGTGGGGAATGAAATTAAGGGGGTTATTTTGAAATTTGAATTTTGGATCAAGGCATTGATGGCATTAAACTAGCATTAAATGGATTTCCCCCTTGATGAGGCCGGCGGCATGTAGAGAGGAAAGGAGGGAGATTAGTGTGAATAAATTAATTTCCAATTAGGAGGATGCCACCTAGGATGAGAATTAGTAACTCCTCATGCCATGAAATTTGAATTGGATTCAATCCAATTCTTTCCTTATTTGGACTTTGGCAATTAAGGAAATTTTGGAGCTCATTCAAATTTGAATTTTCGAAATTTGAAGAACAAGGTGGGTGATGACGTGGAGGTAAGTTATGAGAACTCCAATTTAATTTAATTTGAAATTGGAATTTATCAAATAAAACTTTCCTAAATTGGATTTCCAAATTATGAAAGAATTCGAAATTCGAATTTCAAATTTCAAATTTGGAGCATGCGGGAGGGAGGAGTGGACGGTTGAGGAGGTTGCCGGCAAAGTGACCGGCCGGAGCCGTGAGGGTGGCCGGCGGGTGGACTCCAAGGGGCGGCGGCAATGGAGCTAGGGGAATACTTTGTGGATGAAGAGGGGAGAAAAGATAAAAACAAGAATATACGAGAAAGATAGAGATAACTAACGAACTCACAAAGAGATCGTAAGAACCGCGAACCTCGGACTCTTCCAAAGATTGGCGGGTATTGTGAATTACCCTCCTCGGGCTTCTCCTCTCATGAACTCACTAAGAGATCACGTGAAATCACTAAGAGATCAACAAAAACATGAAACTTTTCATTATCAATAATCATCATCCTTTCCAAGAGGAAGGGGAAGGCTTAAATAGCCAATTACATGAAGGAAAAATAAAAGACATAATTGTCCCTAGGGCCACATAAGACAAAACCCTCAAGTGAGGATAGAAAGGGAAAAGTACAAATAACAAATAAAATACATCAAGATAAGTAAACACGATCGTAGCCATTGATCTTCAATGTCCTCATCAAGAAGGCATACAATTGATGAAAAATGTTACAAATAACATGGTTTTTTCCAAGAAATATTTTAAAACATAAGGTAAAAAAGAAAATTTTGAGTTACTATAATTTATACCTTTTTTTCCGTTCAATACTCCATTTTGTAGTAAAATGTCGGCTCATGTGCACTAACGAAAAATACATTGATTTAATAACAAATTTAGAGTGATGGTGCTCACATCCAAAGGACCTTGAGATCAATTCAATCGAATACAACAAAAATGACAGGCTAAGGACGCAACTGTTGACCTCTATGTATTTAACCGGTAGAACAAAAAAAAATCATCAAAAATCATACCCGGCGGATCCACAATTTCTGCCCGAAATCCCGGATGGAATCCTCGTATCCGTCGAGAAGCCGTCCAAATCCCCGAAATTCCGCCGAGGTACTGTACATCAGCGCCGAATCGGTCGCTTCTCCGTATTCCCTGCGTGAAATCAGCTCTCGATCGCTGCCCTGTTCTCGTCGTTAAATACCGAACCAACACAAGCTTTCGTTCGCTGCTTCTCCCTTCAGCTCCACACACGCTCAAACTCCACATCCCGACCTCTAGCCTTCCTCTTCCCGATCCCACAAGCTCCGACCGACCTCCACTCTAGCCGAACCAATCTCGATCTCTCCCTCTTCGATCTCCAGACCCGACGCCAACCTCCTGTTCAACCTCTTTCCGACAACGTTCTTTCCTTCCAACCGGTCGGAAGTCACAAAGTCCCGATCGGAAGCAACGATCGGAGCTCTCCGAGCGTGAGAACCCCTGTGCCGTCCCGACCTCCTTGCTTCTCTGACCTCCTCTGGCCGAGTGAAAGAGAGAGAGAGAGAGAGAGAGAGAGAGAGAAAGAGGTCGATCCACCTTACCTGAAGCCCGACGCCTCCTCTCCACTGCCTTGCCTCCTCCGACGCCGTCCCTCCTTTCTGGATCAGAAGTTACGACATTTTGAGAGGAAGCACAACGGGAGCTCACTATTGGTGAAGGTAACCCGCTCCCTCTCACGCACTCTACTTCGGCCAAATCCAATGATGCCGCCGAAAGAAAGAGGGGAGGTTAATTGGTTTTAATTAAACTTAATATTAATTGATTTTAATTAAAACTAATATTAATTAGTTTTAATTAGAATTATTTTTTATTAATTTTAATTAATTATAATTATTTAGAATTAATTTTTATTAATTTTAATTAATTATAATTATTTAGAATTAATGTTAAATTAATTTTAATTAGAGATTATTTTAATTAAACATAATTAATTTTAATTAACTATAATTATTAAATTTAATTATAATTGTTATTATTAATTATGATTAATTTTAAGTAATTAATCATAATTAATCTTAACTAATTATGATTAATTTTAATTGAAGTTAATATTAATTAATTATGATTAATTAGTATATTTTTAAAATAAAATTAATTAAAATTGACTATTTATAATTAATTATAATAACTTATAATTAGTTATAATTGATAAAGCACATACAAGTGCTCTCTTTCTCCCTCGATCCGCACCGACCCCGCGCAGGTATAACTCTCTAACCCTAAAAATCCGAGAACCCGTTTCAACGCATTCGTCGAGACAAAACGACCACCTATGCACGCTTTTCTTAGCGTGGTGGGAGGGAGTGCGTCCCGACGCTTGCGACGAAGCGGGTAATCACCAAATTCCTTCTTCGAAGTTCGTATCGCCTTGGAAACTCCGCCTATGCACGCTTTTCTTAGCGTGGTGGGAAGGGATCCCGGTGCGATGCGCACGACGAAGCGGGGATACCCATAAGTACCCGCTTGCGGGGAAATAATTGCCTTACTTACAAAATATTTTCAAAAAAAATAAAAATATATATATACTTTTTTACAAACAAAAATAATGCCCATGCACGCTTTTCTTAGCGTGGTGGGGGATCGAAAAATTACACGGCCGCGGTGTCCTCGAAAGAGGGCATCTACCATGCACGCTTTTCTTAGCGTGGTGGGAAAGGTCCAGCTTTTCCGTAGTTTTCCCCTAAACGGGGGAGACGCCGGAAGGCTGCCGAAATTTCGGGTGAAATATCGCTACACTTGGACGCAATTGCACTCGAATGACATGCAAGAACAAAGAGCTAGAACTTGCTTGAACTCAAAGGATTATCGAACTTGGACTCAGCTTGTGAACATTTGGACTTGATTGAACGGTGGACTCGGACTTATAAACTTGATTCAATCGACCTAAGTGAACTCAAACCCAAACAAATTTAAAAATATGAGATTTCAAATTACATTTGATTTAAAAATCAAATGAGAAGAACAAAGAAATAGAACTTTGATTTGAACTCAAAAGACCTCATCCAAAGCTTAATTCAAACTCTCAAGCAATTATAATTTGAACAACTTGGACTCTCATTTGAACTTCAACAAGGACTCAAATTTGATTTGGACTTGAGCTTGCTACTTGAACTTGAACGAGGAAAGGAACTCATTCTTGAACTTGCAAATGAAGATGAACATGAACTTGGACTCTACAAGATTATAGGAGGCTTTGATTTGGGACTTGAGATTGAACAATTTGAGCAAGGACTTAAGCTTGCTAGTTGAACATTTGGACTTGACTTGAACCAAATGACATTAACATGAAACTTGAATTTGAATCCTAGCACTAAATTCTTAGTGAAGGATAAAGAAGTCCCATTTCAATACTAAGTGAATTTGTGAAAAAAAAATCTTGGAATGAACTTCAACGTGTAATAGAAGATTTGTGGCGGAAGATCTTCAAGTATAAGTGACATGCAATTGAGCATACTAGTTCCTTACATACACTAAGTATCAATTCCAAGTATAACTCGCTTGAGAAATAAACAAGAGCTTCTACCTGTAAGCTATAGCGCAAGATCTCCAACGAATGTCAAAGAACTATCATAATGATTGAAATGCAAGAACTATCAAGTGACATGCCCACAAACAGCAACAATTCAACATCAAACAAATGCAAGGAGTCTCCGCAAGTTATAACATCCAATACACAACATGAAATGTTCGCAAGTAGAGGTAGACGACATGTAACAAGTACAAATGTCTGTAGAAAATTCACTATGCATACAACATGTAATCTACAAGGAGAGTGCAAGGAGTCTACCACAAGTATTAAGATGCTTATACACCCCACCAGAAGGCAGTAGAAGGTAGATGCACCTGTCTACCACAAGCTGAGGAGATTTGATACTCAACAAATGCAAGTACCTACAATCATTTGTAGGAGGTCCGTCGTACATTCAACACAATGCTCACAAATGAATATATAATATGTGCAAAAAGATCTGCAATACATACATTATCTAAGAATACAGATGTATGTATAACATTCCACTTATGGGTAGATGCAGAAATACTATAGTAAATGCAGTATCCTGTAGTCAACTTCAGTCTAAGGATGAATACATCTACCTCCCGATAGTGGATGTATCGTAAAGACCAAAATCACAGCAGAATGCTTAAAGACTATAAGTTTCTATAAGCTTCTACAACCCTAAGCAGGAGATTCGTTAGTGCACTATGACCCGCCTACAAAAATCAACAAATAGTGCACGACAGTCTACCTGTACGAAGCAGCGAACAATTCTATCCAGAAGCTGCTACGCCACGCCACCGGATCTGCAACATTCGTACAAGCAGACAGAAGGCGTCTATTCCAAGAATACCCCTGCACATGCACAATAGTTTGTATACACATAGGTACACTAAAGGGAGAAATATATTCTCAACCCGCATGGGCCCCGGCGAGCGTGTTATTGGTACACACGTGACGTCTAGGGATGCTGCGCGGGTTGACAAGTGAATTCAGGCTCGAACCCGATCCTCTTATACGGATTAATAGGAGTCGACAAGGTTCGAACCAACAAATAAATATGTGGCCGTGGCGACCAGAATATTTATTTTAATATATTCATATTAGGCCTTCAATGCCTAAAATCAAAAAGAATTCACTTTTAAGGGTACAAAGCCTACGAAATCCGATGCTCTATCGACAGCCCGATAGAGTTGACAAGGTTCAATCCATAAAGTGAAAGTGACCCCAAACACCCCGATGATGGCCGTGTTGATTGTAAATCTCAACCGGAGGGGTTCCCAAATACTTTCAATTGTCTCCCAAAAGTCCATTCCAAATACTTTCAAACTCTACCCAAAATATCCACCAAAAATGCCAAAACTGCACAAAAATCCCAAAAATCCACAAAAATCCCAAAAAATCCAGAAAATTCTCAAAAATCCCAAATTCCAGAAAACTTCACAAAAATCTCGAAATCCCAAATTATCAAAAATATTTAAAAAATGGAATCTAACCATCAATGCTTAAAGCAAAATCCATCCACCCTCCGCAATAGTTTGCCGAGGTGGACAAATTGAAATTTACTCTAGCTCACAAAGAGCCAAATGCCTAGTCGAAAATATCACTAGGATCCATTCTCAAACAATTTCTTGCCAATAAGGACGTGGTACGTGTCCTCTAACCGGCAGTTTCGCCGCCAAATGGCACTGCAGGTAAACGGTTATGACCCGGGGCCCTCTGAACCGAGTGGTTTTGCCGCCAAATGGCACCACAGATATCGGTTATGGCCAGAGCCAATACGCTCCTTAATGGCGTTAAATCTTTGAGATATGAATCAATAGGATATGATCGATAGGGCACAAAGCCCTCTGTAAGCTAAAGTGGATTCAAATTTGTCCCCTTAGACAAACATCCACCCTAGGTCTACAAGGTACCCTTGGACGAAGCAACCCATGGCTGCCGACAAGGATCCTTCTGTCAGGTTGGGTCGACTACCTCCTCTGACTAAGTAGACCAGGGACCACGATGGCCCGGGACGACGGAACCATGGGATCTTAATCGGGCCCATCATCCATTCCCCCACCATCCGCTTTAAGTGAAAGATTGTGCAATTTCTATTTAAAATATCAAATCTTTCAAATTCTACATCCAAACTTTCCAAATTCCAAAATTCTCCAACTATTTTCAAACCCAATTCTCAAATTCCAAATCCAAACCATTGCTGCTACTATATGCCAGATAACACGTATCATCTACGTATCTGATTGACGACTAGCCTTAATCGAAAGTTCTCTCTCGTGATCGGGAGGGGTAATTAACTATAGGGGCTTGCGCCTATAGGAAACCAGAACTCAGATCATAAAGTCCTCACCAAATGAGGGCGAAATCTCTGGGTAGTGTCTTATCTACAAACCCATCTGCCTTCCAAAATTTACCTCGGAACTTAATCAGTTAAAACTCCCTCGCCGAATAAGAAAAGCGAGCGGAGGACGGGGCCGAATTTTCGGAGCCCACAGCAACATCACACATAAGTTGCACAAATGTCACCCACTCACAAAACAGAATGCATAGATACATCTAAAAAATCGAATTTACCCAAAAAGGATCACTCATGTCATTGAATAAGGCGTGTAAAAATATTTTTTTAGGTTTATGAATAACGCATAATAAGGATCACATGTATTTTCACAAGTTCAGATTTTTTTCTCAAAAATGAAAATGCAAACATGATAAATAATTGAATATCCAATTCAAGATAAGGAACAAGAAAACAACACAATCCACATTAAACATTAACATGCCCACTAAATTTTTCCAACATAAACAAGATAAATGCTCAAAAGTTGAAATGTTACACTAGTCACCTAAATCGCTTTTGATCACCACATGTAATTATTGCATAAGGATCAGATGTCCCGTTCAAGTTTGCACCAATTAGGTTCTTGGCAGCTAGCAGTTCCAGCTGAAATAGTAATAAAAAATGGTTCACTAAGCAAATCAAAGGAATTACCCTGGAAGGATACCTATAGGCTTCCGTCCAGAGGATGGCTCTTTCCTCATTCAATGGGAGAGTTCTTTCTTACTCAGAAAATGAGAAAATATGTACTAACTACTTAGAGAGGAAAGATTGAAAAAAAGAAAGAAAGAAATACCTTAATAACATAGGAAGAACTAACTTGAGAATCCCCTTTCAAATGGCTCATCTACAAAATAAGTGGAGAACTGCATGTCAAACAAATTGAAGAATTATTTCAAGAAGCAAATAAGAAGAATCAATTTATGCAACAAAATAGATAATTAAAGTGAATTAATGGTTTGATGTAGTTTAAAAAAAATTGCCGCAGCAAACATAATGCATCTTACTATATGTTAAATATACAGTATAACACCAAGCATTATTATTAGGGGTGTCAATTTTTTACACGACCCGGAAAAATCCGGGTTCGGGTCAACCTGGACCCGAAATGGGTCGGGTTCGGGTTCAACAAATCAACCCGTTTTAAAAACCGGGCCGGGTTCGGGTTGACCCAGCAACCCGAAATTGACACGAAAACTCGTATTTGACCCGAAAGCCCGAGATTGACCCGTTTTTTACTTGAAAATCAAAGATTGACCCGATTTTTGACCCGAAAACTAGCAATTTTGGGACGTGTCAGGTCGGGTTCGGGTTGACCCAAATAGTGCCGGGTCAATTCCGGGTTCGACCCGAACCCGACCCGTTGACTCGAATTGACACCCCTAATTATTATCTCCTTTTACATAGGGCAAAAACTCCCGATTATTTTTTAAAAACTTCGCGTGGATGCTTAGGATCAAAAACAGGTCGGTTAGAGAGGGAGGTTTGTATCCATGGGTGGCTTTGTGGCAAAGGTAAAGACAGAAAACTTCAATATAATTTTTTGCCAATATGAGTAACATTCACAACCGTCAAGCCACATTTCTTTCATCTCAGAAAGTACGTACCGATTCATTCAATATATATATCATCATATCAAAGACAAGATAATTTAGTTAAAATGTATAGTTATATTTCTTAAAAAGCTTATAATATAAAGCTATTTATCAACATGCTCACATATTCTTAAGGTATACGTGCCTAATTCCAAAAATTATAATATCGTCAAGTTCCTATCATGTTGTGTTCATTACATGCTTCATGCTTTATATGAACATGTTTGTAGAAGTAACAATTGAAGTGAAAAGCGTTGTCCTTTTTAAAAAAAGAAACCCATAATTTAGTTCAACTAGAGGACCACTGATATCAGTTTTTATTAAGTGTGATATGGTTCATCAAATATTCAAAAGCTACAGTGCCAAAAATGTAGTTTGAAATTTTGGTTATTTTAAGACATTCCTTTAGAAAGTTAAAAAAACTAATCCGATTAGTGCAATCTTCTTGTTTCCTCAACATCAACAATTTAAGATATGTGTAGCTCAAGCAAATGTATCATACCTTTCAACCAACAGAAAAAACCATCCTGCATATTTAGTTTCTAAACTTCTTTCACACCTTGTCAACAAAATTGGGGCAAACCAATTGATTAATACTAGAAACTCCTCTTTACCATGCAGACCAAACCAGAAAAAAGATGGGTAAATTTCACCTAATTGTTACTAGAAACAAAGTGACAGTTGACAAAGAATGATAATATATTGAACTTTTTTATAGAACCATTCTATAGCCATGATAATCATTAAATTTATGGTTGGCATTGTACAGACAGCTACACGTACACAGGTCACAAACGAAACATCCAAGCTAGCATACTAGAACAGAATTATGCCACTAACAAATTCAGCTTCCTACTACTTACATGTTAAGTCAACAAGTTTCTTCTAAGTTTAGAATTTTAATTCATTGAACATAATGTAAGCCATTGTTAACTTCATACACAAAATTGAAACATTATTTAATCTTTTTTCAGGACTTCATGATTTTTGTACCATGCTGACAAGTATATGATTTATTAAAGTCAGTACTGATGATTCCATGTAGTTGGCATTAGGTATTACTTATTTCAGTCTATGCCACATTTACAAACCACAAGTAAACTGCAGCAATCTAAATCCTTACATTCTTTTAACAACTAGTTGTAGTTTACAAAAGCCTACATTTGGCATGAGTAGACAAACTACAGCCACAAATACATAGTGCCCTATTACACCTAAAACTCCAATTATGTATCATTCTTAATAATGTGTATAGACACTACTTCAGTAAAACTTATAGGTTCTGATGCAAAACAAGCATGAGTGTAAGATTATTTTCCATATTAAGTTTTATTTTTGTGTCAATTTAATTCTAACATGTAATCTTTCTTCTTATATCAATCATTTTCCTAATGATGACATCAAATATATCATAGAACCAAAAATCCTGCTCATTGGCCGTCTCCCTGCCAACCCTCGCCTTCATTATCGAATGAACAAGTCCTGCAACTAACCCAATCCATCTATTGTTTTGTAGCGAGCACAACATTCTATGTGAACCTGTCAAATTGCCTCGGCACCAATCTATCAACGCTTTTAGCATCACACTAACTTGTGTGCACTTCGACCAACTATGACCCTGTGAGGCATCGACCAACACGTGCCTCGATCACTAATTGCTTCATATGTTGTAAGTTTCGAACACCACATTACACCTCTCATCACCCACATGTACAACCTTTCCTCTATGCCTAATTACATAAAACATGGTGCACCCGCTACAACCTCACCACACTATATTGCATCCCATAAAGTCTGTTGCAAACCCATCTTGAGATACTAAAAGCAAATATCAATCTCCAGCAATCCCGCCCATCTCAATTTGCATGTGATCTCTATCATTAATCCGACACAACATGTGATATCCCATGCTCCTCTCACAATCCTACTCAATTCCTCACAACCCAATCATGATTCACAATCAAACATTAGTATGTGTTTCACCCTCGCATTTTGGCACTCTCATATTTATTATTTGCGACCTTCACCAAAACTTGCATTTCATCAATATGTATGCCCTAGATTGACTTTGTTTTGCACAGATAGTCAATTCTCTTTCAACTCGCTCTTCCCCTCAAGTTAGCTTGCGCACACTCACACCATCCTACGCATCTCCTACCACTACTGTTGGTAGGCCCAATAATGACTTTAGCCAATCATAAGTGTCAACTCATCTACATCATACTCACCACTATTATGCAATCTCACACTCGCTACTTTGCATCCAACTCTCTAATCACATCTATTGGTACTTCACCTAAGCTTAGTTTGCTTTTTTCATGAATGACTCAAGTCCAAATTGAAAACTAAATATAATTCTCTTGTTTCATCACTTAGTTTTCTTCTTCCTTCCTAATTTTATTATCATTCCTCAACTTATGTATTATAAACATGCATCATATAATTTCTATCGGGATCATTCTGAAGAATATTATCATGACAAGAAATCATAATTTTCTATCTTCTTCTCATGATACTTGTGACTCTTATTCTTCAAAAAACCAAACGAATAAATTATTTAGTTCATATCATGATCATTATCAATCATATCATGATGATCACGTACATTCTCAAACTTGATATTGTGACTGATATATCATATAATGGTAATCAATAATACTTTCATCAATATCATGATAATCTTGTCCATTCTAGCCTCCGATATGATACAACCAATGCCAATCCACTAGATCTATCTTCTCTTAAATCTTAAGTCCCAAATCAACCTTGGTCATGTTGAAATATTCAATGCTAAATTAGATAGATGCCTTGAGGATACAAAAAGTCTCAAGTTATTTATTTGTACAATTACTCTAATGCCAACTCCATAAATCCTATTGTCTCTTTTTCCTTGAATGTTTGTGCCCAAGGGTGATGATGCAGTTAACCTTGAGTTTGACTATGTGCCTAAGGATAGATTTGAGCCAGTTGCATGAGTGATCTTCCCAAAAAATGATGCTACACCTGAGTCTAAAGAGAATTTAGCCATTATTGTTGTTCCCCAACCGCTACAAATTGATATATAGATTGCTTCCACACTATCACTGCATAATACATCATTGGCTAACTTTATTTTTTTCCTGCTTTCACCATTAAATTTGTCATATAGTTGCCCATACACTATGGCATAATGTTCACTTCATACTATTATGACCACTTCATACCATCACCAATATTACAGCCATGCTTTCATGGGATATTTCCTTGTGTTCTTCATTTCAGTGATAATGTACATCACCATCCGGCTCCAAAACCTCCAAATTTTCACTAATTGCTCAGTGACTTATGGTCCTACTAATCCTTCATGTTGATTGCCAACCACCAAACTACAGTGCATGCATATTCTTGGGTTTAATTAGAGATATGCACAAACCAAGTCCATATTCACCATCACCATGGTCACCTTTCAAATCTTTAAAATAGAGTTTATTTTGGCTTTGATGAAAGAATACAAGAAAAGCATGGTCATCAAATTATTTTCCATATTACGTTTTAAGCGTGTGCTAAGAATGTATTAAGAGCCCTAGTTTATCTATATAATGGGATCTAGTCTTGTATTAGAGGCACTTGATTGATTGATATGTATGTCATTCTCTCGCTCCCTCTGGAGTGTGTCTCTCTCTCCCCCTCTCTTCCTCAGCCACTAGATTTTACATATGATGCCATCAGATTGAACACTATACGAGCATAATTCACCTGAAGAGTGAATACATCAAGAAACATGTGAATTTGCATGATTGTTTAATATTTGATTTTGTACAAGTACTTAAATTAATCATCTAAAAAAAATCATCAAAGTGCGAATTTACATAAGTTTAAGCATATAAAATAAAGAAGAATTAAAAAAAAAAAGGATTGGTTCCGAAGCTATTAGGTTGATATCACTATACCAACAAAAAAATCCCTAAAACCCATGATATATGTGTATAAAAAAATAAAAAACAAAAAACCCCTGCATTCCGGTAAGAAGCATACACACCAAACTTACCAAATTTCGCACATGCCTGTCGAATCAATGCCAGTTACCAAGCAAAACTTCTCACAAATTCTTGATAGAAACCCAAACCCAGCCGTCATATAATTATAAACCAAAAAGACTCATTCGTATCTATTCTCACAGAACACCATTCTCGGCTTAAGGAAATAAAAACAGAATTCAATAAAAAGGAATAAATTTCTACATCCGACCTTCTCCTTGTCATCGTACTCCCTGAGGAGCGGGTCTTTTGCAACCGCCATCTCATCACCGCCGAAAAGCCTATCGTCCTCTTTTCCAACTCCTCCTCCAATACCACCACAAAAACCAAGCCTTGCGATCTTCTCAAACAACGAGTATACGGCGATCACCAAAAGCGCAGCGGCAAATGTGACCTCGATCTCCCACCACGATGGGAGGAGCACGTCTAGGGAGATCACCGCCATGCCGAGACAACGACGGCCGAGCCGAGTAAAGTTTTCAGGCGGCGGATGAACCTAGGGCTTCCGGCGCGCGCGCGGGCTCCTGGAACGACAAGCCATGATAGCAACCAGATAAAGAGCGGAAGAGAGAAATTTTGGGTCAACGAAGCGAGTTAGTTGGAGGGAGACGGCAAATGCGGATGAAACCAAAGAAAATGGGCTTTTGGTCTTTATCTGGAAAGACGTTAGAGGGCCCACGATCTTACGAGGTGAGGGATAATGACATAACCGACAATAAGAAACAGTACACGTGGCAAACATTTCGGGTTATAATTTTAAAAATAAAAATATTATAATAAAATATAATTTTATATTTATTATTGATATATCCTCAAAAATTTATCTTGATTTTGCATGAATCTTGAAGCAAAATTAAGTTGAAATTTTTCGAAATTTAATTTGGGATCATTCGAACTCCAATTTTAGCAAACTTATAGTCGAACTTAACTTCTCAAAAAGACGAACATAACAACATCAAATTCGACCCAAGACGAGCCCGAATGGGTCCAAATTGAAGACCGAAGTGCATATGGAAGGTTCAAACTATAAATTGAATAATCATATGATTTTCAAATGTGAGATGTTTATAGTCGGATCGAGCGACTCGATGAGACAAATCTAACGAACCTGAGATCATTAAATTTTGACATCAATAAGACACTCAAATACTTGACAAATGGTCCAGAATCAAGAAAGTTGATATCAGCCGTCCATTCAAAATAATATCAACATGCTCTTGATCTTGTCCCTATTTATTGTTCATGTCACTCTCAAAATATTATAAATAGACCCCTCAATTCTTTATTGAGAGGGGAGAAAGCAAGGAAGATAAAGAAGAGAGGAAATGAAGAGAAATATGGAATATCTATTGCCATTAAGCTCCTTCTCGACCACCGCCCGACCATTAACTATCGTTGGACTTTTGCCAGACTTTCTCCATGCCACCAAGTGTCGTCAGACCTATGCCCGGCCACCAATTATCGTTGGACTTTCACTCAGTCACCAACTTACAATAGATTCACGCCCGGCCAACAACTGTAGCTGGACTTCTGCCCGGGCACCAACCTTTGCCCAACTATAGTATTCTTGACCTACATCGTCTGACAACGGTCCTTCAAACCACCATCACCCGACAACGGTTCAAACCACTATCGTTCGCCGACTATGATCCTTCCGATCTCTATTGCCCACTCTTTCTGACCACCTTTATCCGACTACAATCTTTCTCACCTCCGTCACCCACCTACTACATTCCTTCCGACCATCATCACCTAATTACGATCTTTTTGACCTATGTCGCCTTCCAATTATGATCATGCCAACCAAACGAACATATAATACTTATTCTTCCAACTCCCAACATGTCACCTGACTACATCATTCTGACTCCGTCTCCCAATTATGATCCTTCAGACGACTATCACCCAACTACAATCTTTCTAACCACCATCGCCGGCCGGCTATGTTTCTTCCGACCTCCGTTGCCTAATTACGATCTTTCCTACCACTTTCATCCGATTACAGTCTTTCTGCCTCCATCACCTACCGATTATAGTCATTTCAACCATCATCACCTAACTACGACCTTTCTGATCTCCATCGTCTGTCAATTATTGTCCTGTCAACCAAATGAACATATCAATATTGATTCTTCTAACTCCCATGATGTAATGCACTCTATATGATGAATATTTGTTACATCGAGCTAAGGCCTTCCCCTTAAGGAAGGGCCACATTAGTAATCAACTACAAACATTAGCAAATTCATTCAAACTGGACAAGGCCCCGTGATTTTTTTCCTTTTCAGGATTTTCCACATAAAAATCTTAAAGTCCATTATGAATGCTATACATTTATCTTTTATCTTTTTGTATACTGGATCTTCGTAAAACAATTAAAACGTTAAACTTTGCATTTCTCTACCGTCGTGAATATTTCAAGAAACAACAATTATAATAATTTATATTAAGTTATATATTTTAATTTAAAATAAATTTATGTAGACTAAAATATGCTATTGAATTCATATAAATAAGATAATTTTCTAAAATAATATTTTAAGCCTAAACTCATAGAAATTCTATTATTTTCAACTTCAAATAGAATTTACTATAAGCCAAAATTAAATTTCATATGTGCATTGAGAGAGAGGATGAGAGTAAAATCATGGCCAAATTTTTGGAACGAGCGTAGTTATAGTCATATTTAGCAGAAGCAGCGTGAGCAGAATTAAATTTTAAAACGAGCAAATTCGCCAAACTGGTTGGCGCAGTGTAGAATGCGCGGTCCTGAATGGCGCATTCAAAGAATGCGCCAACCTTAATGGTGCATTCTTTGAATGCGATGAATTGTCAGGCGGATTCAAAAAGATGCGCTTAAATGATAAGCGTATTCAAGCTATCCAGCCATCTTCTAGCTCATTTTTCCATTTTGTTTTGTCGTTACTGGAGGCCATATCCGAAAACCAAGCTGAGTGGGTGGAATTCAATGCGTGGGTGGGTTAAAATATTTAGCGTTAAAATTTAAACTTCAAGAAATTGTTGATAAATAGTTGTTACAAAGAATGAAAGAAATCCTTAGTCCTAATGCAGAAAAAAAAAAAAACTTGCAAGTTCGGTGGAGGGCATCCAATTCCTTAATGAGGACATTTATGTCAATTATGAATTTATTTTTGAATTGAGAAAAATGATATTTTAGGAATTCAGAATATTACCGTTGTTGTATTCATTTTTTGTCTGATATGGATGACTGCATATTATGGAAAAGATACAATACAGCTATGACGATCCGCTCTTACAGGGATGATACTAGGTTGAACGATAACGGATGGAAATATGTGTACGGGAATTTTACAGAAATGTTTGGACATCTAGCACCATTGAAGATTATTAAAGAAAGACATGCTGAAATAAGAAGGCTTCAAGATTGATCGGTTCAGATGATTGTGAACAACCCAACAACAGATATAAGACATTGTATTCTATACCGAAGATATCATCCTACAGCAAATAAATTCATCGCTAATACATATGAGAATCTGATATATTGACCTGGTAAAAAGAGGAAGGACTTTCTTGATGCGTCAGATTGGGAGTGCTTCCAACAATGGTATCAAAAAAGATTTGGTTGTTGTCCAACCCAAACACAAGTCCAGGCTCGCACGCGCATCATCATAAATAAACTTTCAAGTTAAAACAACTTCATAACGATCGCAATCAAAAAACTCTTTCAATGTAATGTCAATGCCTTTTAAGCTTTTTATGCTTGCAATTATTGATTGTAAGGATTTTTTTTACCTTTGAAATTATATTTCTATTGAACTTATGGGGGTAAGTTTTAAGAAGGGGGTAAGTTTTAAGAAGAAACATATTTCATTCTGTATTTAGCATAAGGATCAGGATAAAAAATATATTTTTTATATTATATTTAATTTCTTTTAAATTATTTTTTCAAAATTTTTTAATTATCTTAAATTATAAAATTTTATAAAATAGAATAAATGTTTTAATTATTTATAATAAAACTTTGTTTTTTCAATATTTCAAACTAATTATTTGTAAGTTTCTCAAACAATTAAATAATTAACTAAAATTAAAATCTTTTATTTAACAATTGATATATTTAAAAAAATTATTATTATACATAATTAAAGAATAATCATATATAATATACATAATTAAATTTTAACATATTTATGTATTTAAATTAAATACTTTACTAATGTATTTGAATACTATTTTAAAGTTTCTAAGAAAATAAATTATATTAAATAAATTTCAAATATAATATGTTAAATTTATATTTTATGATTATGATAAATAAATACTTTTTAATTTATATTTAAAATAACCATATTAAATTTTATAAAATATAACTTAAATGACATTAAAATTTTATATTGTTTTCATTAAATGATATTTATTTTTCATATACTCACATAACTTGCTTTTACTTTAATTTTTAATGAATTATATCAAGTTTTAATATTATTTTTAAACTGTTAGCGTTATCTTGTAATACATTATTTGTTAATTAATCAAACTAACTTTAAATGATTGTTTAATACGTGCCAATCATTAGCAATACATAAAAAAAAATCAAAGACAAATAATTAAAATTACCCAAAAATAATTTATACATAATAATTAATGAATCATACCAAAGAAACCTTAAATTTTGTCATGTTGTCACGGAACCCAAAATAATAGTCTTCTGCTTTACAAAATGGAAAAATGACTTGAATACGCTTATCATTTAAACGCATTCCTTTCAATCCACCTGCCAGTTCGGCGCATTCAAAGAATGCGCCATTCAGGACCGCGCATTCTACATTGCGCCAACCAGTTTGGCGAATTTGCTCGTTTTAAAATTTAATTCTGCTCACGCTGCTTCTGCTAAATATGACTATAACTACGCTCGTTCCTAAAATTTGGCCTAAAATCATTTAGTAAGTCAAAAGAATCATAAGCAAAGATTTTAAAGTTAAGATATTGTTCAAAATTCAATAAGTTTAACATGTGTTATAGCAAGTTTGCATAAAATATAAAATTTATGAGAAATCTAATTCATGATTAATAATGAAAATGGTGATAAATGAACTAATGAAACAGCAAAACAACATTTACAATCCTACTAGAACATTTGTAACAATAGAAAAAAAATTATCATCTTTATATTATACGAAGATCTGGTACGTATATAGATAAAATAACTTATATAAAACAACATTTTTTAAGGTGAAAACTCATGAAAGATAAAAAATCATGAGATCTAGGCGGGTTGAAACAATTCTACTAAAGTAAGTTGGAGATTGTAAATGAAATCATTTATCACAATTGAATAAGGGGTTATAACAATGTAGTGGAGATATATTATATAGGATGGTTTCCATGATAAACATTAAAAGAGCTTTGAGGCATTGAAGTTTGCTTCAAGAGATTGTTGATGGTTTGTTAGGTCATTCCTCTCATATGAGGGTGACCGAGAAGTACCATACAAGCTATTGGCAATTGTTGATGATGTCATGGAATAGTGTTAGTAGTTATAATATTCATCGATGTTATTGATAATTATGTATGATGAAGTCGTTGGTTCTTGGCATTTGTGTCAATGATGTGCATTAGCCTTGTTGGTGATGACATGCATCCACATTGTTAGAGATAGCAGTTAAAAAAATTGGTAGACATTAGCATTACTATCAGCAGTGTGTAGCAGCCTATTTGGCTATATTATGCAACAACTTTTCTATCGATGGTATGCATTGTCCTTCTTGGTGATAGTGTGGGTCAACACCAATGGCAATCGCTTGTGATAAGGTCAAGGTACATCAAAATAGATGTTGATGATCTGTATAAAATGTCTTGGTAAGGGTGTGCATCAATATTAGTGCCGACAATATGCATTGTCATTCTTAATGATGATGTATGTCTACAATATTAGTTAACTACAAAGTTTGGGAACATCAACGTTGGTATTGGCAGCATGCATTAGCCTTCTTTAACATGATGTGCATTGACAATGGTATTGAAAAAATACCTCCGAGTTCTCGGTGATTGTAGGTGATGAAGTCAATGGGCAGCATGTGATAGCCTAACTCTATGATAAAATTTCATTATTATAAATATGCCAAGAATTTTTGTCTAATAGCCTCTTTTGAGTTGTGCATATAAACAACTTTTACAATCAAAGCACAGGAGGTGATGTTTTTTTTTTCTTTTTATATCATAATTAAAATTAAAACTAATAAAGGAAGTATGATAAAAGATAAGATAAAAAAGGGAAGACGGTACCTAATAAGGAAGAAATTGAAAGAGATGGATGAGAGAGAGAGAGAGAGAGAGAGAGAGAGAGAGAGAGAGAGAACCATAAAGAAGCCTATGAGCAAGGAGAATAGATTAATGGGGATTGTGTGAAGACTTGATGTATAGTTGAGGTGGTGATCCCAAACTTACTTAATATTCTAATTAGCATGTTCATGGTTATGATATTTGTTTAGATGATGATTTTTTTCTTGATTATGAATATAATAAACAAACATGTAAAATCAATATATTTCCTCAATGTATTTTTATTGATATGAGTTTAAATTTATAATTATCTTGATCATAAAGGTCCATGTTTAATATTTATGAGATTCTTATGTGCACCTTGTGATGATTAAATTATGATATAAGACTGATAATAAAAACATTGTTGTTATATAGTAATTAAAGTAGTGATGTAATATATTACGTGATCAATTTGATATAAAATCCTAATAATTACTTGAGCCCAGACTGATGGGTCCCCATGTATTTTGGGGTGATGAGTTTTATTCAACATAGCCAACAAGTAATGAGTGCTCTTGCAATTATCTAATATGGAACCTCCTAATGATTCATTGATCCCATAATAATGGGTTCCTATGTGCTTTGGGTTGATGATCCCTACATGTTTTTGGTTTATAACCCTATAACCGACAAGTGATAATGAAATTAAATAATTAACAAAATGACATGAATAAAACAAAGTGAAAATGTGAATGGGTTGATGTTATTATTTGCATTTTATGTCATACTCTATGTGCTACCTCAAGTCTATACATTGTGTTATATCATGCTTTACTCATTAATTATTATACTTATGTATCATCTCACTTACAAATTAGTCATTTTGTATATATTAAACTTTGATTACATACTAAATGTTGGCCTCTACTTAGCCAAAACTATTATAGGTTTATTACCAAAGTTGTAGGAAGTAACTTGAACTTTCTAGATTCTACGAGTTAGATTTTGTTTGTTATTATATCTAAAGTTACCTAGTGGATCCTTTGAATTCACTATGTATCTAAAAAATACCATATGTTATCTAGTGGATAGCTTGAACCTATTAAGTTCTAAGACAAATGATAATAACTTTGTTAATGCCTTGAACACATTAAAGATCTTAGTTGAGACCTCACAACATTGAGGAAAACAAGATAATAAAAAAGTATTCCAACAACCTAAATATGATTGAAGGGGAAAATTTCATAGAAAAATAGCTTATTAGGTTTGAATATGAATCACATGGTATGCCTAAAGCATACATCATTTTAGATTCATAGTCATGATTAATTAAATCATTATAATGTATGTTTTGAAAGGATTCATTCATATTCAAATCAAAATTATATTATTTTGCATTTTCCATTAATCATGTTAATTGATATTTTTTTATTCATATTAACTTAGGTTTAGTTGATCAAGTATATTTTGACAATAGGGGTCAAATTATTGTTGATTTGGGCTTGGCCACTCAAGTCAACATGGCAAATTCAATTCATTTCAAATTAATTCAAATATAAGATGTCATCTATAAAGAAGTCATCAATCAAAAGTCACTCGGGGAATCAACTAAGAACCCGTAAGAGATAATGAAATAAATTAAGTTAATGATCAATAGCCAAGCAATAATTAGTTTCACCCATTACCACTAAATCAAAGGTATTTTATTAATAATATTGGACATATAGTATGTGACAAACAACACTCCACTAAGTTGAATCCAACCATTAGTACTAGTCCAACAATATTTGTCCAATCAATTTTTCATCTTGAGTTGCTTGGCTCATTCACTCACCTACGATGAACCTACCCTCCAATAAGCATTGTATCAGAGAGAGGCTACAAACAGCGCAATAGAGACATCCACTACTAATGAAATAGTGATTTGTGCTTCAAATTGTAGCACAAATCTCAATGTGCTCACAAATGAGAAATTATTGCTCCAAGTACCAATCTTATTTTATAATAGTTTGTAAACCCACTCGGCCCACTCTTTTGTTGTATGTTCTTTGAATTTTTTTCTATTTTTTCATATTTTTGTGATTCACCCTTCCAAACAAGTGATCACCCCAAACTTTTATATAAAAAATGTACCAATACATCATCAAATTAATTTTATTTATATATCGAACTCGTAGGAAATAACAAATTATTCATTAAGAATGTAATGAAAATAAAAATCGTGAATGCAATAAAGAGAAAAAAATAAGAGCTATAATTTTATGGTTCTATTTGAGAGATTATTTAAAAAAAAAACTAATTAAATGTATATTTAATAAATAATAAAGTTTAAAAGCTCTTTGAGAGATAAAAGCTTCCTTTTTGATAACTTTATTATTGCTTTCTTTCTAAAGTATTTTTTAATATTAAAAATTATAATTTAAAAAAATTATACTAAAAAGTTATTTTAAAAAATAATAAGTTATCCCAAATAGAACCAATATTTAATAATTTCACAATGCTCATTGAGATATTGTAGCAAATAAAAATACTTTAATGTTAATTTTATAAATAGACAAAAATTAAAAAAAAAAATGTGACAATAACTAAAATTGATGGTTCCTTCTTTTAGCACAAATCAAACATAAAGATTTAATTCTTAACAAAATATTTGAATTTTTTTTCAAATCTTAGTTTCAATGCCACAAAGATATTGTGGATTAAAGGCCTTAGGATATTACAAACGTGTACGCTTTCATATGAATTTGTTGATTGAATGTCATAAAGGTTTTTGCACAAACATTGCATATGATCATGCTGTTATTTCTTCGCAAAACAGAAAAAAAAAAATCACAAGGCTTAGACCCTTTAGCTCAAATGCTTCCTTTATAAAAGGTGTCATTTATTGTAGTAAAGTTGAGATAGATATGGTGACATTAATGCAATATGATTAGATACCATGCTGGCCATGATATCCAAATAATAAATACCTTAAAGATAAATTGAATTGGTTTATTAAAGCTTTGTTTGGGACGACTTTCTTACTGATTTTTAAAACAAATTTTTAGTATAAATTTTTTTATTTTTATAGTACAAATTTACTTTAAAACAGTTAGAAAGTCGTCCCAAATAAAACCGAAAAGAAGGATATAAGTAACTCGACTAGCTTATCATGATGATAATTACAAATATCTTCTATTGTGCTAAGCAAATATGATACACATTTATTGCCTAAGGTTTTAGTGCAAGATTAGATAAGTTTGGCATAAAGAGAGAGAGAAAACTTATGCATTACACACACCATCAACTTACTCGATTATAATAAAATTGTTGACAAATATGATAAATTTTGAAGGCATGTATTCATACATTTCACCATACATGCATGAATATACCCATACAAATATAGATATAAAAATATAATAATTCACAATCCATACACATACTCGCACACATATAAACATAAACACAATATATATATATATATAATATATATATATATATATATATATATATATATATATATATATATATATATATATATATATATATATATATATAAGCAACATGCGCTCATTAAGACTCATTTGAGGCCGCTTTCTTATTGTTTTTTTCTAGCTAGAAAGTTGCTTTAAAAAACAGTAAGAAAGCCATCCCAAACGAAACGTAAGTAAACAAGCATATAAAAACCAGACGAACACAAGTTAAGAATCGAGCAGACGACGAACAATGATCATTTTTGAAGGCCTTAATTGTATTTTCACAATATGGTTGGTAATATGAAAGAGTTGAGTCCAAAGCATTGATAATAAATGCATAAAGAGCAAAAAAATACTGAATCCGAAGCAGGTAGAGCATGAGAGGGGACAGAGCCCCAAACCCATACAGGTTCAGTTGATAATGCAAGAATGGACCTCTTTAAATCAACATATAAGATATGTAAAACACCCTGCGCTAAGTTACTACAATTGCTGAACTGGTTATACTGATAACGCAAAGTTGAAGCTAGTATGGTGCACAGTGGACCACAAATAATCATTGAAATCTGCACTCTTACCACAAAGTCCATATGCCTTTCCAGTATTTTCAATGCCTCCATGCAGTCCTATCCTCGATAATCTTGAAAATGAAAAATGTGGAAAGAATAAAAGAGCACTCACGAGGATAAGAACCATTGATTTATCACCAGATCTTGGCTTTAACCCAGAAGAGCAACAGTACCACCCCAATTACAATAGCAACAGGAGCCCATTTGCGTATCAAAGCCTGAAATCAGCATTAGTAAATGAGTCGATCTTAATATTTATTTAAAAATATGAGTCAATCTTAACACTCACGAATGACCCGTGGCCGTGAAAAAAATGCTAGTTTTCGGGTCAAAATGGGTTAATCTCCACTTTTTGGGTAAAAAAACAGGTCAAACGGGTTTTCGTGTTAAAATGGGTCAATTTCGGGTCAAATGGTCAACCCGAACCCGGCCCAATTTTTTGAAATAGGTCAAATTGTTGAACCCGAACCCGACGACATAAAACCATCATAAATGAGAAGGATACATCTTCAGGAAGGGCTTTCATCAAGGTTTTCCCAGGCCCAAAATTTTACAAAACTTCCACGAGTGAAGCCTTAGCGCCTTGCAGACAGTGCTCTCAGTCATGATATAATTTTAAGCGATAATTGTAGTTATAGCAAGAATAATAATTATGATAAACTATCTCAAATAAAATTGCAATTAACTGGTTCGTGAAAAAATTGCACTGATTCAAAAGAATGCTGAAGTATAAAGACAGTGGAACGAGCATTCCTTGGGAAAAACCGTCAAAAAATGTTGGCTTGCCAGTTATTGTCATCCTTGTCTGTCCAGTAACTGGTTCTGTTTTGAAAACGTAGCTTCACAGGTGATGAGTGGAAAGTAGAAATTCATTAAAGCACCTAAGTTCTTTATATATGAATTTCATCTGTTCTAGTATGCATTTTAAAGTTCCCAACCTAATATACTTCCTGCAGCCCAACAAATACAAAGACTGGTGTACCCTAACAACAAAGCCTAGAAGGGCTTTGGTTTACAAAGCTATATCCTAAGGCTTTGTTTGATTATTTGGTACTTCTGTAAAATGATAGTTTTAAGAAACATCGGTTCATAGAAAGGAGCTTTCTAACGGAGAAGCATATATAAAAAGCTTTCTCCAAAAAGCAGAAAAATGAAAAAAAAAAATGGTGTTATTGGGAATGGGATTTGAGGAACCAAACATGAAAGAAGAAATAAATTTACCTTTTTAAAAATGAAAAATCACAAAAAACATCCAATCAAACTAGGCCTAAATCAATAACAAGGCCCTATATCATATGGTTTCTTAAGACAAAAAATAGCACTTTAAAGCTGCTAGGACATTAAAATTTATAATGAGTGAATAAGTTGACTTAATAATAACGATAAGTGGAGATAAATTTTAATAAATTATAGCATAAAAAAGAATATGTAAGGCCCATATGAGTTGATGTTGCAACGCCTTTAAAATATGGAAATACTTCGAGGCCAGTTGCAATATATTTTTTGTTGTATCCTTAAAAATTTGTACAACAATGCATAGTGTAATATCATAATTTCATTCTTTTAGTTATTAACAAATTTATAAAATTGTTATTAGCCATCTAACCTAGGGTCTTGGATCTGCCACTGTTCAAGTGTTTAACAACCCTTAAACTACACAAGTAGCATAACTCGTTAAATGAACTTCCTCTAGAACATTCAAGAACAAGAGGCTTCATTTGAAAACATGAAAAGTGAACAGTAAATTAGAAAAACATCAAATACCTGACGATTTAGATCTTTTGCCTTGTCCGCATATATACGAGATTCGGATGTTAACCTGCTTGACATTTCACTGACCTCTGCAACCAAATCAGCATCACTTTCTTACATTAAAATTGCAGAAATACATAGCTGGTTAAGAATTATGGCACTTAAAAAACACTATAGAAAATGAAAGGCTTCTGCATTATTTTCAACTTGGAGACGCGATTTGGTTTTCAGAATTCCATATTAAGGCTTCATTTGGGACGGCTTTTTTCTGCTTCTTAAAGTAGTTTTTAGTATAAAAACTTAGATTTTTCTACTAGAAAGTTATTTTAAGAAGCAGTAAGAAAGTCGTCCCAAATAAAGTCTAAGCCTCCCTAGGAAAAAAGATAAGTACAACTTCTTTAGTTATTCAATGGACAGAATAACATAATGTGAAATCCTTCCAAGCCAGGGAAGGCCCTAGAGTGAATCATCCCAAAACTAGATAATAGATAGATCAATTCGTCAGAAAAAAATTAGATGATACTCAACTAACAGAAATTAAACTCAGAATAAGGAAAGATTCCAAAAGACAGAGTACGATTATATAGATTAAAGAAAATAGATATAACTAAGCTTAACTAAGAGTTCAATCCTTCTAAATACTGCAATTTTACTCGAAGATTCCATGATCCTTCAGTGACAGAGCTTGTTACAACGTGTCAAGACAAGAAACATTAGAGGGATAAATAATTACACTGCATAGGCCCATTGTTTAAGATCCTTTCATGCCTAAGCAACTGATATCGCCAACATAATAGTCAGTTTAAACTTAGAAAGATTTTAAGTACACATATACCAAAATAAAGAAGAAAAAAGGCAATGCCTAGTAACAACTTTGATGTAATGAAATTGGCAAGCCCTCAACCGACAATGTGAGAAACAAAATCTGATTCCATTTGAATGAATTGCCTATTAATGTACTCAAAACCATAAGAAAGAAAGAAATGCTTAAAGCAAAAAAGATCAACAGATTAACAGATACTTACGGTCTAACTTTTGACCAACACCAAGAACCTCCTGAACGTTGCGAGTCATTATCTGATGGACTTCGTAGAGCTCATCATTCAACTTTGCAAGGTTTCTTTGAGTATGGGTGTCCTGGTATAGTTTCTTAGTCTTTTGTATGAAGGTATCTTCATAACAATAAAACAAAATGAAATTATAACTAAACAGTTCAAATCAAGGAAAGAAAATTTGCCAGTTAACAAACATACCAAATTTAATAAAAGCATATGGCCTTGCAGCAGTTTCAATCTGATCCCCATTGACTCTTTCAAACTCATTTTTAAGATCCTCCAAATATTGGAAAATAAGCTTCCTTGGATATGAGCGATCACACATTGTAAGATAGCAAACACGGCCCTCAATTATATAGCTGTTTAAATTAGTTAAGTAAACAATGAAATGCAAGGGTGCAGCTGTAGAAACATGACCATCACATTGTTATAAAGAAGCACTCACTGCCAGTAATGAAAGAGTTAAAACAACAGAATTCCACCAACACTGTAAGAGTTGCACAATTTCAAAAACATGTATAAAAATGTTCCCAAAAATGAATGATGGACTAATGACTGAAGATACCAAGTCATACTCCCATATTACAGAGGCTATTTCATTGATTAAAACCCATGAACTTTGTTGACATCTCCTTTCTCCCAATGTAATATCTACATTTAAGCACCCAAAAGATGGAAGCACAATCCCGACCTAATTACCCTAACTCAAAGATTGCCTTAGCAGGGATCTTAGTTCTCCCAGAGGACCTCCTGGTCATCTAAGGTTAAGCAGAGGACCTAGCCCCGTTCACTGTTTAAAATTGCGCAACGAGAGGCGCGCCTTGAAGGAAGAAATAAGTGCTTACATGAAGAAAACTACCACTGCTAAACACTTACAACAGGAGCAATTTGATGAAAGGGTCGAGCATGGTGCTTATTTTGGGAGCGAGGGTGAAAAGGGCTCTTCCTCCACTATACATAGTAGAGGTGCACGGGGTCCTATGGATCAGTATATGACTACTCCAGGAGTGGATAGAGGAGAAACAGAGATGATGCCTGCAGCTGGTACTAGAGAGGGTCGGCGACAGGTTTGCATGGACATTGGAAGGTTTTTTTTTGAGAATGCAATACCATTTAATGTTGCTACATCGCCTGCCTACTTCAGTATGTTGCGGTCTGTAGGATTGTATGGAAGAGGGTTGAAGGCACATCCACTAGTACTACACCACACACATCCACTAGCTCTGCAGCACAACAATCAAGTAAATGTATTCCACAACTTCTTATATGCTATTACATTACATTTATGTCAAGTGAGCAATGAACATGAATACATGATAATGATCTTTTCTCTTAATGAACAGGGAAGAGAAAAGTGAGTCATGTTGAAGATGATGATGACATGGCATTCATAGATACAATTGGAGAAGAAGATTCACTTGAAGACCCATTTAGTGATGGGATATAATTTCATTTTATATGTTTTTTGTATTTTGGAAGTTTTGTTAAACTAATATTTTGTGATTTTGTACTTTGGGACATGATTTTATTGCATCTACTTTCTTATTTTTCACTATTTTCATATATCATTTAGATGTTTGTATTGTAAGGTACAATATTGCTATTATTTTCCTGCTAAAACCCTTAATTTTTCATTTACGCAATTCTGTGTTCGTGAGGCTTACGCCTCAGACCGCCTCGAGGCATAGTTACGCACTTTTACAAACCTTGGCTCCGTTAACAAACTAGGAGGACATGCGTAGCCCTAGCCCAAAGCCAAGCCTTCGACTAGATACCCAAAGCCTAGTCTAACTCCCTTTAGTATATATCCTAACCATTATTAGGACCACGAAGATCCTAGTGGACCACTCTTGGAAAAGACCATCATGGCCTAAATTCTTCCCTAAGTCAACCAATGCTAGATTAGCACAATCTCGACCCAACGGGAGATTTATCGATGCCCTCCCAGGAGACCATCTCTTCAACACCCTCTATGCCCAACTGACACCCCTTTCTTGAGTGCAACCATTTATACTCGATCGGAGCCCCCTTCTTAGGTCGGTGGTTCAAGATTTCTTATCAAATTAGCATGCACTATACATGAAATCCTCTCAAGTCGATTGGTGTCATCTTGATTAGCTATCGGAACTGATTTATTGGCCTTTATGCGACGTCGACTTCTTCTTGGTCGGCGCATCCCTTCCTGCCCGACTAGCATTCGCTCCACTTGGAACTCTCAAGTTAGTCAATGCCATCTCGATTAGTGCTTGGCACCAACTCGTTAGTCACCACCTATATTGCTACCTTCTTATCGACCAACAATCCCTTCCTACCAAGTTGGCTACATCTCCGCCTAGAACTCTCTTACTGTCTCTCAACACCATCTCAATTAGCACCCAATGCCAACTTGTCGATCATTGCTCGTCGCTAACTTCTTGTTTCTCAGCACTCCCTTCCTGTCCAATCGACACCCTCTTTACCCTGAACTCTCATGGGTTGAATAGTGCTACTTTTCATCCTAATGGCCGTCAACTAGTGTTAGCTCCTTATAACCCCACCCATGATATTCTCCTTGGAATCTTCGATCGACTTTGACTAATACACACACCATCCTAGCACCTAACGCAATCATCTTGACACTATTTCTTCTAATCGACTTTGGTTATGGCATTTGTCTAACAACTTCCCTCCCCATTCTGTTAGAATGTGTTACTCTATTCATTGCCTCAAAACTCGTCTTGAATTTTAGGACATCAGTCAACTCTCCCCAGAATTAATGCCAAGCAACTATCAGTGTGCACGTAATCAAAATAGTCTAGCATGTATTCTCCTAAAATTAACCTGGGGCTAAACATTAGAATTAAGGAGGAAACATTTCCTCTAGCAATTAAAGGAATGAAAGAATTCATATGTTGAGAATTTAACTCTTACCAGGATACAATGGAGAAAAGAATTCATGTAGCCAACATCAAGTAGTGGGATAAAGGCTTGATGTTGTTGTTGCCTATTTTCCTAAATTAAAAAAAAAAAAAACTTTTAACTTGTGAAAGCTTGAAAAAGGTAGTAAAATGAGGGAAATTCAGAAATCCACCATTAGAATTTCATCATACTTTTTATAAATCATTCTAAGCCACCTAATCTAAATTGATAATATTATATTAACAAGTTAATAAAGTGAACCCCGTTTTAATAAAAAAACTACTTCTATGATTTCTCTCTAATGTAGATGTTCCAAGGGCAAAACCCATAGAGTGCCTAGGTTAGAATCCCAAGTAGGTGAGCATTTCGAATGTTTCTACTTTTCATCTTTCTATCTCATTTTATATTGTCATTATACTACTTTCGAAGAAATAACTGAAGAATTATTACTTTTCTTATAAAATGTTTATGATTTTCTATGTTGTTATGGACACTCAAGTAGAATCATAGGATAAATCTTCTAATTTTACACTAACTTTAAAAGTCACTCTATACAATTCCCATTGTCGACATTAGGAAAGCCCTCATCCTCTACTGGAGTTCTCCACCCATTGACTTGATTATACTGTAGTTAACACAATCCCAATAAAGATGTTATTTCTTTCTTGATTGGAATGAAGCTACTCCATTTCCCAATGGATCGATGCTTGCTTTATCATGCCTTTGAACTACGGGAGCTCAAGTCATATTAACTAGATTAGTTTCAAATTCAACTACTAAGTAACCACTCCTCTTGGCGGAATTCCTTTCTTGGCCTTAGAAAAGCCCTATTTCCTCCCGGTGAAGTCCGACTTCTAGCCTCACTTTGGCAAAGTCAAATAGTCTGTAAAGGATTCCTCTCTTTTCCTGGCAGTAGCAAGGTCATTTGTTTCCACTGGATTACACTTATAGTGCAATCAAGCCTAGCAACTAAGTCCAGCTTGGTGTAACTTAAGGCT
Source organism: Dendrobium nobile (assembly GCA_022539455.1). Taxonomy (NCBI): domain Eukaryota; kingdom Viridiplantae; phylum Streptophyta; class Magnoliopsida; order Asparagales; family Orchidaceae; genus Dendrobium; species Dendrobium nobile. The sequence goes on from CM039719.1 coordinate 11,251,045, forward strand.
TCATGGTCTTGACTCTCGACTTTTAGAGGAAGTCACACATCACACAACACACAACAGTATTTTGATCCCAGTGAAGTTATCATATCCACAACAAGATCTCCTCCCAAGCTTAGGAAACCCTCTTTCCTTAGCAGCGTTCTCCACCTCCTTTTTCCCAACTTCACTGGAGCAACTTTCTACAAAATGAATCACCCATTGATCCACTATAATTCTTTTGGCTTATTCTAAGCCAAGTCCGAACATTTCCTTGATTGTTAAGGAAATGAAAGTCACATTCCTTGGGTCAATTTCTTCAATCTTTTTTTATGAATGATGTAACTTTGTTTCCTCCATATAAAATCCATTCGTAGACTGTGAGACCCTTATCCTAAGCATCATTTCTTGAGATGTTGTAAATCCCTATTGGGTTAATAAGACCTCAATACACCAGGAATCTCTTTTATGCTAAGTTTATTCTACACAATGTCACTCGGACTCTTTGAGGAACGACACCAAAATCCTTTCACTACTTTAACATTCTTGTCCTCTTTATTGCTTTACCCCTCACAACACCTCGTGTTTAATTGACCTCTTTGATCTTAAACCTCATCTTGTTAGGATTGTTGCATGGAACACTTTATGTTGAATTTAGAGCAATAACCACAACAACAACAATAAGCCTTTCTCCCATGTGGGATCGGCTACATAAATCTACTATCTAGAGCACGAAATGAATATCCTTAATAAACTGAAGATGTAATTAATAACGAGGACTTACACTCATGAGAAACCAAGATTCCCTGGAATTGATCAAACCGTGTTTTGATCATCCATACCATTCAAGTGAAATTTATGGGATATAATACTTCAATCTGCCACTCATTGAATTTCACAAATCCGAGCTAGAATTTCTAGGTATTTGTTATTTAATGGTTGCTATACAACTAGAAAATATGAGATTTTTTAAAGCCCACAACAACCTAACTATTACACTAAGGCTAATTAATGAGATTGCAAAATAATAGCATAATACCAACCTGTTCTTATGCTTTTAAGGATTAAAAGATCCATTTTGATCATGATTAATACCAGTATAACCATATTGACCACTGAACGCTTACAAAGAACACCAATGAGTCAAAACAAATTGACAAAATGCACTCATGAATCACTTGCATACAAATTAAAAGGTAGCTCTAATTGGCATAACATTTTTACAAACATACCAACTTCACCCACCTTTTGTAACAATTTGTTTATAGGATATACTAATGAGTGGCAATAGCAGAAGATGTAGGATACTGGAAGAAGTTAGGACCAGTTTCGATTGACATTCTTGAAGCCTCATTGTGCCCTCTTGACAAGTTCTTGAACAAAAGCTTTGCTTGTTGCTTGTAGAAATCTGCATCTTTCTGATCACGGCCATCATCTAATCCTTCCGCTAATGGAAGTCCATCAGTTACACGTGCAATCATTGTGAGTTTTACCATCTTCACAAGAAAATAGTGAACTTATTATAAAGGATAGATGATGATTTTCTGAAGCCACCTGGATGAAAAAGGATGAAGGAGAACACATTTAACAAAGGCAAGGTCATCTTATAAAGCCAAAAATCGTGAGCCATAATAAAGTAGGTCATTTGGCAAACACCTCACAGCGTTACCATATTTTTAAGACGTTGCACTTACACAATATATAAACATTTGCAATATGGAAAAAAGCAGAATCATTTCTAAACTGCATCAAAAGGAAAATGCAGAGAAAAGGCGGATTCAAAAAACAGTAACTGAAAAAAGTTAGTGGTGAAAAAAAAAACAGGAGATTTAAACAGCATTTAGACAAAAAAATTATAATTCATATGAAAGACTGATATAATTCACAAATACATTTTCAACCTTGAAAATGGGAATCATGCCATTAACATGTCATATATTTTAATGGCATCGAAATATTTAAAAAACAAGTAAATGTTGACCATGATTGAGAACTAATTTTTTACGTAAAAAATCTGGCAGCTAAAAGCAATGTGTATTTTTCATGAGGGGTTTAAGATAAAGGGGTTTAAGAAAAACGAAAACGTGACAAACAGAGAAAGTAGGAAGCAAATGCATAAAAGGAAAATTCAAGCATAAACAGAATTCAACAAGAAAATGGTTTAGGGAAGAGGAGCAAGCTCGAAAGTGATGCACTTATTAAATTATTTTATAAAAATTAAGATTTTTCTAATATTTTTAGATTATTTTAGCGCATTTATTCCAGTTTAATGCATTTGATTTCTAGAATTATCTTAATTTTAAATTACAAATAGGATTTTAGAGTTTTCTTGATCTTAATTTGAATTTTAAATTGAAAACCAAATACTTCTATATATAAGAATAGGAAGGGTCATTTTGCAATATCAAATTTAAATTAAATCTATAACCCTCCTTGATTATCTCTCTCTCTCTCTCTCTCTCTCTCTCTCTCCTCCCCCCCCTCACCGCCCCCCTCATTATAAAAATCTACAATCCATTGTCGCTTTAAAATTTTTTTGTAACCATGCAAAGATGGTCGTGCAAGCTAGCTGACTTTTATTCCACCCATACAAGTTAGTCAACACATTCAAGCAAAGCAAGTCAAATGGTCAAGAACGTCAAAAAGAAGCTCAAAGGACATTTCTACTCATTCAAATGTTTAGTTAAACATTCATGAGCAAAGAAAATTCAAGGGTCTACTCATTCAAATGCTTAGTTAAAAATTCCTGAGCAAAGAAAATTCAGGTGACTTAACAATTCTCCAAACTTCATTCATGCATGTTGAGAATTTCATTCCTATTTTACTGTCAGAACCTCCAACTTTTATTTATTGTACCTAATAATTTCTTAATATAATAAGTGTGGGAAAATGATATATCTGTTGATAGATGTCGTATTAGAGAATATTGAAATGAAATTAGTTTGAGAAGTCTTCTTCTTGTTTGGAAAAAGTATGGTTGCTAACTCCTTGACGTTAAGCTCAGTGGCTTGCTTCTTCCCCTTCCGTTTGTGAGTTTGGGCTTTCCAAGTTATATATTATTATTCTTCAGTTTTTGTTTGTAGTTTTATTCTTTTGCATCTCTTTTTGTGGGTACCCCCAAACATTCCTTTCAAACCATACAAAGAAAATATATTTCATAAGGACATCAGCCAACCTCTCGACATTCTCTAAATCTATCATCTTGCTTTTCCACGTCTCTACATATTATAGCACCATTTAACATCTCCAATTCCTTATTTTCACCATCTCAACACATCCTAAACTCATCATAGTTGAGCCTCCAGGCCCTCCACTCTATTTAAATCCCAAAAATCAATCCCATAACCTCCACTTCTCTCAATCAAAACCCACCATCCGTTACATAGCTCTCAGAAAACCTTGGAAGATGGACTTTCCCAAGTCTCTTGAACCTCAAGCCACCTTGTCATTCATATAAATAAAATTGATCATTCCCATCCACCACTTCAAAGAACACAGACCACTACATCCCCCTCTCCCTCCCTACTCATGGAAACACCAATTTCTCTATTTGTATCTTCAAGAAATCGAGAAATTTCCTCCCATTTCTCTCAAAACTCCTCTTCAATCCTCTCAAATCTCGAGGTAGATTTCTAGAAAAAGAAGAAAACAAATTCTTTCAAAGAAAAGGAAGAAGAAAAATAAAATAAGAGACCAACACATTCAAGGTCTACACCGAATTGGTATTATAATTTAATTTCTTAAAGGTAATTGTAATGAAGACGGTCCCAAGTTACATATTCACGTGAAAAAAAAAATCAATAACTACAACTAAATCATCCCATTTCCCTTAACCCAAACCCTAGACATTGCATAAATCCATATGAATTTCTTAAATGTATTACCATAACATCTCAGACAGACCCAAAATGGTTTAGATAAGAATAGAGGCGTAAGTAAGCCAAAATAACTCGCAAGCCCCTCAAACTAGACTAGCTAACTAGCTTGTGAGTTAAGCTTATCAAGGCACGAGCTCAAACTTGGTGAGACTCAACTGGTTGACTCACAAGCCTACCCAATTTGTAAACTATAAATCACAAATCCTAATAATTAAAACCAATAATGTATTATGCTCTATCATATGATACAATACCAAGTGTCCTCTCTTCGGCTCGACCATTGATTAAAATTATAGGAATGATCTCCATTGTATGTACATACTGCCACAATATTAATTTACTCTAATGTGAACTTCATGCATAAACTTTTATATAACTAAGATCTTTGTATTCTATGTTGTGTAACAAAATGCCAATGTTTTCTTTCTCCTTGCTTCCTTTGCCTTTCTTTACATTATGAAATTATTAGCTTACTACCTGTTGCGAGTAGTTACTCCAATAAATCCCATTTTTACCCCCATTTCAGGTTAAATCCCTATTTTGCTCGAACTCCTTTTTTTTCTTAGAACCCGACTTCAACTTCTCCAATGAGTACCAACTTCGGCTTTACCTCTCCAACAAGTAACCGTCACGACTCGCGATGTTGCCTTCTACAACGAGCTTTAATCGTGATTTTCTCTGCTCCAGTGAGCTCCTATTGCAACTTCTTCACCTCATAGCCGTCAAGGGTTTTGAAAAATTGGGTAAGAACGAGCTCATAAGTCGAGCTCAAGCCTTCTAAAGATATATGAACCGAGCTCGAGCTCAATATTTGAGCTCAAGCTTGAGACAATCTTAAGATAGGAGAGTCAAGCTCAAGTTAACTATGCTTCAAACTCGACACAACTCATTTACACCCCTAAATAGGCTAATGATGATGACTATGAAATAACCATGACATTGTTAAAATAACAATGCCTGCTTGGAGAAGATGCGTAGATTACGCCTGAAACACATATTTCACACATTTATAAGCTTGCTAAAGTAAAAGAAAAACTATCTAACTCAATTAAGAATCAATGTATCAAATATTATAAAGGGCTTTATCAGTCTCATTTTGTCGTAGCTCTTATTTCTCATAAATATGACAACTATATTGAGTCATATTACACTACTTTTAAACTATATTGAGTCTTATCAATACCAACATTCCTATGATGATTGAGTGTCGCAAGAAGAATACAAATATCACCATCAAAATAAATCTTATGATGGTTATACATATGATCATCTCATCCATCTACAAGAAAAATCTTCTTAAGATAACATATCATATTATATACATATTTCTCAAACTCCAAAGTTTGAAAACTTACATGAATTCTAGAAATTCAACGCATATATCACCTAGGCCACTTTAAAAACTTGATCCTTGTCATGAGTTAATCCATGATCTAAGTTCTGCAAATAAGCTTTATAAAATCGATCAACCATCACAGATCAAGCCTTCAACTAAGTCTGATCAGAGTGTCATACATATGATATTATTTTTTTTGTTTGAATTTGAGGAACACTCGAGCCTTTTGCTGAAAGTATATTAGCATTATTATTAGGGTAAAGAAATATGTTGATCCACATATATTGGTATTCTTGCAAGATACCTTCTAAATATGCAAGTTGTTATGCATGTTTCAAAAGTAATGTTTGCTTCATCTCAAAATAAACAGGTTAAGATCGTATTATTATTACTACCAACAACATGAAACTATGGGAGACTCTTCTATGGTATTGATGGAACATAGATTAATGATACATGGCGACATTTGAAATCTAAGCATCCATATTCCACTTGATATGTTCAATCCACACATGTCACGCACATGCTAAATATTCAAGAGATATTTATGAACCTGTTTTGTCATCTCCTTCGTAATGGAACCCAAACATTTCAAAAATGACTTTTGCTCAAAAAAAGGCCTTTTGCATGATACTTTAGGAGTAATTCTATCGGACGCAAAGAGTTGATGTTGTAAAAGAAAAGCATCTAAATTATTTCAACATTTTTAGATTCTCAAGAATTTAAATATCACTTCTAGCATTTTTTATTTATTTCATTTTTATGTATTAATTTTTTCTAATTATCTTTATTTTAAATAAGATGGAATTTAATACCCATCTTGATATTAATTTGAGTTTTAAATTATAAGGCCAATTTTAAAAAATAGAGGTATGAGAATGTTTGCATAAATTGAAATTGAAACAATCCTCATAACCCACCTTAATTCCCTCTCTATCTCTATCTCTCTCCTCTTTCCTACAATGCCCACCTCTCCTATCTCATGCAATTCCACAATCCTAGGCCCTCTCTCTCTTTCTCTTCATGGGAACACCTAGTTCTTGACCTTAACCACTTTATTTCTTCAAGAAACTAAGAAAGCCCCCAAGTCATCTCTTCAAGAAACTAAGAAACCCCCTCCACCTTCCTCTTTAAGCTTCTTTTCAATCCTCTAACATAAGAGAGAATTCAAGAAAAGGGAAAAATTAAAGAAATTTCAAAGAGAGACCATAAAAAGAAAATCAATGAGTTTTACACCTTAAGGTATTCACCAAAAAGCATGTGTTTTTATCAGTTATAACTTTACCATAATCCTAATTTTACCTACAATCCAAGCTCCTCTAACTTTAATTACTGAAAGTGAACCTAATCGGTTAATGAATATTGTAGCTATAGTAATATGTAAAAGTAACTTATGGTAATTCTTTAAAGTACAAATGAATTTAGATAAAACTCGGAAAACCTCATATGAAGACATAACATAAAGAAACAACAAAATTGCATTACACTACTCATGATCAAATGCAATCTAAAAAACACTATAATTGCAAACTAAAGACTTCATTTCCTTAAAGCATAGGTAAACACAGATAGAACAAAACAATACTATTATATCTCACAATAGCTTAAACAAACACAACCACACCTTACAACAAAAAAGACACAACACCTTACAACTTCAAATATAAAAAAGGACACAACAACACCATATGATTAATCAAAGTTTCGAGAAGAAAGATACAAGAGGAATGGGAACCTTGGAGAGAAAAAAAAAAAGATAGAAGTCCGAGATGAAATTTTAGAAGATAGGGAGGTAGAGGAAAATAGCTCGCAAGATATATAAACTCGCAGGTTTCACTTTCCAAATCTCCAAAGCTCTCTTTTTTCAAAGGAAATTAGCCACCTTATATAGGAGAAGAAGGAGAAAAATGTATTAAATGCTCTCCTTAATGAGCCACCCAAATCAGCCAATAGAATAAATTCAAAACAACTCACTTAATGAGAAATTAAACCACTGTGCATAGCAATCAGCAGGGAACAATACACAAACAGCCAACATTCAAGAAAAATGGGACAGCAGCATAGGGAAATACATAACCCAACATGGGGAAGACCAACAGCCAATCATGGCAAGACCAAACAACCATATAGGGAAGACCAAACAGCCACAATATGGAGAAAATGAAGAGTTAACAGCAGGAAAACTAAAAACCCACTGAGAAAACAAGGAATCAAAAAGGGAATCTGAGAAGTCATGCAAGAAAGCTAATAAATGGCAAGTATTTATTGCATCATGATCTAAAGTTTGCACATTCCAATCATTGCCAAAAATTGCATTGAAATATAATGCAGCATTAGCTAACAATTGGGTTTAAAAAATGCCTCACAACTTCATTTAAAATGATAACCAGTACTGTGATTAAAGAAAACCTTAACAACTTTATAATTTATAGATTTATTGCATAACTTGACTACTCAAAAAACGCCATAGTAATATGTTTCATGAAGATGCAATATTAAGATGTAAAAATGCTACAAATATAAATGCATTATAGCATTAGCCCGATATTGGATTTACAAAATACAAACTAACATAATTTCAAAAACTAATTTGTTCTATAATAATAAGTGAACTTAAGAGTTTAAAACTCATGACCTATGCCAAATATGCAAACAAAGTGGATAAATTTAACTACTCATGAAATCTCATATGATGAAGTCTCCTGAAGACCACAAAAAGGCCCAAATAAACTTGAGATCTAACCTTTGAACATTCTAATATTTCACAAATCCAAGGTGTAGGCATAGATCACTGCTTTAACCAACCATGGCATTAAAGAAATGTATAAGCATCACTTGAAAAACGTTACAAAACAACGGTTCGTCCATCATGTGAACATCAACATTACTTCATAATAATTTATCAAAGATTTTCATTTTAATTTTCACATTAAGGAGCTGTTTGGATGCAGGATTTATGCCGATTTTGAGCAGGATTTATGCCAAATTCTTCCGAACGGGATTTGAGCGCCCGCTAAATCTCACGGCGGAATAAATCCTCCACCTCCACCTTTCTACCGTAAATCCCGGATTTAGTAAATCCTAAAATTTCGCGGATTTACGGGATTTGGCCGAAGAAGTGCACGAAAGGTAGAAAGATAGTTACCTTCACAGCGAGCGAGCTCCCGTTGTTGCTTCCGATTAAAATTTCGCGACTTCCGATCCGACAGGAAGGAAACGTGAAGGAGCCGAACAAGTGACTCGCGCAAAACTCTACCTCACGCGAAGCAACGGAGTCGATCAGCAACGTCGAAATAGAGGAAATGAGCCAGCCCTAGACGCCCCTAAGCTATTAGTAAGAAATTAATCTAATTTAATATAATTTAAAATATTAATAATTAGTAGTACAATTTGTGCGTAATTTAATTTAGCTTAATAAATAATTAATAGTACAATTAGTAATTAAAATTTGATATATTTTGAAATAAAAATTATTGATTACATAAGTAATAATATAAATAATAATTAAATAATTAATCAGTATTAGAATACTTAGGTGATTAATGAAATTATTAAAAAAATAATGTATAATTAAAAATAACTAAATAACACTTAAATAATCAATTAAATAATTAGTAGGATTATTATTTAAATAACTAGTTATTTAAAAATAATAATTAGTGAATTATCAAACAAAAATATCAAATATATGATTATATAATTACAACAATAACAACAATATCAAGCTTTTGTCCCATTATGTGGGGTCCGCTGCATGAATCCTCTTTCGCCATTGTGTCCGGTTAAAAGTCAAATTCTCATTTAAATCTAATAAAGAAAGCTCATTTCAAATATTTTCTAACCAAGTCTTTTTAGGTCTACCTCTACTTTTCTTAACATAAGTCAAATCTAATACCTCAACTTTCCTAATCGGGTCATCGGAAGGCCTCCATTTAATGTGACCAAACCATCTAAGGCGACTCTCTCTAATCTTATCTTCCACTGGAGCTACTCCAACATTTTCACGTATATGCTCATTTCGTACCAAACCATCTAAGGCGACTCTCTCTAATCTTATCTTTCACTGGAGCTACTCCAACATTTTCATGTATATGCTCATTTCGTATCCTATCTCTAAGGGTCAAGCTACTCATCCACCAAGCATCCGCATCTCTGCAACACTTAACTTAGTATTATGCTTCTCTTTTAATGGCCAACATTCGGCACCATAAAGCAATGCAGGTCTCACCACCATCTTATAGAATTTTCCCTTAAGTTTTAGGAGGACTTTTCTATCGCATAATAAGTTTGATGCATTCCTCCACTTCAACCATTCAACTTGAATTTTGCTGATAATATCCCCAACAATTTCACCGTCACACTTAACATATATGATTATATCATTGACATTGATTAAATTTGAAATTAATAAGTAATTTGTATTTAACACGTACGCATATTAAATTTAATTTTCAAATAAACTAGCCGCTTAAATCCTGAATTATATTGTCAAACAGCTTTAACAATAATATTGTCAAACAATTTTCAAGATTTAACATGTCAAAATTTACCAAAATTGGATTTAAAATATTTAATACATCCTACTAAAGTTAAATTCAAATTGTTGCCAATTTGGATGCAAGACTTAACATGATTTATGTCAAATCCTGCCAAATGGGATTTGAACACCCACTAAATCTCACGGCAGAATAAATCCTCCGTCTCCCCCTTTGACCATAAATCTAGGATTTAGTAAATCCTAAAATTTCGGGGATTTATGGGACTTGGCAGAAGAAGCACACGAAATGGAGAAAGATGGTTACCGTCACAGCGAGCGAGCTCCTAGTTGCTTCTGATTAAAATGTCGTGACTTCTGAGTTCTGACAGAAAGGGAAAGTCATTGAAGGAGCGAAGTCAAACATCAACGAAGGAACCGAATAAGTGACTTATGCAAATTTCTATTTCACGCAAAGCAAAAAGTTGAACTTCAATGACGAAATACAAAAGATGAAAAGCAAACCCTATACACCTCTGAACGATGGGAAGAAATTGACCTAATTTAACTTAATTAATAAAATTTAAAGTATTAATAATTAAGTAAATTAATTAATTAAATAGTTGTATAATTAATGCATACATTAATGATCTAATTTAGATTAAGAATAATGAATAGTGTAATTAATAATTAAAATTTAATATAATTAGGTTAATTAATATAATTTATTAATTATATATTTAATAGTGTAAGTAATTATTAAATAATTTATTAATTATATATTTAATATTGTAAGTAATTATTAAATAATTAATTAGTAGTATAATAAGTAAGTGATTAATGAGATAATTAATAGTATAATTTATGATTAAAACTAACTAAATAACACTTAAATAATTAATTAAATTATTAGTAGGATTATTATTTAAATAATTAGTTATTTCAAAAAAATAATTAACTAAAGAAATATCATTATACAATTGATAGTAATTAAAATAAAAATTAATAAGTACTTTGTATTTAATACATAAATTAAATTTAAAACATATTAAATTTAATTTTTAAATGAACTAGCTATCATAAATTCCGGATTACATTGTCAAACAATTTTATAAGATTTAACATGATTTAAAAACTATGTTGCCAAACATTTTTCAGGATTTAACATGTAAGTATTTACTAAATCTAGATTTATGGGATTTATAAACCCTACTAAAGTTAAAGCCTACTTGTTGTCAAACATGCCCTAAATATTTTGATGAATTTTCTGGGTACTAGGAGTCATGGATCAAGTCATCAACAAACAGCAAATATTCTAAAAGGCTCTCACATAACAATCACAAGATATTAGAGTCATGATCAACAAATCATAATCAAAATCTAGCTCTGTAACTGAATTTCATGAATATATTGTATTGATGTCAAGCCAACATATCAACTTGCAATTATTCTTCCACTACTCTTGTATGGCAGAATATTTTTTTCTCTTACCTAGCATCATGACCATTGATGTCTAACCACCTTAATATATGTTGTATATGTCCATGTCCATATATTAGGTTATATACACTAATGTAAAGCTACGGTAAGCACACAATGAAATGTGAACAAGCTTCTAGCACTAATTCTCTTCTCCTCCCTATTTTTTATTTGCTTTGGTGTTTGCATGTTTCAGGTTCATATCGTCTATAGTGAAGCAGGCAAAGAAGTTCTACATTGTATCAGAGATGTACTAGTGCCCTACGGCCCAACATTGAGTTATGCATTTCTTCTTTCTATTTTATCTGCATTTCTTCTCAATGAAAAATCCCTCTTAGTCATCTACCTCATCTCAATTTCCACTGGTTATTAAAATGGTTGACATTTCAATTCCATCTCAACTAAAATTTCTAATGACTAGCATGAAATATATATTCAATATTCAGTTAACAGTTGAAAACCACCCATTGTGAAAATCTCAAATTTCTAAAATTATTTACCACAAACATTTTTTAGGTGTTCTTGATAGATCAACTCCAAAACGACCTAAACTTCTCTCCTTTGCTACCTTAATTAGTTCCAACCCTGAATATTATACATGGTTACGTATTGATCAAAACCTTGCGGCGATTTTATGTTCCACAACTTCTCCTACTTTTATGCCATATGTTTTGAATCTTGGTTCATGCTATCAAAGTTGGCAGTCTATTGAGCATTGTCTGTAATTAACGAATCTCTTTCACATTCATCAATTGAAGAACAAATTGCACCATATATCTATGAAAGACAGATATATGATGTATTATATATCTGAGATTAAAACAAGGTCGATGCAATTGGTTCCTTTGGCTCCCCATTACCGCTCGATGACATTTATATTATACGCACTGAATGGCTTGCCAAGTTCTTATCAGGCATTTAAAATTGCAATTCAAACAAATTTGAACCCAACTAGTTTAAATGATATTTATGCTCTATTTTGAATAACTCAACTTAGTAGTCGAATTAGTTTGTGAACTTTCAGTGTCATCTGAACAAATTCAAGCATTTTTTGTTCAACGCAACAGAGCTCGCGATCGTGGCTTCCGTGGTCATTTTTCTTCTCGACCTCGTCGCGGACGAACCAATTTCAGTCGTGGTTTTGTTTCTTCAGTTTCTTTTGTATAATGTTAAATCTGTGGCAAGATAGGCCACTCGTCATTCGAGTGTTGGCACCGTGGAGATTTTTTGTATCAGCTACCTCTTTCGGCCTACTCAGTCGACCTTGTGTCTCCTTCTTCCAAATGGTTGTTGGACACATGAGCTACATCACATTTAACTATTGATTCTAATCAAATGTACAATGTCAAATCATACAAAATATCTCAGCAAGTCAAGATCGGTAATGGATAGCTCTTACCCATTACTCATACTGGTAAATGTTTATTACCAACTCCCAACCATAAGCTTAAACTCTCATCTCTTCATCTTGTTACAAACTTAACTTAAAATCTTCTTTCAGTCAACCGCCTCACAGCTGATAACTCATGCTCTTTTATATTTAATTTGCATGGTTACCATATCAAGGATCAGATGACCAACCGGACTCTCCTCCAAAATCCATCTTGTCGAGGACTCTACCTAATCAATACATATCCAGCTTGCCGCACATCCCTCTCAACCTTTTCTACAACACATTTCTCAACTTAACTATGACATCATCATCTTAGTCACCCGTCTCATTTGGTTCTTCTCAAATTACCGAAACATAGTTTTAAAAACTACATGTTATTTGTTGATGATTTCTCTCATTTTTCTTGGGGTTATCATTTAAAAGCTAAATCTGATGTTGCGCAAACCTTTTATCAATTTAAATTATAGGTTGAAAAACAATTCAATCAAAATATAAAATGCTTGCGTTTAGATGGCGGCGGTGAATATTCTTTAAAAAAGTTTCAATCCTTTCTTTCCAAATGTGACATTCTTCATTAGATCACTTGCCCATATACACCAGAACAAAATGATGTTGATGAATACAAACACCGACCCATCTTTATTAATTTAAACTCATAACTATCTATATTTTACTTGTGGTTGCTAATACTTAAAATGGAAGGTCCTTCAACTTGATGAATCGAACGTTTTTCTTCATTGCAATCTTACTGATACAATGTACATGTCTCAGCCTATTGGCTTCAAAGATTCTTTATAGCTAGACTATGTTTGCTTATTACAAAAGTCTATATATGATTTAAAACAATCACCAAGATAATGATTTGAGACTTTTTTTTTATCATACATTCTTCAATATAAGTTCATTCATAGCACAACCGACCCATCTTTATTAATTTATCACAAGCATTCGACAGTTCTTTACATTATAGTTTATGTAGATGACATTCTACTCATCGAAAAAGATGATCAAACAATTCAACATCTTCTTTGGACTCTCACTCACAGATTTCATATGAAAAATCTTGGGAGCATCTCCTATTTCCTTGGGATGCAAGTGTTACACACTCTAAACAATTTCCATCTATATCAATCAAAATATGTAGCTGGTTTACTTTAAAAGGCCGGTATGGCTGATTATAAGCCAATATCTACTCCTATTGTTTCAAAGTCAACATCTACTTCATCCCAACTTCTCGTGCCTGCTCAAGCCGATTTGTTCAAACATATTGTTGGTTGTCTTGAATATTTAACTCTTACCCGACCAGACATTGCTTACATAGTTAACAAATTATGTCAACCTATGCATCAACCTCAGTCAAAGATGATTTCAAGCTTTTTAAGTGTCTTCTTCAATACATTAAAGGTACAATTATTTTTGGCCTACCAATTACTGTAGTTGATTTTTCATCTTTTAGCATACTCTGATTTCAACTGGGCTGGTAATCCCATTGATCGAAAATATACGATTAATTATTGTGCTTTTCTTGGGACGCACACTTATTACTTTGCAAGTAAAGAAACAAAAAATAGTCGCTAGATCCTCCACTGAAGCGGAATACTACGCTCTTGCAATGGCTGCTATGAATATTATTTGCCTTAGAAGGATATTGAAAGAATTTCAAATTGATTCTTCACCTCCTACAATCTTATTTTCTGACAATATGTCTTCTATTGCTCTAGCCAATAGTCCAATTTTTCATGCCAGAACTAAACATATTGAAATATATTTTCATTTTGTTCATGAGTGCATCAAGAACAATCTATTACAAGTGTCTCATGTTCACATTACAGATTAGTTAGCTGATTTATTTACCAAAGAATAGCATTTTCTACATTTTCGGGAGCTCCGCAGCAAGCTCACAATTTTGGACCTAAATGCTAGCTTGAGGGGAAGTGATAAGCAAGCCAACATATCAACTTGCAATTATTCTTCAACTACTCCTGTTTCAGAATACTTTATCTCCTATCTAGCATCACGACCAGTGATGTCTAACCACCTTAAAATATTGTATATGTCATTGTCCATATACTGCGTTAAATACACTAATATAAAGCTATAGTAAACACACAATGAAATGTGAACAAGCTTTTAACACCGATTCTTTTCTCCTCCATGATTTCTATTTGCTTTGGTGTTTGCTTGTTTCAGGTTCAAATCGTTTATGGTGAAGCAGGCGAAGCAGTTCTACAGTTGGCATCTAAAATTTCCAATAAGCAATATATTTTTGATGTAGACAAACAAGAGAAAACTAACACAATGAGTAGATCTTAAAATAAACTTTGTTGAAATGAAAACAGACACATAGAACTTTGACAAACACAACTAGAAGGACTAGAAGATTTAAGAGAAATAAAGAAATTTAAAATAACGCTATCCTCAGATAACCGTCAGAGCGGGTTCCTCACATGCATCGAATTTGTAGTAAAATAAGTAAAGTGCATAAGACTAGCAAACCGATGGTCCACCACTGCAAGATTGTCCACTTTCCCCAACAGATGCTTCAAACCAACCTTGATACGACACCCTAAAGTTGCTTTACTTTTGAGAAGAAGGATACAGATGGAGCGGCACTTGCAGAGAGACGAAGAGATAGAAGCCGAGAAGAAGGGTGGAAAGAGCCCGCAGGATTTTCGTAGAGGATTAGAAAGAAGGGTGGAAAGAGTCCGCAGGATTTCCGGAATAAACCCGCAGGTTTCAATAGCAATATGCTCACAAATATCAACTCCCCTTCCTTCACAACTTCATCTTCTATTTATAGGCAAGAGAGAGGAATGCCAAGAGCCACATGTCATAAATTTCCATAATAATAAGCATAGAATTCTTCCCCAAAGCTCACAGAAAAACACCCACAACAGGAACCAAGGAGACAGCCACGGGAGACGAGGGAGACCGCACGGACCGAGAGCCACAGCCGCGGGAAATGTAGGAACCACACGGAAAAAGGAGCCAGCCGTGAGTTCCAAAAAGGTAAAGCATCCCAACATTCATTCTTATGCATAGAAGTCATCTCCCAATAATACAAGCCACGGTTTCCCAAGAAGCAAGAAGAAAAGGGGAAGGGGAAGGGACAAGGCCACTCCAAAAAGTAAATTTCATAATGATGTACCTTTTTGGATATTAATGAGCTACTAAACTTCAGCTCAAGCAACTTAGAGAACCAGCTCAAACCCAAATGCTCCAAAACAGCCAATCCATGAACCACCAGCAGCCAGGGACCAATCGAGCCAGCAAACCAAAGGTCTACCAAGCCATATGCACTACCTACTATGATCAATGGATGCTTTCCCATCATTGAATAGCTAAAAAAGAAAAGAAAATAAAATACACTATTGTTTAAATAAAATAAAAAGTACAGAAATTCTTGATAGCATCAATTTTCCAAACCCTTTCTTACAATACCATCACATTTACCCTAATCTTCCCCCTCACCTTCCATATATAGAACAATTGCACACTAGTGAAAGGGACATAAATTGATCTAAGTACTTAACAAAAAAGTACACCTTGGGAACCTCCAAATCATTAATCACAATGTTCAAACTTAAATAGATTGAAAAACGAATAGATATATATGATCCTAAAAACTATGGAAGCAAAGACCAGATAGATGTTTTTAAATGACATTTAAAAGAAGACCCATAGGATGCCAAATGAATTTATAAATGGATTCTTGATTGAATCAACTATGCGGGATGAAAAACTCAAATAATTGATGAATTTGGAGACATGGAAAGAGCAAACAAGAGATAGGGTTGGTCAAAGGGGTTTTGTTTGAGCAACAAATAATAGAGAGAAGATAGTACCTCAACTAGTCGGTGGTGGTGCCAGAGATTTCCTCGCACGTTAGCATGGAGAAAAATTTTTAGGCGGGGTGAAAATAGCAAAATTATTGCGAGTAAGAAGTTAAGAGCGAAGTCATCCTTGTGTGTGTGGGGGATTTACATACATATCACTTTTTTCATGCTATATATATATATATAATACCTAAAATTTTAATATTACATACATACCTTCTATTGAACAAATGTGGATGCACGAAATGAAATATTAAAATTTATAGGATGATATGATTGATAAAAATGAAATATAAGAATGATATATTTAATATTAAAATTTATATGAATAATAAGAATGAAATATACCACTTTATGCCCCATATATTTTTATTGCTAAATTTATTTTTATCAAATGAAGAGACAATTTAAATATATATATTATTTTTTTTATACAGGAAAAAAAAGAACGGAAAACAAAATCATTTCGAACCAGTGGGCCACACTGTTTGGTTCGTCTTCCACGCATCTTACAGGCTTATATGTGAGTGATGGGGGATTACAGCCACCCGTTTGCTCAAAGCTCACTCCCCTCCCATGGCCGCCACCATTTCTGCCGCCTCTTTCGTCCTAGCCTCTGCCTCTTCCCCTTCTTCTTCGGAAGGTACGTGTCTATGTGCTATCGAAACCTCTATTCTTTAATTTAATCACTTCATAGCCTCATCACTAGTTTCTCTTTCCCATTACGCAGAGAGTGCTTCCAAATCCGTCAAGCTACGGGATGATTGGAGGAATCGTTCGAAGCCGATTCGCCCTGGTGGGGTTTATCCTGCGAAGGAGCACTGCAGGTCACGCCCTTTTTGTAGTTTTGATCTCCTAAAAAGGTTTGGGGTTACTCATCACTAGTGTTTGCTGATGCAGCCGCTGTGGGCTTTGTGATACCTATTACATAGCACACGTCAGGGACGCGTGCGCTTTCTTAGGAGCCGGCATGTCGAGGATTGAGGTGAGGTGTTATTGCTCTTTTATTTATTTATTTTGGTGTCCCAGAAGTTGTTGTCAGGATTATAGCCGATTAGGGTCTGTGGACCTCAGATTCAATGTCTCAAAAGAGTCACTTTATTTGACTGTTGAAATAGTTTGGAGATCATGACGAAGAGAGGATGACTGGATCATTTTCTTGTATTTTCCCGAGTAAATCTGGTTATGCTTGGAGCACTAGGATCTAGGTGTTTATTTCTTGCTCGCTGTTTTATTGGTGGCAAAAGTTCCCCTGAAAATTTTACATGGGGGGTATTTATATTGGTTCTGGATTATACAACTAGAGAAGGCCTCTGGGTCATAAAGGACTTGGATGCTTTTCCCACATAACAGCTTCGGCTTCTCCATCTCCTTCATTTAATAGATTAGCAAAAAACCGGAGGCATGCCTACCCACTAGCTACTATGGAGGCGCTAGGTGGAGGTGGTCGCATGGCGTCAGCTTATCAGCTAATATGTGGAGGTTGATACATGCAGCCTGACCACTACATTTTCAAAGATGTTTCCCTAACTTGAAACTAGGACCTCCAAAATACACATGTATTTACTAAACTTGATTTACAAAAAACCGTATGTGGGATGCCATCATGATGGTTTTCGAGCATTGGAAACTGTCAAAAGTTGGTTAGACTATGTATACTTTTCCATAGCTTCATTGATAATTTCCATTAATATAGCCTTTTCACCATCAACCGTTTTCAGTCCCATTATTAGAGATTATATGGTCTTAACTCTTAAGAGCATAGTTAGCACGACTAAAAAAGAATTATCTTTGAAAATAATTTTATTCACTTGTTTTCTTTGAAGTTTTTTTTTTTTCCTATAAACATTTATCTCTTTTTATAAAAGCAAGCTTGGCCTTTAAAGATTGTTGCAATTCTTCGAACCTTTGTAAAGTTAATTAAAGTAGTGAAAAATCTTTTGATGACTGAATGCATAATTTCTTTGTTTGTGAACTTCCTCATACTTGCTAACTATTTTTGCTTTAAGCAAGCATATTTATGTTGTGACAACTGTTATAGCTTCTCAAGCATCAAATTGAGACAATGGACTTTACATCTAGTTCAATAAATATGTTTAATTTTCTTCATTAACATCCTCCTTGCATCCTTATATGCACTTGCATTATTTGTTACCACTTGAACAACCATGTTTGTTTCAACTTCTTTAAGCATTTTGAACATCAAAGGTACGCCTTTAACAAAGATTGATGCATCAACTGATTTAAAGCAAAAATCTCTTAATAATTTTTAATGAAGAATGTCGGACTATTATTTCATATTGAAGAACTCATATCTTCTTCACTTCATCAACCATATTTAATATTGTTCATCTAATTTCTATGTTCGAAGTTCATATATGCAAGCAAAATTTATTTGTTTTCTTAGTTTCCAACAAATAAAGCTTATTAATTCATGATGGACTCCTTACCATGTTGAATGGAATTTCATTTAATAAATGCATCTTGCAATGTCTAAGCATGCTTTGTTTTGATGTTCTTTTGTTGAAGATGGATAATACATTGCTTGAGAATTTTTTGTTCTTGTCTTCATCCAAATTTATAACAAAACAATTCATTAATTTCTGAATTTCTCTATTTGAATAAAGAAATAAGATTCCATTACCATTATCAAAATTAGAACCTGTCTTGTTGATGATCAAAATAATAACTAATTTCAGTTATTTTCTCCATATTTTTTTGAGCTATTTTTTGAGGTTGAATAACTTTTCAAATATATTGCGGATTCTTTTTTAACATAATGCGACACCTTTTCACATGCTCAAGCAATAAGGCGTGTTCACACCTAGTGATCTCTTAATTTTTTTTGAAGTTATTGATAATCTTTGTCATAAAAGTTATATTTAAATAGACATAATTGTTGACAAAGGCAATCCAGACGTCTGGAATATTCATTAACCCTGACAAGATTCTAGAAGATCCAGCCTTTCGTCTTGGTTGCAATAACCATTATCATATGCTCTAATCACTTGCGTGATGCCACATTACCACTTCATGTATGGACTGATGGCCATATCTGAAAGATTTGTTGAAACATCATAATGTCTACCTGTCATGAATCACCTTCATTCGTGTGAATTATTATTACTCGCCAGTTAGCTGATTGTTTAATGCCCGCTATCTAGTGCTTGATTGCTCCATAGCCTGCATGTGGCCCACTACATTGATCATTGCCAAATTCAATTGCCCCTCCCTTCACGATTTGCTCCAAACTGCCTTAAGTTGGTCAACATCTATAAGTACTCCATACTAGAGCTTTCATATAGGGATAACACACGAGGCTAGTAGGAAACCAGGATGAAATGAGATGATTTAAATCCTACGAAAAGTTTTCTAGATTTTAAACTGAGTGTAAGAGCATAGAACTAGAGATACTTGTAATTTCATTCTTTTTCACTTAATGAAATCCTTGTCCCCTCGCCTTATAATATATGTTGGTTGTTGTTGGAACAACTTAAAAATTTGGTGTACGCTATCTTTTCTTTCTTGTTTGCTCTCCTATCCTCCCTACCTTTTGGATGGTTGAAATTCTTTCTATTAGCCTGACTAGTCGCGACAATTCATATCCTCATAGGGAGAATCTAGCATACTTTGCGCATGATGAGGTAGTCTTGGAGGACTTGTTGTTTGCACCTTGTTAGGGTATTCTTTATTCTTGCTAGTATGATTAATGTGATTATTGTACATCCCATTGACTGAGATTGGTGATTGAGTAGATGAGGAGGGCGACTTAGGTCCCCTTTGTGAGCTCCTTGTTTTGAATGTGCTTTGAACTTCTTATCGCAACTAGTCATGGAATTTTTTACCACCATAAATTTAGAACTTCTCATAGGGCTCCAACATCTCCTTTTTCACCTCAGCATGTAGGCTTGTTGGGTTCAAGCTCCTCTTGGCAGATGTTGGGAGGTCCTACCAAATCTTCATCAACTTTTGAGAATTGATTAAATAGCTGTCTCTTAAACTCATAAAATGTTTTAATTCTCCCACTTGGTTCTTAAAGAATCATTGCAAAGCATAATTTTTTAATGTTATGAATACACGTCGCAATGTCATTATATATTATATGAAGGGCCACTAAGTGAGATGCTCCATTGGTTCTGTGAATTGTGGCAAGAATGCAACTTAGGAATCTTGAACTTTGCAAGAAGTTTCTCCATTATCTTTGCAATTAAGACATGCTGGCACTACAACCCCTTGAGGCAAACTCTTCTAGGTATCCTATCCACCTCAATCTTTGGGATATTTTCCTGCCCATCTTTTGCCACAACAATTGGTTGCAAAGAAGTAGAGGAGACTCTCTTTAGCGCTCCCTGAGAGGTGGAAGGTGGGCGAGGAGATTATGAAGAGTTGATTCCAGTTGGAGACATTTGCTTGGGTCATTGCGAACCGTGCTTTGGTAACATTTACCAATTCTCTCTTGATGTCCATGAGGGGTCTTAATTACGAGTTTTTGTGGAGTTTTTCTCATAATATTCGATTACTCTTTTCATTTGAGCAGCTATCTCAATGAAAGCACCAAATGTTGATAGATTGAACACCTTAAAGAGTTATGTAATATGACTCTGCAAATTCTTTGAGAAGTGGAAATGGTAACGAAGAGAGGAGAGAGAGAGAGAGAGAGAGAGAGAGAGCATGTCTATCTCTTCTTGCTAAAAATAAATTTCACAAGTCTCCTTTTGACTCCCCATATGATTAGGAGTTAAAAATATGAAGCCTTGTAGAACCCCTCTCTATCTTGACCTTGCATGAGATCTTCAAGTTATTCTCTTTGCATAATGCGACATAATGATAGAATTATGTGCATTTGAAAGTCTTTTGATGCCGCCAATCCTCCAACATAACTTATAAGCATGGATTGACTAAATGATACATGAACATAGCACATGACTGCGTAATATATATTGCCTTTCTAAATCACACACACACAAAACAATCATAACTATCATGTTTTGACTTTTAAAAATTAATTATTTGTCATAGACATTGTGATAGGTCTATTGTTGCAGTTCGTCAAATCCCCATCACTAGAAAGTACTCTATAAAGTTGATGCAACTTGAGCATTACGACGGTGGTGCCGTGGTGGAGTGTTTGTTGAAGTAGGGAGATCTTCATGTATCACAATCTGTTGGAGAGGCCTTTTTTTTTGCAAATGGGTTAGCTTGTAAACGTTTGCTAACCATAATGTGTTATGTAATATAATTGTGCTAATACTTCGAGTGGTGGAGATTGTAATGAATAGACAATAAGAGAGGGGAGATTGTAAAACCCGAAATTCTTCATTTGAGTGCGTCGCATGCATATCGATGCGCCGCGACGAACTTAAGTGAAATTTCGACGTCGTCGGAATTCGACGAAATAAATTTCATTAGATTCGTCTCGAAATTTCGAGCGAAATGGTATAAAGAACTTATACCAAATTTCGCTCGGTTTGGGAGTTAAAATTTGCCGAAGATCGTTTAAATAACATTTGGCTTGTTTTACCCATTTTACCCTTCAAGACTTAGTAGGGAGAGTAATAGGATGAGGGGCACATGCATAATTTCCCTTCTTATCTCTCCTTAAGTCCTTCTCACGGTCCCTTGTTGTTTCGTTCGGCTGACCCGAGAGAGAGGGTGACGGGAGAGAAGGGAAGCGGCGGGAGCTCCTTCCAAGCCGGCGATTCCGGCGAGAATCCTTAGGAAAAGCAAGAGGAAGACTTGGGGTATGTATTCCTTCAAGCATTTGAAGTTATTCTTGAGTTTTCTTGAAAGAAAATTTTTAGGGTTTGAGTTTTTTAGAAATTTCTTTAGAGAATTAGTTGGGCTTGTCTTGAACTACGATTTCCTACCCTTCATGTTAAAATTTTTTAAGAAAAACACTAAGTCTAAAAATTAGGGTTTCTTATTTTGTTAAAATTGTTATAGGATTGGATAGGGGAATGTAAGGGAAGCTTTTTAGTAACAAGATTTTGATTTTTTATTTAGAAATTATGAGTGGAAAAGTTTGGGAAGGTTTAGGGTTTTTCCAAAACCAATATTTAAGGGTTGCATGTTCCCAATTTTAGCTCCTAAAGGCTTGGGGAAGCCTCTAAATTGAAAATTTGAAAGAAAATAATTTTTCTTAATTTTTAATTATTATAAATCCGAAAATAATTAAATATTAATTATGGATTAGATGAAAGGGAAATTTTGGCATGTTTAAGGGATGAAATTAGCCATTTTTGGAAAGTTAAATTTTGAGAACTTGTTAAATCCGAAAATCATAATGTAATTAAATAAAAATTAAGCATTTTGTTGAGCTAATTAAGGTCATAGAGATTTAAATCTCTTGTTTTCCTTTAGGTTGCAATAAAGAAAAGTGGTAGGGAATTGTGCGGGAATTATTGCAAAGGAAAACTTGAGGGTAAGTGACTCTATTTGCTAAAGCAAGTACGCATTTATTCTTCAAAACTCTTATGCTATATTTAATGTGTAAATTTCATACAAGGATGCCTTAGTGTTCAATTTTATGCAATTGTTCCTTAATGTCATGCAAAGGGTAATTAGTGATACATTTCATACAATTGTTACTTAATGTTATGCAACTGTTACTTAGTGTGAAAGGTCCAAAAGGTCATTAACCTATCATATGCATTTCTTAGCATATCATATAAAAGCATCTTATTATATTCATGCTACATAACTTGTGATTGTTGATGACGGAGTACCAAGATGTGGCTCTTTGAGCAAAGACGGCCTTTAAGGCAAAATGGAACGAAGAATGATATGTACCTGATCAGTACAATTTGGTACTCCGGGACGGATGTGTACATTATGACATGAAAGTTAAACATATGCAAATGTTTCATGTTCTCTCAAGTTAAGAAATCATATGTCATGTTTTAAGCAAGTATGTTTCATATCATGTTCAACATAATGTTTAGACACCTATTAACTCATGTGTAGACTATTACTCCATAAGATATGTTCTTTCAAATGTATACAAACTTTAGCTATAGTTGTCTCTTGCTGAGTGTAGCTCACTCCCGAGTTCTGGGAAATTTTCAGGAGAACCTACGCTTAGGTGATGACCGAACACCCAAGGTTCACCTACAGTAGACGCGCAACGGGTGGCAGGTTCTTACTGTTGTTTTTAGTTATCAATTTTGGGTGGTTTTATCATGATTGAATAGATTAAGTGTATACCACCTTGTATATGAACTTATTTTGTGATGGTTTTAAATGTTATATATGTTGGAAAAAGTTTAGAGGCGCTTTTATTATTCTTGAATATCTTTAGAATTTCATGAAACTTATGATGAGTACTTAAATTTACATGTCCGATCTCGTTCCCGCCTCGTATCTACGAGCTAACCGGGCCGGGTCGTGACAGAGATAGAGAGATTAGGATCGGCATGTGGGCTCATTTGGATGGCATTAGATGCATTTGAGTAGAGGACCAAATCTATGGACCATAGGAGCAAAAAGAAGTTGAAATTATTCTGGTAAAATGAACAGTGCATTCCCCATTATTTAGGTGTTTATTTCACAATAACAGTTATTGTGAACAATGTTCTCATATATTGACAACTTTTTTCCATCAATCATTTAATTCTACCAAATTTCTATTTATTTGACCCATTTTTAGTGCATTCTAATGTTCAATTGCAGCATTCAATTTGATTCAATAATAGCAAGTTTGCTATGATCCGGTGTTTTGTATGTTATGTTAAAATACAGGACTGGTTTAAATTGATGATATTAGGTTGTGCTGAAGTTTACCTTCTACAATTTTGAATTTTGGATGTTTGTTATTAATAATTATGTATTTTATTCTGCGGTGTATTATTGTTACAAAATCAAATTTTGTATTAGGCTTTAGAACCTGCAGTGCATGGAAGAGGACGGGGAAGTAGCTCAGATGAAATGTACTTCGGTGTACACGAGGAGTTGCTATATGCTAGAAAAATAAAGCCCGTTGAAGGTATTCATGCACACATTTTTCATGTTTACTGAGAAAGCTGAACGCTATTCTTTTTTCAGCATTGCTTATGGGGATGCATTTATCATTTTGTGAACTTATTTTTGTTTATTGCACAGCCTCTCTCTCTCTCTCTTCTTTGAGTCTGTCCTCAGTATAATTAGTTTGTACTTGCAGTTTAGCTTGCAAGCCTACTAGCCTTAGTCATGTTGTAATATGTGGGCTGCTATTCCTTAAGAATGCCATTTGTCTTATATTAGCCTATATCCTTTTTGCAACATCAATAATTTGAAAAGTTCATCATCCAAGCTTCTGGTGAGTTTTTTGTTTGTTTATTTGTTTGTCTGATCTGCTTAATTGTGCCTACGAAAGAGAGATTTATCATGCCATGAGTTGTATGGATGGTCTTTCTGGAGTATCAACTGTGTGCTGTTGTGCTGGACAAACCAGTCACTGAAACGTTAGGCATGATCTCCTATGGTTATAGAATGCAACGCAGCGCTTCAAAATCATTCTATTTCCATGTAGAAAGGTGGGAAACATTTCATTTGGGCTTTAGGAAGGATGACTATACAGTTTTTTGTGATTGTTTCCTCTGTGTTTACAGTTTTACCTTTGACTGATTTCTACTTTGTAATGGTTCAGAAATGATGCGATAGAAAATGACTTTTTTTTTTACTTGTAAGTTACAGAACATATTGTGCTATCTTGCTAGAGCAGTGCATGTGAAGGTTGTCGCCCTTGCAACTCATGTAACGGTTTTTTATAAGCAGCTGTTGCAATTCACCTTATATTCATTTTATAAGCAGCTGTTGCAATTCACCTTATATTCATACTACTGATATCGACAGAGCTGTTAAACACAACAAATTTTCAAACCTTAAACAAATATGCTAATAAAGAAGCAGTTTTGCTGAAATATTTATTTTCGGTTATCTAGGAGCTCAATGGACAGGTATTGTGACAACCATTGCAGTAGAAATGCTAAAAGCAAATTTGGTTGAAGCGGTTGTTTGTGTACAAAGGTGAACTTGTAATTTAAAATCTATCAGGTACTTGGTAGTCTAGCTGTACCTTTTTACTATGTTTATTATAAGTGTCAATTTTTTCATTATGCAATGCAGTGACCCTGAGGATAGGCTTAGCCCAAGGCCTATTTTAGCCAGGTACTTTTTGAGTCCCCAAGGGTTACTGTTTCTGTCTTAATACATTTTAACATTACTATTTACCCTTGAATTTAATTCCATGGTTATAGATGCTTGCTACCCGCCAGTGTTTTTTGTTTGATTTAGTGATTCAAGTGTACTTTGTTTGATTTAATGATCATGAATTAATGAAGCTCATCTGGCACAGGACACCTGATGAAGTTTTTGCTGCAAAAGGTGTTAAGCCAACCCTATCTCCAAACCTGGATACCCTTGCCGTCATTGAGGTGATAATTTCTCTTTGAGTTGATACCTTTTGTTTTTTATGTTCTTCTAAAGCATCTTTTCTAGTGTTTTGTTATAGCCTTCTGTAATTTAGTGGCCTAATGCATGTCTGTCGCCTAACCTTCATAACAACTGTTGTCTGTTGAAGTTCAATCAGATTTTCCTTTCAGTAAATGTATTTTTTTTGGTCTCAAATATTACATAATTGCATTTGCATGATTTGTTGCATTTATCAAGTTCAATGTGGTATTATGGAAGTTACCTTCTTAACCTTTGGAATTTTAAAAAATACGAAGGTATGGCTTTAAGATGCAAATATCATTCTTGCACAGTGTATTCTTGAATCATATTTAATTAATCTGATATCTTACAGGTTCTAGGGAAAAAAAAAAAAACTCAACATGCTTGTTTCAGATGTACCAAGGACCTTCATCAGGCTTCATGCAATACTTTGTTGTTGCGCTCAAATGCTTTTTCGTAAAAGCTCACTTGTTTTTCGTTTTCCTTTTAGTTTGCCCATGGACATTGTAACTAATTCCAGGCCAATTTCTATGCTTTGACTCATAAGAATATTTAAGTGAAGGTAATGCCACATACATCTTTAAAAGGGTATGTGATATCTATATGCTGTTTGAGTTTGGATATACATTTACTAAGGATTGTTCACATCGATTTTTTTTTTATGAATAATTGGATCCCTCAATTTTGATTTTGAAATATCAGGGAACTTATAACGTATAGCTAATTAATGACAATGCTCTCATACATGAGTAGGGGTGTAAACAAGTCGAGTCGAGTCGAGTCGAGTTTAGGCCTTATCGATCTCTGCTCGTTAGTCGAAAAGTGAGCTAGAAATTCGAGCTCAGCTCAAGCTCGAGCTCGTCCAACTGTAAACGATCTCGAGCAGGCTCGATTCAATTTGGCTTTTTCCCGCCTGTCCATTTTTCATTTTTCCCGTCTGTGTCTGCCCTTTTTTTTCCTGCCTGAGCAGCTGTCACTTGGAACTCACATCAAGCATTATAGTCAGGTATTAATGAGCAATAGTTTAACATATATTATAATATAGTTTATATATTATTTTAAATAAAGCAATTGTAGTTGTCCCATCTCCCAAGCAATTGTATCTGTCCCAATATTTATTATAATACATTTTAATATATTATTTTAATTAACATATGTATTTATTAATATATATATATATATATATATATATATATATTTTAATATATTATAATACATATTATATATCATTTTATTTAATAAATAATTAACGAGCTGGCTCGCGAGCTCACGAGCCGATCTAGCTCAAGCTCGAACTCGAGTTCATTTATCATTCGAGCTCGATTATAGGCTCGAGCTCGAGCTCAAAGCTCAGCTCACGAGGTCGTTAATGAGTCGAGTTCGAGCCGACTTGTTAATGAGTCGAGTTTGAGCCGACTCATGAGCCGGCTCTGCTTTCTTACACCCCTATACCTGAGTACTTAAATCATTACTAACCCTCATGTCACTAAGACTGCTCTAACCCTCTAGCTTCCTGCTATCTGTTACATTTACAACAACCAACTATATGTTTTTGGTTGCTTGAATGCTTATTGCGATAGGTGGTAAAGTTGGTAGCAGGATCCACAATGGTTGTTGGTTTAACAATGGTGTGAGGACTAAAAAATGATGGTATTTGAGTGATTCAACCGTCCTTTTATGGTTTGGTAAATTGTTATAGGAGAAATTATTTTGGGATGTATCATTCACGAGAGATCCTCCTGATTATAACAGGAAATCATTACAATATTCGAAGGTATAACCAATTAATTTGCACTAGGGGTGTAAGTGAGCCAAGCCGGCTCGAACTCGACTCGTTAACGAGCTCACGAGCCGAGCTTATCGAGCTTCGAGCTCGAGCTCTAGCCTATAACCGAGCTCGAGTTCGAGCTTGAGCCAGATTGGCTCGTGAGCTCGCCGCGAGCTCGGCTCGTTAATTATTTATTAATTAAAATAATATACAATATGTATTATAATATATTAAAATATATGTTAATGAATACATATGTTAATTAAAATAATATATTAAAATGTATTATAATATATATTGGGACAAATACAATTGCTTCAATTAAAATAATATATAAACTATATTATAATATATGTTAAACTGTTGCTCATTAATAGCCGGTTATAATGCTTGATGTGATTTCCAAGTGGCAGCTGCTCAGGCGGGAAGAAAAGGGGCAGACACATGTGGGAGAAATGAAAAATGGACAGGCGGGAAAATGCCAAACTGAATCGAGCTAACTCGAGCTCGTTTACAGTGGGACGAGCTTGAGCTTGAGCTTGCATGTCGAGCTCGACTCGAGCTCGCTTTTCGACTAACGTGCCGAGCTCGATAAGACCTAAACTCGACTCGACTCGACTCATTTACACCCCTAATTTGCACTAGTCTCGAAATATAGAGAGCTCTCATATTTTAATATTATCCTACTTTAACACTCTTCTTCAAATTGGAGTATATATATCAGTTAACTCCAATTTGTTATATAATCAACATATTCATAAAATGCCATAGTTTTTGTAACTCAATCAATTGTTTTGACTAGAGTCTCGAGTGAAAATCTTCTAAAAAAATATAACATCTTGAATAAAATGACAATCAACATTAATATGCTAAGTTCTTTTATGGAATATCATTTCACATTTGAAATTGAAAAAGCAATGTAGATGACAATATCTATGACTATTTGATTGTAATAGTATGGAGTCATAGGTTTTGTAATTGAAAAATTGAACTCTCTTAAATAAGTCTTTAATACCTAGAGGTTGTCTTCCTATGTTCAATTGAGCCAACACAATCGATATATGAGAATGGGTGTAAATTCACATGCTTAGTGTTAGTATATACTCACCCTTTTTTCAAGAGGCTTTTTGATGTACCTAAGCATTCACATAATAATTTCTCAAAAAGCTTCTATTTTTGGATTTTGCATTTGCTGCCTAACAACTCCAATGTTGAATGAAATGTTAGGCCTAGTGTCAGTCAGATAAATCAATTTTCCGACTAAACTACTATACCAAGATAGGTCATCTTACTGATTCTTCATGAGGTTTGGAATACATTTTCAACTTAGAAGATTGGTCTCTTTAAGAAGATCAGTAGCTTATTTCTTCTGAGAGAGAGCATCTTTTTTCTCTAGGTAAATGTTAGACTGGCCCAAGCGCCAGCTGAACCGGTCCCACTTGGATCGGTTCAAGTGTACAAATGACGGACCGGGGGGGGGGGAGGCTAGGCTGGGGCGGATGCATGGATTGGGCCCACGCCATAATGAAGGCTTGGTTTAGGAGGGAAAATTCAAATTGGGGGTTGTTTAGGGATTAATGAATTGTCCTTTTATTTTAAGTAATTTTATTCTTGCTAGGGTTAGGTTTTATCTTGAATTAAATTTGAAATTTGAGATCTTTGGCTTGGTTTTGTGCTTTAGATTTTGACTAGGGATTGAAGAGCTGAATTTTTCTCTCGAATTGAAAATTCATTGTATCTGGTTGTTTCTTTTCATTTCTTATTGAATTTCAAGTGCTTGCATCGCTATTTCTCTACAGATTTTAAAAAATCTGCTTGGTGTTTGCCGAATTTCTCTGAAATTCAACACGTTTTCTCTGATTTAGTGGTTGTTTATTATCAAATTGGTATCAGAGCACGTCGATCTAAGGTGTACCAATGGCCGGAAGGAAGGTGAAAGTTTTGGAGGGAGAATCAGGTAAACTAAAATCAAATTTTGAGGAAAAAATTTCTGTTTTTTAGAACCAGTTTGCATCCATTCATGAAAAGATGGAGGGAAGATTCGCCGTAGTAAAAAGTTGAAGAAGTTTCTTGAAGCCAAACTCAATTTGACGACATCTGAAGTGAAGGAAACCACCGGTGACCAGGGGAGAGAGGGAAACCCTAACTCGTTTAGGGGAAGGGAAACTCTGGAAGTGGAGATTTTGGAGGGAGCAATGTGATGCCTCTGTTGAAACCACTTTCTAGGGAGGAAATGAGTGTCGGGTATGAACGAATGGGTGCTGATTTTGTGAGAAGGGATGATTATGATCGCCGGGGTGTTGATTTAGAAAGGAGAGGGGATTTTGAAGAAGGATTTGGGTTTGAGGGCCGAAGGGAAGAGCATTACACTTGGGGAGCACCTCCTCTTCGAGAAATGGGTGGCTACGGAGGATTTAGGGGAAATGGGGGTGACCCAAGGGTAAGGAAGTTGAAGATGCCTATATTTGAGGTTGAGAATTCACATTTGTGGATCTACAAAGTAGAGAGATTATTTGCAGTCAACGGGTCGATGGAGGAGGAGAAATTGAAAACAGCGAGACTGTGTTTGGAAGGGAAATTATTGGCTTGGTATTAGTGGAGGATATGAGGTGACCCATTTGGAGTTAGCGGGAGTTTAAGGACTGTTTACTGGAATGTTTCCGAACCAGTAGGGGAGGAGACTTCTATGAACTATTCTTCGCCCTGACGTAGGAGGGGACTGTAGCAGAGTTTCGTGCCAGGTTTGAGTACCTAGCTAGCAGGCTAGACCAGCTTTCTAAGACATTGCTTGAGGGGAACTTTATGAAGAGACTTAAACTAGAGATCATAACAGCTGCCAGAGTGATGAGGCCGCGTGATTTGGGGTAGGCCATGGAGATGACACAGTTGGTCGAGGACCAAAAGCATCCGGATAGGGGGGCCAGAGGCAGTAGCTCTGGAGAATCATATAATATGACCACTACCTTTTTAGCTCCTAAGGGATCCGCACCGAGAAGTCTGCGTGAACCCCCAAAGGAGAAGATTGGAGGAATGGGCTTTGGGGGGAACTTCAAGAAGCTCCTTGAGAAGGAGTTGCAGGAGAAGCGAGCAAGGGGGCTGTGCTTCAGATGTGATAAGAAGTACACACCGGGGCACAAGTGTAAGGATCGAAATCTTCAGGTTCTCACCGTCTGTGATGACAAGGAAGTTGAGGAGGGAGGTGAGAGTGGGCCCATGGAAGAGGAAGAGGAGAAGCTGCATCTGGACATGGCGGTAGTCTCTCTGAACTCAATGGTGGGATTCACCCCAAATCACACCATGAAAGTGAAGGGAGAGGTAGCTGACAGAGATGTGGTGGTGTTGATCGATAGTGGGGCTACCCACAATTTTATCTCCAATCAGATCGTAGATCTGTCGCGGGTGAAATTAGTGGACATCGGAGGGTATGGAGTGATGATGGGCACTGGGAAGGTGGAGACAAGTAGAGGAGTGTGTAAGGGAGTTGTGCTGATGATTCAGGGGATTCATGTGAGGGAGGATTTTCTTCCATTTAATTTGGGGAGCACTGATGTCATCATGGGGATGAAGTGGCTACAGGCCTGAGATATACCAAGGTCAATTGGGGAGCACTGAGGATGAAACTGGTGGTGGGGGGAAGGACGATGGTGATCCAGGGCGATGCAGGGCTGTCCAATGCTGGGTTATCTCTTAAATCTATGATCAGGACCATACAGAAGGTGGGAGGAGGAATTTTGATGGAACTACAATGCTTGGAAGGGGTTAGACTGTGGGAATAAGGAGACATTCATCTTTCAGTGCATCCCCTCATACAACAATTCAGTGAGATTTTTCATCCACCTCAAGGCTTACCACCATCCAGAGAGTAGGAGTATGAAATCAACTTGAAGGAAGGGGTGTCACCGATTATTGTATGACCATGCCGCTACCCCCAAATTCAAAAGGATGAGATTGAGAAGTTGATCCAAGAGATGTTAGAGGTGGGGATCATCAGGACAAGCATAAGTCCTTTCTCTAGTCAAGTCTTCATCGTCAAGAAGAAGAATGAGAGCTGGAGGTTTTGTGTGGATTACAGGGCCTTGAATAAGGAGACGGTGCCAAATAAGTTCCCCATTTTGGTGATCTATGAGCTACTAGAGTAGTGGTGTTTTCCAAGATGGACTTGAAGTCAGACTACCACCAAATCAGAATGAAAGAGGAGGATATTCAAAAGACGACTTTAAAGACACACGACGGGCCATAGAAGTCAATGGCACAAAATAGCGCGCCATGGCGCATGGCATGGCGCGGCACACCTACGGCTCCATGTGCATGGCGTGGCGCAGATGTTCAAAATGGCGCACGCTATTTGCGCCACATGCGCACCATGGCGCACGACGCAAAATAGCGCGCGCTATTGTTTGAAAGGAAAGAGGGCTTGTTTGGTGAAGTTTTTTTTTTAATATTATATAGTTTTATTTTGTGCAAAACACAATGCTTTACAGAAGTACTAAATTTCTGCACTTTTGTTTTTAATAATTTCACTATTATTATAATACGATTGTTTTGATCTTACGTTAGTCGTATATTACTATTACACCTATTTTATCTTTAAGAAATATAATAAAAGAGATTATATATTTATCCAATAAAATGTAAAATGACAATTTTTTTTCTTTAGCATACATAAAACATAAAGAAGTTTTTTAACATTTAGCATAGAATGTATATTTTATCTGGCAAAACATTAAATATAATTTTAATTAGAAAACTCATTTTTTCATCAAATTGGCTGAAAAAATAAAAGTATTTAATATCTTGTTTGGTTTTAAGGGCCTACATATAATTAGTTTAGTTTAGGAGAGATAAATGATAATTTCCCTTAACACTTAATAAAATTTGAGAAATATTTTGTAACAGGATGTTGTTTTCAAATTCATTCTCCATAAGGTATTGCATTGGACTAATTAAATGCCAAAACATAGCAGTGGTTGTACTAAATAATTTGGGAGCATTTCTTTTTTTCTGGATGATTGATGCAATGCTAGTCAAGACCTAGGTGTTATTGATATGTTATTGTGAAAGAATGGTGCATTATTGTCCATATCAGTTGCTTTTGGTGATGGTGCTTCACTCTTAGGTTCAAGCTTTGGTTGTTCTTAGCTCAAGTTAACCCTCGTAGGGCCAAACTGGACTCATTAAAAGCCCTAAACTTGTAACAGATAAAAGAAATGTATAGGGCAAAGGAACCATAAAACTTTGGTATTTTATATGCTAATTAAAAAAATGTTGATGAAGATATGAAACTTTTTTAGCATTTATTGATGATGATTCTCAAGGCGAGTAGATTAAATCCTTATAAAATCATTGACCTTTAAAAAAATGATTGTAATATTTTGAATTATGAGTTACTTGAATTTATATATGACTATGGTTGTCTTTCATTATTATGATAGCTTGCCTTTTAGTTTAATGATATTTCATATTCATGCTTATTATCTTATAATTCATGTATAATTTGCGCCATGTTCAAAATGGCGCACGCTGCACCATGCACTATGCGCTATGGCTTCAAAGGGACCTTTGCGCCGTGGTGCGCCATTCGCCGTTAACAAGTATGCGACGGGCATTACGAGTTCTTGGTGATGCCGTTTGCGCTTACTAATGTCCCTGCTACTTTTCAATCCCTTATGAACAGGGTGTTCCAGTTGTATCTCCAGAGGTTCGTCTTAGTTTTTTTTGATGACATACTTGTGTATAGCAGGACTAAAGAGGAGCATCTGGAGCATTTGAAGGTGGTCTTTGAAGTTCTCCAAGAGCACAAGCTAAGGGCCAACCTGAAGAAGTGCAGCTTCACATAGACTAGTGTGAAGTACTTGGGGCATATGATATCTCAGGAGGGGGTTGCAGGCGATCGAACCAAAATTGAAGCAATGCTTCTACCTATGAACTTGAGAGAGCTGAGGGGCTTCCTAGGTTTGACGGGTTATTACCGAAGGTTCATGAAGGGGTACAACTATATAGCCTGACCTTTGACAGAGCAGCTAAAGAAGGATAACTTCTTGTAGGGAGAAGTAGCTACATAGGCCTTTGAGAGATTGAAAAAGGCCATGACCACAATACAAGTCTTGGCTTTATTAGATTTCAGTCAGACCTTTGTGGTGGAGACAGATGCATCAGGATTTGGGTTGGGGGCAGTGCTTATGCAGAATTATAGACCCATAGCCTACTTCAGTCAAATGTTGATAGCTAGAGCTAGGCTAAAGTATGTATATGAAAGTGAAGTGATGGGCATCGTGTTAGCCATTCAAAAGTGGCATCCATATTTGCTGGGTCGGTACTTCATCATCAGGATAGATCATCAGAGTTTGAAATATCTGTTGGAGCAGAGAATGGTGACCGAGGAACATCAGAGGTGGTTGCTCAAACTACTAGGATATGATTTTGAGATCCAATATAGATTGGGGTTGGAGAATAAGGTGGCTGATGCCTTATCCAAGTGTGGGGGAGAGCTCTAGGAGATGGCCATTTCAGTACCCCTGATGATAAGATTGTGGGTCTATTAAAGGAAGAAAGTGTGAAGGACGAGGAGCTGAAGAAGATTAGGAAGGACTTACAAAAGGATAGGAGCTACCACGCAGACTACTCCCTCGAGGGAGAGAGGCTACTGTACCAAGGGAGATTTGTGATGCCATGAACCTCCATTCATATTCCCCACCTATTGTAGGAGTTATATTGGAGTGCGGTTGGAGGCCATTCAGGGGTACAAAAGACATACAGAAGATTGACTGTTGAGTTATATTGAAAATGTATGCATAAGGATATGGAGGAGATGGTAGCGAGGTGTGAGGTGTGCTAGATAAATAAGAACATGGCTATGCCTCCAGGAGGGTTACTACAACTCTTAGCATTTCCAAACAGGGTATGAGAGTAGGTGTCCATGAATTTCATAGATGGTCTACCACGATCTGAGGGATTCATAATGATTATGGTGGTGGTTGACAAACTGAGTAAATATGCACATTTCATTTTCTTACGACACCCCTACACCGCCGTTACAGTAGCTGCAACATTCATCAAGGAGGTGGTTAGACTGCATGAGATTCCAAAGTCGATAGTCTTTGATCGAGATATGGTGTTTCTCAATGAATTTTGGAGGGATATTGATGCGGAGCATTTTAGCTTAAAACGTTCCTAGGATTATCTAATTTAGTTTGTTACAAGTTGTTACATGTTTTCTAGAATCTTCTAGGTTTCTCTAATTTTATACTTGCTTATTATATATATAAAATGTGTAAGAGGAAAGAACTCATTGATGAATATTATCTCTTTTTGAAGCTTTAAGCTTGGTGTTACCTTTGTTCCCTGGATTGGGATTATCTTCCTTCAAGCATCCTCTTCTTCCAACGATCCAACCTACATCAGTTTGGTATCAGAGCCCGGAGCGTGCAAAGAATGATGGATTGCAGAAGGTGGGCGGTCGACGATGATCGATGCCGAAGAAGAATGGCGGTTGACGACGATCGACGCCATGAACCCCTTTGGGTAGCTCAAGTGATTGCATCACTTGATCGAATGGATGATTTATGTGTTAAATTCATGCATTCGGTGGAGAGAACCATAAGTAGGTCGGCAACCATACCGGCCTCGTCGCTCCTCTGTTCCTCCAACATGCACGCACAACCAACCCAGCTCCAAGGCGATCCAGATCCACCTTCAGAAACCACACCTCCACCTTCGCTCCAAATCCCGATCAGATCCACCTTCAGAAACCACACCTCCACCTTCGCTCCAAATCCCAGTTCAATCCCCCGATTCCCTACCCGGCAAAACAATCACCGCTGCCACTCCGCGTGACCATTGTCCGCTCCCACTCAGCTCCTGCGACCCCAAATCCTCTCACGCGTCCGTCTGGACTGCACTACCGCTCCCGTTATTGCCCCCTCTATTGCCCCCGCTCAGCCTCCGCAATCCCATGCCCGACTCCGCTCTCGAATCCACTAAGTTCCTGCCCTCTTTCCCATATCCCAGTCCAACTACCCATGGAGAGGTATTCATGGATATGCTTAGTTCAAGTGTCTCCATCAATCAGGAAATGTCAGAGAATGGCGATGAAGATGAGGGGAAGGATTTTCAGTGGTCGCCAGATCCGGGAGGAACCACTCAGCTTTCGCTTTCGCTCCCATTCGGCTCCCGCAATATTGATTCCACGATCGACACTCACATCGCTGTTGGTTTTGATTCCATCTGGCGCGACTCTGAACTTTTCCGCGTAATCCCATCCGCGCGACTGACTCCACTCCAACGCGATTCCACCCAGAGATTTTCTCCAAGGATGGAGATATCTGATTACTCGCCTTTCATTGTCAAATAAGAGATTTCGCCTAACACTCATCCTCCTCCACCGCCTTCCCCAAAGAGAAAATTACTTAACTGCCACTGCCATTGATTCATCCTCAATTTAGTAGAGTAATTAACAAATTGAATGAGGTAGCTTATTCGCCATTGTCGTCATGGCCGTCATTAAGATGCCAGTTTATAAATCCCTTGCCGTCGGAGAATGCTTCTCATGATAACGTGCAGCGTTCAATTAAGGTTTAGTTTCTTAGTGGCGGTGGGAGTTTGTCTTCAAGGCCCGTTGATGAGGAAGAAGCCGATGTAGATAGTGAGGAAAAACTTATGATAAAGCCCTTGCATTGGGATCAAGTCAGGGCAAGCTTTGATCAGGCCATGGTTTTGGTCAAGCCGAAATCTAGTTCATTCCAGATTATTGAAGCTTTGTTTGTGAACAATTCAACTGCTCCTCCAAAAGAACAGAGCAAGAGGGCGATCCTTCCTTCATTAAAGCAAGAAGATAGAGTGCTAGATCCAAATAAGTTGCAGAACATTGCGACACTCTTACGAGCTTTGAATGAGACAAGAAAGGAAGTATCTGAAACTTTGTTACATGGAAATACTAACAAGCTAGCAACTGGGTTTTTTGAAACCTTAGTCAAGATGGCTCCCAAGAAGGAAGTACAATTCAAGTTTAGGAACTTCAATGGCGATATATCAAAAATCAAGCTTCATAGCGTTGATATTGTTTTGACTAACTTCGCAGTCAATCAGGTACTTAATAGTTTACTAATTTCTAAAATGGGCTTCCATTTTCTTCTATGGGCTGAAGCTCGGCCGAAGTCAATGATCTGTTTACTTCTAGAAAATCAAAACTTTGATCTTCTAGCTATTAATCTGAGAAATTTACGGGATGATGGATATATCTGCAACTCCTTGATTGGTTTGCATGTTAGGTGTAAAGATATTATCTATGATCGTAAGATGTTGATGAAATGCGTGAAAGAGATGTGGTCTCTTGGATCAATATGATCGCTGGTTATATTCAGAATGGAGACATCTTAGGCTCCTTTAGACTATTCCACGAGATAAGAACTTCTGGCATTGAGCCCAATTCAGTGACGTTGGTTGTTGTGATTCGAGCATTTAAAGTTAAAGAAATTGTAGATGGAAGGAAGAGAGGTAGCAGATTGTTAAGGGAGAAGGTGTCATTGCTTTTCTCTGCAAAGTTTTCATGCCATTCTCATAAGTTGGCTACCCTTATGTTTGAAGACAATTTCTATGTATTTGAAGTTTTTACAGGAGAATGGACAGTATATACCTAATGTAATTGCAACATTCTTGGACGAGAGTGGGGTACTCATACAAGTAATGAATGAGCTTGTGATCATGCATCAAAGACGCAAAATATTCGACCCAGGGATCTGGTTAGAATGTCCTCCTTTACCTCCCTCCCGATGACACGCATCGACAGAGTCTAGCTCTTTTGACGCAAGGGGAGAATGATGCGGAGCATTTTAGCTTAAAACGTTCCTAGGATTATCTAATTTAGTTTGTTACAAGTTGTTACATGTTTTCTAGAATCTTCTAGGTTTATCTAGTTTTATACTTGCTTATTATATATATACAATGTGTAAGAGGAAAGAACTCATTGATGAATATTATCTCTTTTTGAAGCTTTAAGCTTGGTGTTACCTTTGTTCTCTGAATTGGGATTATCTTCCTTCAAGCATCCTCTTCTTCCAACGATCCAACCTACATCAGATATGTTTAGGTTGCAGGGTATAATTCTTAAGAGAATAACCGCCTACCACCGTGAGACGGAATGTGCAACCGGAGGTAGTCAATAAAGCCTGGAGACTTACAGTGTTTTGTGTCAAAAACACCACGGATGTGGGCCATGTGGTTAACATGGGCTGAATATTGATACAACACATCATACCATTTAGTTTCTCAGATGACCCACCACACTTGGTGTATTTTGGGCAAGGAAGCACACCAATTTCTTCAGTGGAAAAGTACTTGGAGGAAATGGATAAGGTGTTGGAGGAATTGAAGAAACAACTGTTAAGGGCACAACATATCATGAAGAAGCAGGCAGATGCACATAAGAGAGACATCCAAATCGAAGTTGTGGAGAGGGTGTTCTTAAAATTAGGATAGTACAGACATAGGACATTGGCCAACAAGAGTAACGAGAAATTGGCCCCACCGTACTTTGGCCCCCTACGAGATATTGGAAAAGATTGGAGCAGTGGCGTTCCGTTTGAAGTTATCGCCGACCGTCGCCATACACCTAGTCTTCCATGTGTCACAGTCGAGGAGAGCTCTAGGGGAGCATGTTGTTAGTGTAGAGTTACCGACGACACTGATTGAGGAGTTGGAAGTGGTGTTGGAATCATTGGAGTTGAAACGGGTGAGATCAGGAAAAGGGGGGGGGGTGACAAAGAAGTGCTGATTAAATGGAGGGCCCTATCAGACTTCAACGCCACATGAGAACCGTATGAGAGGGTGAAGCATCAATTTCTTTCATTTCACCTTCTTTCATTTCACCTTAAGGACAAGGTGAGTATTTGGGAGGGGGTGATATATGCAACTTGAAGCAAAACGCAAAGAGAGAACAACAAAGAGAATCAAGACCCACTTTTAGAAATTTAAGACACCACTTGAAGAACAAAATAGGCTAAATAAACAACTAAATTTTAGAATAGAAAAGAAGCAATCATCCAACAAAGCCAAAACAAAAGAAACAAACTAAAAGCAAACAAAATCTATCATCAGAACATCCTACAAGAGGACTCCTCACATGCACCGATTGTTGGAATATATATTTCAGATAATATTTAGATATGCAAACCAAGGGTCCACCACTGCAGAGGGGTCCAACGTCCTTCCAAACTCCTCCAGCAAATGCCACCAAAACAGCCAACAAATCCACCAAA
Organism: Dendrobium nobile; assembly: GCA_022539455.1. Taxonomy (NCBI): domain Eukaryota; kingdom Viridiplantae; phylum Streptophyta; class Magnoliopsida; order Asparagales; family Orchidaceae; genus Dendrobium; species Dendrobium nobile. The sequence continues at coordinate 11,289,863 of CM039719.1, forward strand.
ACAGCCAACAAACTTTACCAACAGAACTAGAAGAAAGATACAGGTGGAGTGGAACTTGCGTAGAGAAGAAAGAGGTTAGAAGCCCAGACGAAGGGTGGAGAAGCTCGCAAGCCTTCCAAGAGGTAGAAGAGGGAGTAGACAAAGCTCTCAAGCTTTTCCAAGAAGAACCCGCAGGTTATAGCAACTTTGCTCTCAATATTCACCAACCCATTTCATCTCAAAGCATCTCATATTTATAGGCAATAGAGGGGAAACTAAACAGCCCAAAAACACTTCAATTCTACACATAAATGGGGAATTGAAAAGCCAACTGGTTTATGTACAGAAATTCCAAACGGCACAACAAACCACAAGGAGAAAGCCACGGTTCCAGCAGCCAAGCACAGGAAACCAGGAGGCAAATCTCGGGTCCAGCAGGTAAGTTCATTTCACGGTAAAAAGGGGGGCCACAGTTGTAAAGTAAGCAGCAACCCGAAGAGGCAGCAGCAAACCGTGGGAGAGAAAACCAGCAGAAAAGCTGCAGTAGCCCAAGAGTCAAAAGGAAGGTGAAAAAACAAGTTCCACTCACCAAATCTAGTTCCTTTTTTCTTTAATTCAAAGCTAAACATCAGCTCATAATGAGCTGCACTACTACTTGATATTAATGAGCTGTCACCACTAGAATTCCAACAACTAAAGCTCAAACCGAAAACAGCCAAGGCCCACTTGAAACCAGCAAACAGCCCAAAGGACAAGGTGGACCCCAAAGCCAGCAAACCCAAGGTAGGCATAACCCAAACCTTTTCCTATCATGATCATTGGATTTACCACCATCATTGGATAGCATAAAAATAAAACAAAAAATAGAAAATATAAATAATATTGTTCAAAACAAAAATAATGCAAAAATCTAAATGCATAAATTCCCCCCTGGTGGGAGAATCTCATCTCCTGATGAGAAAGCTTCAGTAGGTCTTTCATAAAGCTCCAAATTTCATTTTTTCAGATCAGCTGCATCAATCCAGGTGCAATCAGTTATTGGTCTATTACTCCATTTGACCAAAAACTTCTTGTGTTCACCATGTCTTGTTTTAGTGATTTTCACATCAACAACATCTTCAATTTGATCTTCTTTGTTCAAAGCTGAAGTGGAAAGTGGCAACGGTTCAACGTCCACAGAATCACCTATATTTCCTTAATATAAAGAAAGGTCAGAAACATTAAATATATGAGTTCCAACAGTAATAGGTAGATCCAAGAGGTATGCATTTGTGCATAGTTTTCGGATAATTCGGAAAGGTCCGAATTTCTTTCTGCTCAGTTTACCAAAAGTACCAACCGGAAATCGTTGGCGACAAAAGTAAGCCATTATCATGTCACCTTCTTTAAAAATAACTTCTCTCCGATGTTTATCTGCAACAGCTTTGTATTTGACATTAGCTACACGGAGTTTTTCAAGAACTTGCTGTTGGACCGATTTGATATGATCAAAAGATTCTAAAGCTTCTGCACTTTGTTAGGTAAAGACAAACCATTCCTATCCAAAATATGTGGAATAGACTGACCATATAAAATTTCAAAGGGAGTTTTTCCTGTAGTTCTATTAACAGAATTATTATATGCAAATTCAGCTTGAGGTAGAATTAAATCCCATTGAAAAGGTTTCTCACCAGCAAGACATCTCAAAAGATTTCCCAAACTGCGATTGACAATTTCAGTTTGCCCATCGGTTTGAGGATGATAAGCACTACTAAACTGAAGATAAGTTCCTAACTTAGCCCACAAAGTTCTCCAAAAGTGACTTAAAAATCTAGTATCCCTATCAGAAGTAAATGTACGAGGGACACCATGAAGACGAACAATCTCTTTAAAAAATAATCAGCCACATGTGAAGCATCAATAGTTTTTTTGCAAGGAATGAAATGAGTCATTTTACTAAAACGATCAACAACAACAAAAACAGAATCATGCTTTCTAGCAGTAACTGGAAGACCAAGAATAAAATCCATAGAAATATCCTCCCAAGGTTTATTTGGAATTGGGAGAGGAGTGTATAAATTAGTATTTTGTGATGTTCCTTTAAAAGCTTGACAGATTTTGCATTGTTTCACCAATTTAGCAATTTGTTTTCTCATATGAGGTCAGAAATATTTTTCTTCCACAATAGCAATAGTTTTCTCCTGACCAAAATGTCCACTCAAACCCCCACTATGAAGTTCATGCACTAATTGTTCTCTTAAAGAATTTTTTGAAATGCAAAGTCTAGAACCTTTAAACAAAAACCCTTGATGAATAATATATTGACCAGATTGATCAGTTCCCGAAGCAAGACAAACTTCCCAAATATCTTTAAAGTCAGAATCACTTGCATAAGTTTCTTTCAAAAACTCAAAAGAAGTAACAGTCGGATAAACAGTTATTAACAAGTGAGACCTCCAACTTAAAGCGTCAACAACTTTATTCAAAACACCAGTTTTATGTTTGATATGAAAAGTTTATTCTTGCAAAAATGAAACCCACTTGACATGTATTCAGATTTTTTTGAGAGCCCAGAAAACGAAGTGCTTCATGATCAGTATTTAAAACAAATTTTCTTTGAATCAAGTAACATCTCTAGAATTTTAAAGCTTGCACAATAGCATAGAACTCTAAATCATAAGTAGAATACTTAGATCTTGAGTCATTCAGTTTCTCACTAAAGTAAGCAACTGTTGACCCTAATACTAGTGTCGGGGTCGAGTCGACCGCGCAAGGTGGGCTTCAAAGCAAAAGAGATCGAAATCATGCAAAAACTCACTTGATGCGTGTCGATCGAAAACTCAAAATTGCCGAGAGGACCTCCGTTCGCGAAAAGGATAGCGCCAATGCGTCCGGAGCAACCGAAACAACTAAGATCGACACCCATATTGGTGGGGGTCGCCGGCCGACGAAAAATTAAATTTTGGGCGCGCGAATCGAGACGATGATTTGTGCGAGCAGCGACTCGAGGACCAACTCGATGCAAGATTAAAAAATTATTTGTATTTTTGTGCAATAAAATTAAATTTTTTTTGGAAAGAGGGAGAGAAAGAGAGGTTTTAAATAAGAAAATGATTTTTCTAAATAAAAAAACCCAAAAAATGCCTAAAATACCCCCCTAAACCCTCATAACTCCCTCACACTCTCATGACCGAACCCCCTCACTCCCACTCACGACATCTCACGCCAAAGAGGCCGCTCCTCTCCTCTCTTGCGACCCTCAACCTCTTCACCAGATTATTATGAAAAATTATCCAGAAGGATATCATGTATCCAAGAGACGTAAAGCTAGTCAAGCTTCAGAATCATGGCTGCATTGTTTAGATGTTGAAGTAGAAGATGAGTGGAGGCAACCCTTCATCGAATATTTCAAAGAAATCAAACTCCCAATAGATAAATCTCTTGCCACTCAAATTAGGAAAAGAGCATTGCGGTATGCATTTGTTAACGACACGTTGTACCGACTAACTTTTGATCAAATGTGGCTAAGATGCCTAGGGGCCAAGGAAGCTGATAAAGTGGTAACAGAAGTTCACGAAGGACTCTGCGGTGCACATCAGTCAGGTCCCAAAATGGCCGCAAAAATTAAAAGGATGGGCTATTATTGGCCAACAATGGTGAGAGACAGTATCGACCATGCTAAGAGGTGTTACGAGTGTCAAATCCACGGCGATGTTATACATCAACCTCCAAATCCTCTGCACCCAACAATAGCATCCTGGCCATTCGAATGCTAGGGCACAGATATAATCGGATCGATAGATTCGCCATCGTCAGCCGGGCACCGCTTTATTTTAGCAGCAACAGACTACTTTTCGAAGTGGGCAGAGGCGGCTTCATTCAGAGAGGTCACATTCGAGCATGTGATCAACTTCTTTACCCACAACATTATCTACAGATTTGGTTTACCGCGCCGCATAATCTCAGATAACGGCACAGTATTCAAAAGCACCAAAATTTACAAGTTTGTAGATCGACACAAGATCGATTGGCTATATTCATCAATATATAATCCAAGAGCAAATGGCTTGGCAGAAGCCTTTAACAAGATGCTGGTGAAACTGTTGAAGAAAATTCTCACTAAGAACAAAAGGGAGTGGCATACGAAAATGGCAGAAGCGCTATGGGCGTATCGTGCAACCTACAAGACACCAACCAAAGCCACTCCTTATTCGCTCGTATTCAGAGTTGAAGCAGTATTGCCACTAAATGTTGAACTACCTTCACTCCGGATATCAATTTAGTATGATCTAACCCAGGAGCAAAATGCTCGCCTAAGAATGGAGGAACTTGATGCACTCGACGAGATTAGACTGCAAGCTCAACAGAACTTGGAGATCTATCAAGCAAGGATGGTGAAATCATTTGATCGGATGGTGCGCCATCGAGCATTTCAAGAAGGAGAATTGGTTCTGGTGCTGAGAAGACCAATCATCCCACATCGAAAAATCGGTGGCAAATTTGTATCCAATTGGGAAGGCCCCTTCGTCATCGAGAAGGTATACCAAGGAGGAGCCTATCAACTTATCGATCTGCACGGTCAAAGGCCCATGCCGCCGATCAATGGCCGATATCTAAAAAAGTATTTCGTATAAAATTATCCATGAAAATATTTTGTTTAATGTACTGTGTATTTTACACGTGTTTATTAGCATATATGTTCTACATTTTGAAATTCTCTTGTGTCACAAGAATGCATTTCAAAGAACTCACAAAAATCCGTCATAAGACTAGGGGCATTTTAAATATTTATTCGGGTCGACATTGTGCTGCATGCTGAAATCTCCGAATAAATATTTAAAATCTTGAAATACAAGATTTATATGAAATCTCCCTGTGAGATTGTGAGCATTTTAAATATTTATTTGGGTTGACATCGTGTTATACGCCGAGATCCCCAAATAAATATTTAAAATTTCAAAATTCCAAATTTATTCTATTCTATAATAACCCTTTGAAACAGGGGGCATTTTAAATATTTATTCGGGTTGACATCGTGCTGCATGCCGAGATCCCCGAATAAATATTTAAAATTATCAATGCAAATATTCTCTTAAGGAAGGTACAATGAATTGTTTTCAATTTATATACAGGTGATCTTCAAAAAGTTTAAGATTCCGTCTTCTCCAATGTATCAAGATTCAAAAGTCAGGAAAGAGATTTTTGTAACTACACACTCCAACAAATTGAGTTAGAAAAACTTGAAGTCTTTCGACAGTCTAAAGCTTAAGATTCGAATGTGTAAAAGGTCGGATCCAATACGCCCAAATATGGTCGGATCGCTGGCAGTTCTGTCTACTCAATACGCCATAAGAACGGTCGTAGTAGTGGAACCCCCACTTCGTCAACCCGTCAGTAGGGGCTGTAGAAAAAAAAATGCCAATTTGACTCGACAAGTTTAAGTGGTTGTAGTCTACTAAATTCTCCTAATTGACCGGAGAATCAAAATTCCAGTGGGAAGAAGAAAGTGTCGCGAGTAACTACTAAATGTGCGTAGGCTCCAAAATCCTCAACCACAAAGGAGAACTCCAAATCTATCAACTCCAATGAAATCAGCATTGGGAAGCACATTTCTCATGGCTTAAGTCTGAAGCCTGTATGGGTGTAAAAGGTCGGATCCAACAAACCCAAATATGGCCGGATCGCTGGCAGCTCAATCTACTCAACAAGTCATAAGAAATACCGCAATAGAGGAATCCCCATTTCAGCAACTAGAGGACGAAGAGCTGTCAAATCCCAGCTCTCCCGATCTGATGAACTTAAGTGATTTAGATTAAAGTTTTTTCAAGTGGTTAAGGATCAAGATACTACATACGTTCGGTACTATCAATTGAATCCAGAACCTGCAAATCCTTCAACAAATCCGTAAAACACATAACGAGGATCGAAGGAATTTTTCTTAAACAAGTCCGCCAAAGCACAAAGCAGAGGACCGAAGAAAATTATCTCAAAGTTCACACAAAGCCTAAGGCTGAACTAAGTGGATTCTGTCATCAACAAGTCTGTTATGCACAAAGCTCTGGACCGATGACTTTTCGCCATCGACCTAATACAAACCTAAGGGTTTAGGTCATCGGCATCTACTCCTTCATCAAGCCCGCCAAAGCTAGAAGCATAGAGCCGAAGGTACAAATCTCCTGACAAGTCAACAAAGAAAATAAGGTAATTCTTCAATAAGTCCGTCGAAGCACAAAGCAGAGGACCGAAGAAAATATCCTAAAGTTCACACAAAGCCTAAGGCTGAACTAAAAGGATTCCGTCATCAACAAGTCTGTTATGCACAAAGCTCTGGACCAATGACTTCTTGTCACCGACCTAGTACAAACATAAAGGGTTTAGGTCACCGGCATCTACCTCTTCATCAAACCCACCAAAGATAGAAGCAAAGGGCAGAAGGCGTACAAATCATCTGACAAGTCACCAAAGACAAATCAAATAATCCTTTACCAATTTTGCCTCTTAGAGCACTTGGTAGAAGGAATCAGATAACCCCTTCATCTATGGATACATCTAAGAGAGCAATGAAGAAAGAAAACCTTAGTGTGACATCCAAACAAACTCTTGGAGATCCACTAAATGAAACCTTTGTGTGACACCTAGAACGAATATCTAGAGATCCACAGGGTCAATCAGCATACAAAAAACGTGGTTCGCTATAGACGCGTACCACATTTGTTGGGGGGTATTTGTTGACCATAATACTAGTGTCGGGGTCGAGTCGACCGCGCAAGGTGGGTTTCAAAAGCAAAAGAGCTCGAAATCACGCAAAAACTCACCCGACGCGTGTCGACCGAAAACTTAAAATCGCCGAGACGACCTCCGTTCGCGAAACGGACAGCGCCAATCCGTCCGGAGCAACGGAAACAACTAAGATCGACACCTATATTGGTGGGGGTCACCGGCTGGCGAAAAATTAAATTTTGGGCGCGCGAATCGAGACGACGACTTGTGCGAGCGGCGATTCGACGACCAACTCGATGCAAGATTAAATAATTATTTGTATTTTTGTGCAATATAATTAAATTTTTTTTGGAAAGAGGGAGAGATAGAGAGGTTTTAAATAAGAAAATGATTTTTCTAAAAAAAAAACCCAAAAAATGCCTAAAATACCCCCCTAAACCCTCATAACTCCCTCACACTCTCATGACCGAACCCCCTCACTCCCACTCACGACATCTCACGCCAAAGAGGCCGCCCCTCTCCTCTCTTGCGATCCTCCAAGTCGCCGGCCTCCCTCCTCCTCCAAGCAAGGTAAATTTCCTCTTCTTCCTCTTTTCTTCTTCCTCCATTTTTCTTCTCCATCTTCTTCTTCTTCCTTCCTTCTTCTTCTTTCCCATTTTTCTTTTTCTTTCTTCATCCCTCCACATTTTCTTTCATTTTCTTCCATTTCTCCCTTCCCCTCTCTTCTCCTTCCTCTCCTTCATCTTCTTCTTCCTTCTCCAACCCTCTTTCTAAAAACCTACAAAAATTCCAATTCTATTTTCTTTTTTTATCTCCACATCCACTCACCAAACCACTCACTACCCTTCACAAAAAATGTTCCTACACACATCCTACACCCATCCAATAAAAAATTTCACCGTCCCTCATTTTCTCTCTCTAACCTAGAGAGAGAAAATTTTCTCTCTAGAATGAGAGTGAAATCTTTTCATGAATAGCTCCATCTCCACCTCAAGCATCTTCCCTCTCCACCATACCTCCAAATTCCTTCCCTAGAGAGAAAAATTACACTATCTTTTTATCTCCAAAATTGAGAAGAGAGGGATTTTCTCTCTCTAAATCTCTCCTCTCACTTCCTTTCACCTCCTAAACCCTCTCTATGCAAATTCCCTTCAAATTCCATCTTTCCCATCTCTTTCTCTCTCTAGAAAGAGAATTTTCTTCTCTCTTTCTCTCACCAAAAATTAGAGAAAGAGAGATTTTCTCTCTCTAACCTCACTCCCCTAATTTCCTACACACCTTAAACCCCTTTCACCAAAAATCCTCTCTTTCCCTCTCTTTCTCTCTCTAGAAAGAGAGCTCTCTTTCTTTCTTTCTCTCTCTACACTTTATTTTAAATAAAAGAAAAGCGTAAATGATTATTTAAATTGCACAAATATTTTAAAAAAAATTTAAATTATGCATCGCAAGTCTCCCACTGTCGCCGCCATCCATCGTCGCCACCTCGATTACTGCGCACCCAAGGTAAAAACTAGTATTTTACATTTTTGTGCATGAAATAAGTACTCGTGACCGTTTTTTTTAGCGGACGAAAAAATTTAAGTACCCGTGACGCACTGAGCGAGCAGGGAAATTCGTATGCATGAAACTTAAGTACCCGTGACGCACTGAGCGAGCGGGAAAATTCATATGCATGAAACTTAAGTACCCGTGATCGCTTTTTTTAGCGGGCGGGGAAATTTGTTATTTGTAGAAAAATTATTTAATTAAGTACCCGTCACTATTTTTAGGCGGGAAAAATGCTATACTTTAAATATGTGCTCAAATACGCCGTGGCCGCTTTTTTTAGCGAGCGGAGATTGGAACTGCGGCCGCGGTGTCATCTGACACCTACCGTGACTGCCTTTCTTGACAGGCGGGAAGGCTTTACACACTCCGAGGCAACCCCCTATGCGGGGACGACGTCGGAGTGCCGCCAAAATTTTCAGCAAAAACCTATAACTTAGAAAATTTAAAAAAGATTTAAAATCCACTTAAATATTTTAAGTTAACCAAAAATAAAATATACGACACCCTAGGCTCCTGACACTTAAAAACAAATACAAAAGAAATATAAATCAATGTGAAATGCAACATACAGTGAGTCTTCAAGGGAATTAGTTTTTCGCCAATAGGTAGGAATCAAGCCTCTTCCTCCTAGCACCTGACTCATACAACCCTAAGTTCCTCACCAAAATCTCCTTACAGAAATAGGATGGGAAGAAATGAGTTGAAATCCCTCCTATTTATAACATTGAGTTTGAATTATTTGTGGGCCCCACTAGCTTAGGATCCCTTGCTACAAGACATGGAAAGTACACATGTGGGCCCCACCAGCCTAGGATCCTTTTCTAAAGGACAGAGAAGGTACACCTGCGGGCCCCATCTACTTAGGATCCTAAGATGCCATTTCGAGACTCTGGCATCGGATTCCTAGAGTATTCACTAGTAAGTGAAATACGAACGTAAATACGTGTGTAAATACAAAAGTAAATACGAGTTTAAATACAAGTGAATACGGCTGGTAATTATCTTAAAAGAGGGGGGTAAAAGTAAAAGTAAAAAGAAAAATTACCTTTTCTACAAATTGCTTTTGTGTTCATCATAAACACGTAGGAATACCCGCACATCCCCGGTAATTTTCTGATTGAACACTTTGTGAGAAGATAAAAAATGTCCGTCACATTGTAAGTCACGGGTGCTCTAACAAGCGTGCGCGCCAGCTGTTAAAGTTAGGCGACTCGTACAGCCCGTGAATATGTCTTCAAAAAGAAACAAAGTAGCGCACTCTTATGTGTCACGGGTTGTACGACCCCTAATTAAAGTAGGCACACCACCACTGGAAAGTTTGTCGCCTACGAGCAAGGCAGGAGATTAGTTAGTGCACTACAATCTATCTGCACAAATCATGCAAGCAGTGCACGACAGTCTACCTGTACAAAGCAGCAAACAATTCAATCCATAAGCTGCTGCAACCCGCCACCGGATCTGCAACACAAATATAAGCAGACAGAAGGCGTCTACAAGTTGCAATGCCCCGCCACCAGATCTGCAACACTCGTACAAGCAGACAGAACGCATACATATTCTCTCAAATGAAATATTGTGTGCATTCAAATTGCAATTACATGCACAACTAACATATTTCAAAATCCCCCTGCACCTACACCGTAGTTTGTATACAAAAAGGTACACTAAAGGGGAAAATACGATCTCGACCCGCATGGGTCCCAACAAGCGTGTTATTGGTACACATGCGACGCCTAGGGATGCTGCGCGGGTCAACAAGTGAATTCAAGTTCGAACTCGATCCTCCTATACAGACCAATAGGAGTCGACAAGGTTCGAACCTTCAAACAAACACACGGTCGCGACGACCGGTGTATTGGTTTTAATACATTCATATTAGGCCGTCAAGGCTCATAACAATGAAAATTCATTAAACAAAGGCATAAAGCCTACGAAACCCGATCCTCCTAAGTAGCTAAATAGGAGTAGACAGGGTTCGAGTAATCGGATAAATATGCGGTCACGAAATTGATCGAAATATTTATTTCATACATTCATATCAGGCCTTCAAGGTTTTCAACAAAGAAAATTCACAAACATAAACACGAAGTCTACGAGGAACCCAATCCTCAGTCAATAGCTTGGCTGAGTTGACAAGGTTCAGTTCATAAGAGAAATGACCCCATACCCCGATGATAGCCGTGTTGAATGTGAATCTCAACCGGAGGGGTTAATCTCTCAGATATTTCAAAATGTCCTAAAATTTCTACAAAATTCAAATTCGATAAAAATTCAAAAAAATCATCAATCTCTAAGATATTTAAACTTGAAATCAATCATCAAAACACTTAAGGAAAAATTCATCCACCATCCGCAACAATTTGTCAGGGTGGACAAGTTAAAAACTATTTCAGCTCACATTGAGTTAAATGCATAGTCAAAAATATCACTAGGATCCATTCTCAAATAATCTCCTGCCAGTAAGGACGTGGTACGTGGCCTCTAACTGGCGGTTTTGTCGTCAAATGACACCGCAGGATAAACGGTTATGACTTGGGGCCCTCTGAACCGAGTGATTTTGCCTTCAAATGGCACCACAAAATACCGGTTATGGCCAGCGCTGATACGTTCCTTATTGGCATCAAATCCTTGAGATATGAATCAATAGGATATGATGGACATGGCACAAAGCTCTCTGTTAGCTAAGGTGGATTCAAATTTGTCCCCTTAGGCAAATATCCATCCCAGGTCTACAAGGTCCCCTCGGACGAAGCAACCCATGGTTGCCGACAAGGATCCTTCTGTCAGGTTGGGTCGACTACCTCCTCTGAATAAGTAGACCAGGGACCATGATGGCCCGGGACGACGGAACCATGGGATCTTGATTGGGTCCATCATCCATTCCCCCACCATCCGTTTTAAGTGCAAGATGGTGAAATTTCTAATTTTAAATATCAAACCATTTCAACCCAAATTTCCAAACTTCCAAATATTTCCAAATCCATATGTATTGCTGCTACTATATGCCAGATAACACGTATCTCTACGTATCTGATTGACGACTAGCCTTAATCAAAAGTTCTCTCTCGTGATCGGGAGGGATAATTAACTATAGGGGCTTGCACCTATAGGAAACCAGAACTTAGATCATCAAGTCCTTGCAAAATGAGGGCGAAATCTTTGGGTAATGTCTTATCTACAAATCCATCTGCCTTCCAAAATTTACCCCGGAACTTGATTCCGTTAAAACTCCCTCGCCGAATAAAAAGAAGAGCGGGCGGAGGCCGGGGCCAAATTTTCGGAGCCCACAGATTTCTGGCGACTCCGCTGGGGATTGGTTTCTCTTTCCATCTTTGACTAGTCGTATATTTAAGATAAGAGAGAACAACAAAGAGAATCAAGACCCACATTTAGAAATTTAAGACACCACTTGGAGAACAAAATAGGCTAAATAAACAACTAAATTTCAGAATAAAAAAGAAGCGATCATCCAACAAAGCCAAAGCAAAAGAAAGTTAGCAAAAGAAACAAACTAAAAACAAACAAAAGCTATCCTCAGAACATCCTACAAGAGGACTCCTCACATGCACGGATTGTAGGAATATATATTTCAGATAATGTTTAGATATGCAAACCAAGGGTCCACCACTGCAAAGGGGTCCAACGTCCTTCCAAACTCCTCCAGCAAATGCCACAAAAACAGCCAACAAATCCACCAAAATAGCCAACAAACTTTACCAACAGAACTAGAAGAAAGATATAGGTGGAGTGGAACTTGCGTAGAGAAGAAAGAGGTTAGAAGCCCAGACGAAGGGTGGAGAAGCTCGCAAGCCTTCCAAGAGGTAGAAGAGGGAATTGACAAAGCTCTCAAGCTTTTCCAAGAAGAACCCGCAGGTTATAGTAACTTTGCTCTCAATATTCACCAACCCATTTCATCTCAAAGCATCTCATATTTATAGGCAATAGAGGGGAAACTAAACAGCCCAAAAACACTTCAATTCCACACATAAATGGGAAATTGAAAAGCCAACTGGTTTATGTACAGAAATTCCAAACGGCACATCAAACCACAAGGAGAAAGCCACGGTTCCAGCAGCCAAGCACAGGAAACCAGGAGGCAAATCTCGGGTCCAGCAGGTAAGTTCATTTCACGGTAAAAAGGGGGGCCACAGCTGTAAAGTAGGCAGCAACCCGAAGAGGCAGCAGCAAACCATGGGAGAGAAAACCAGCAGAAAAGCTGCAGCAGCCCAAGAGTCAAAAGGAAGGTGAAAAAACAAGTTCCACTCACCAAATCTAGTTCCTTTTTTCTTTAATTTCAAAGCTAAACATCAGCTCATAATGAGCTGCACTACTACTTGATATTAATGAGTTGTCACCACTAGAATTCCAACAACTAAAGCTCAAACCGAAAATAGCCAAGGTCCACTTGAAACCAGCAAACAGCCCAAAGGACAAGGTGGATCCCAAAGCCAGCAAACCCAAGGTAGGCATAACCCAAACCTTTTCCTATCATGATCATTGGATTTACCACCATCTTTGGATAGCATAAAAATAAAACAAAAAAATAGAAAATATAACTAATATTGTTCAAAATAAAAATAATGCAAAAATCTAAATGCATCAGGGGGTAATGTTAGACCAGCCCAAGGTCTGGTTGAACCGATTCAAGTGTACAGGCGTAGGATCAAAGGGGGAGGGGGATGCATGGATGGGCCCACGCCATAATGAAGGCTTGGTTTAGGAGTGAAAATTCAAATTAGGGTCTGTTTTGGGATTAATGAATTGTCCTTTTGCTTTAAGTAATCTTCTTCTTGCTAGGGTTAGGTTTTATCTTGAATTAAATCTGAAGTTTGAGATCTTCGGCTTGGTTGTGGGCGCTAGACTTCGGCTGGAGATTGGAGAGCTGAATCTTACTCTCGAACTGAAGATTTATTGTATGGGGTTGTTTCTTTTCATCTCTTATTGAATTTCAAGTGCTTGCCTTGCTATTTCTCTACAAATTTTATAAAATCTGCTTGGTGTTTGCTGAATTTCTCTGAAATTCAGCACATTTTCTCTGATTTGTTGGTTGTTTCTTATCAGTAAATTCAACCCTTTTTAAGTATTTTGATCATTTCAAATCCTTAAAACACTTTTGTGATTGGCTTTTTTACCTTATAGATGCCTTTGTGATCACTCCTAATAAGATGTCATTAGCATAAACAATAACTATGACGAGCTTGCTTGTGCATGCGTAGTGAAAATTGAATGATTTGTGATGCTATTGTAAGGGAATTTTGAATGATATGTGCAAAACTATTTAACCCAAGCTTGTGGCCTCTATTTAGGCTCATTATATACTGTCTGAATAAACATATGCTTTTTTCCCCTGAGCAACATATTCATGAGGCTGTTCTATGTGAATTTCCTCATTAGAGGAATACATTACTTAGATCCTTTTACAGTATAGACCACTCTTAATTGATGGTCATAGATTGGACAATTCAGAAAAAGTTAGCTTACCAACTGGGGAGAAAAATTTAAAATAGTTTGTCCCATATACCTGTGTGAACCTTTTTGCTGTCAATGGATATTTATATAAATCGATCAAGCCATCAAGATAAAATTTAATAGTGAACAACCATCCATATGTAATATGTTTAACTAAAGAAGGGGGAACAACCAAATCCTATATTTGACATCTTATTATAACACTTATCTTGATATCCGTAACCTACTTCCAAAGAGTATTCTTCAGTATGTTTTGAGGGCTTGGAAAGAGAGATAGATAATATAATACTACAAATGTATGGTAGGAAGAACTTCGGTGATTAAATGACATAAGAGTGAATTGGATGAGCAGTACATTACCTTTTATGTTTTCATAGGGCAATTAAATATTTAGATTAAAAAACTCATCAATAGGTGGATCCAAAGTTAAATCTAACGTTGTGGATCGTAGTATCACTATGGAAGGTGGTCAAGGTTATCAAGAGTAAATTTTTGAAGGGATAAATGTAGCTACATAAGCTTATAGAGGAAGAGGAATATGTGGTGAAGGCATCTCAGAGGAAGAGGATAGGGAAAAGAAAGGTGTGCTCTCATGACAGTAACATCGGTTGAAGTATATAAGCATCAGGTAAGAGGATCATGCCATATATATCCTTATGATTGTGACAATGCTTAGGAAATATGCTTCAAATGACAGTTTTTGTCATATGAGAAAAAATCGTGAACAAAGAAGGTGCAGCCAAATATGTTTAAGCAAGTGAAGTTTGAATGGGAAAAAGGTGGAAACGGGTGAAAGATTATTGAGGAACGGAGACGGGAAATGGTTGATGAGATAGTAGGTTGTTAATATCACAATCCCTTAGAATTGATAAGGGATATTCATGTAAAATATTAATATCCTTGCAACATTAAGTAGATGATGGCTTTAATGTTCAATAATATTATTCTGTTGAGATGTGTAAAGAAAAAAAATGAGCGTGAAATTGTAATTGCATAAATTTAAAGCATTATTAGTGCTTAAATTTTTGATTAAGATGGAAACAATGAACTTGCAACATTAAGTAGATGATGGCTTTAATGTTCAATAATATTATTCTGTTGAGATGTGTAAAGAAAAAAAAATGAGCGTGAAATTGTAATTGCATAAATTTAAAGCATTATTAGTGCTTAAATTTTTGATTAAGATGGAAACAATGAACTTTTATGTCTTGATAATAGGTTTGAAATACATTTAAGGATCTTTGATCAACATTTGAGCAAGTAGATGTAATTGACCATGAAATAATCATACTGAATGTAACAAAAAAGTATAATCCTAGGTAGCTAAAGATATGACTATTATGGGCTCCAAAAATTTGGGCCTCAACTGCACTTAGAGAGCGTGTTTTCTAGGTCATAGTTTTAGAGGACAGATTTAGTTATAGATAAGACATTAATCAGGGATTTTGGCCTCATTTTGTGAAGACTTTAAGATCTGGTTTCAGGTTTTCTATAAGTGCAAATCCTTATGGTTAATTATCCCTTGTAGTGACGAAAGAGAATCTTCGATTAAGGCTAGTTGTTACAAACTAAATAGTTTTGTGTATAATGGCAATTTGATTGAGGATTGAGAAAAATATTTTGGTTTTAGCTTAAGTAGGTGTTGGGGGAATGATAACAAATTCGATCAAGATCCCGTGATTTTATTTTGGGTTTTAATAATCCTTGGTATACTTAGTCAGCAGAGATAGTTGACCCAACCAGACAAAATGACCCTTATCAACAGTCATTGGTTGCTTTATGTAAGGGTATCTTATAGACATGGGGTAGATGTTTGTTTAAGGGGACGAATTTTAGTTGATCTTATTTAATAGAAACCTTTGTGCAATATTAAATATACCCTATGATTCACAGCTCAAGGGTTTTCAAGTTGTTGGGGAACTTGGGGGATTTGATTGTGATCATAATTTAATAGTGTCATTTTGTTGTGAAACCATCTGATTAGAGGGCCCTGATTATAAATGTTTACCTATTTTGCTATTTGGTGGCAAAATCTTTGGTCAGAGGATATATGTCACGTTCTTATTGACAAGAGATCGTAACGATATGCCTAAAAAGGCATTGACTCTTTATGAGCTTAGGTTAATTTTGAATGTCACCCTTGACAAATAGTCGCGGAGAGTGGATTGTTACTTATTTTAGGAATAGATTTCACTTGTGTTTTTAAATTTTGTTATTTTTTTTTTTGAAATTTTATATTTTTATATGGATGTAGCTTCAAAGTGATTTGCATTGAGATTTGGGGTAATTTTCAAGATAAAGCCCCATTCGGTTGATTTTTGCTTTTTACATGGCCATCAGCTGGGTTCAAGTCTTGTCGACTCTATTATTGTGGACATTGATGACCAGACTTGAAATATAGGACTCATGACTCTGCTCTATGGGTAAGGCAGTCGGTTCGAGAACATCTTGTAAAATGAGAGCTTAAATTTATGCTTGAAAGGTAATTTGTGAATTTTTAAAAAATTGTGGCTTGTTTTCTTTTGCAAAAAGAGTTGCACAATACTCGGAGCAGGGTAAATTCAAATTTCATCTTATTTTTAGTTTGTGAATCATTCTCAGACTTTGTGTTCGAATATTTATTATATTTGTCAGAGTACATGTGTATCCTTCTTTTATGTAGATGCTTGACGCTCTGTCACATTTCTTAGTGCATTTGTATGACATTGAATCATTTTTTGATGCACTTGCACATTCATATGATTTTTGATGCACTTGCAATGTGCATTTGCAAAAGAAAAGAAGTGAAGTGTATTAAGGATGAAGAACAAAAAATGTTTTTATCAGAAGAGGATATTCAACAAAGGTGGATGAGATATTTTTATAAACTTTTCAATAAAGATTATGTGAACGCGTTTGACTTTTGTGACCTTAGCATCCTAAATGAAAATAAAGATTTTTATTTTTATCAACGTATTAGTAAAATCGAAATTAGGGAGGCTTTAAAGAAAATAAAGTGTGGAGAAACTATTGGATCTGATGATATTCCAATAGAGGTGTGGTGGAAATGCTTAGGAGATGAAGGAATTTCTTGGCTTACTAAGCTTTTTAATGTTATTTTCAAGACTAAAATGATGCTGGATGAGTGGAGAATGAGTGTGTTGATTTCTTTTTTTAAAAATAAAAGTGATGCACAAGATTGTGCGAATTATATAGGAATTAAATTAATGTGTAATACTTTAAAACTATGGGAGAGAGTTATGGAGTGTAGGTTGCGACGTGATACTAATGTTTTTCAAAATCAATTTGGATTCATGCCGGGTAGGTCAATTATGGAAGCTATACATGTATTGAGAGGTTTGATGGATAAGCATAGAGAGAATAAGGAGGATCTACATATGATATTTATTGATTTAGAGAAAGCATATGATGAAGTTTCAAGAGAAATGCTTTGGAGAGTTCTAGAAAAGAAAGGGGTTAATAGTGCTTATATTCAAGTCTTTAAGGATTTGTATGTCGGAGCTTTTGTTTTCAAACTCAAGGTGATTTGACCAAGTATTTTCCTATTTCTATTGGATTACATCATGGATCAGCCTTAGTCCCATATCTTTTTGATTTAGTCATGGTTGTTTTCACTAGACATTTGCAAGAGGTTGTACCCTAGTGTATGCTTTTTGCTGATGATATTTTTCTTGTTGATTAGACTAGAGAGGGAGTTGAAGGTACACTTGAATTATAGAGATCAACCTTAGAATCTAAAGTATTTCATTTGAGTAGATCTAAAACTGAATATATAGAGTGTAATTTTAGTAATAATAGTTCTTGTGGGGGGATTGAGACTTTGGGTAATCAAGTCATTAATAAGAGTACACATTTTAGATATCTTGGGTCTATTATTCAGAATGATAGTGAAATAGACGGGGATATTATTAACAAAATGCAAGTTGGATGGTTGAAGTCGAGGAAAGCATCAGGCTTGTTGTGTGATAGGAAAGTCTCACTCTGTGGGCTCCAAAAATTCGGCCCCGGCCTCCCCGCTGCTTTTTGGGGGAGTTTTAACGGATTTAGTTCCGAGGTAAATTTTGGGAAGGCAGATGAGGTTTGTAAATATGACACTACCCAGAGATTTCGCCCTCATTTTGGGAGGACTTTATGATATGAGTTCTGGTTTCCTATAGGCGCAAGCACTTATAGTTAATTACCCCTCCCGATAACGAGAGAGAACTTTCGATTAAGGCTAGTCGCCAAATGAATACGTAGAGATACGTGTTATCTGGCATATAGTAGTAGCATGGGTCTAAATATTGGAAGTTGGATATTTAAAATTAAAAAAATTTCACCATCTTGTACTTAAAGCGTATGGTGGGGGAATGGATGATGGACCCGATCAAGATCCGATGGTTTCATCGTCCTGGGTCATCATAGTCCCTAGTTTACTTAGAGGAGCTAATCGGCCCAACCTGACAGAAGGATCCTTGCGGCAACCATGGGTTGCGTCATCCAAGGGAACCTTGTAGACCTGGGTGAATATTTGTCTAAGGGGATAAATTTGAATCTACCTTAGCTAACAGAGGGCTTTGTGCCTTATCGATAATATCCTATTGATTCATATCTCAAGGATTTGATGTCATTGGGGAGCATACGGGCTCTGGCCATGACCATAATGTAGTGGTGCCATTTGGCGGCAAACCACCCTATTCAGAGGGCCCCGATCATAACCGGTTATTCTGTGGTGCCATTTTGTGGCAAAACTGCCGGTTAGATGACACTTGCCACGTCCTTGCTAGCAGGAGACTGTTTGAGAATGAATCCTAATGATCTTCTAGCTCAGACATTATCTCTTTATGAGGTGAAGTAATTTTTCAATTTGTTCACCTCGGTAAATTGTTGCGGAGGATGAATGGATTTTGCATTACGTGTTTGATGGTTTATTTCAAATCTTAAATATTTTTGGAATTTTGGAAGGTTTGAGTTTTGGAATATTTGAGAATTTGAGGAGGCATTTGAAAATATTTGGAATTAACCTCTCTGGTTGAGATTTACATTCAACACGACCATCATCGGTGTATATTAAGTCATTTTATTTTGTTGATTGAACCTTGTTGACTCTATCTATTTCAACAAAGGATCGAGTTTCATGGATTTTATGCATTTATTAGTAAATTTTCTTGATTATAGGCTATGTTTGATGTGAAACAAACATGCGATGATGATGAAGTTACTTTAAGAAAATTAAAGAGAGCAAATTTAACAAAATAATCCAAAATAAAATTATCACTTATAGCAAAAGATTGATCCTTGGAGTTCTTAGTTTTTAACTTGCTTAGGCAAAGAAAAGCGAAGTCGATTAACCAAACAATTCAAGAAAACTCAAAGAGTAATTGTACGCTACGACGATAAACAGAAATCCACGATTTAATAATGAGAACTTTCACCTTTGGAGCCCATACGCTCAAATAGTCTAGGCTTTAGCGGAAGAAGAATCTCCACATTAGAATCAAGGTCGCCCCGAGGAAGAAGGAACCTTGGATTGCCATTCTTGGATAGGTGGCCGGAGTATGGAATTCTGGACAATGGTTGGGGCCTCCCGGGTGATGGTGTGGTGCAAGGAAGCCTGCAGAATTGTTGGACAGCAGCTACGACGTCATCTCGGATAATTATGCTTGCTGAATTTGATACTAGTGGACAGTGGGCTGCAATGGTGACCTCTCCAATTCACTGTATGGCATTTGTAATTGCAGAAAACTTGTAATGGATTGATTTCAACTTTGAAACAATTTCAGCTAGTTGACGTTGAGAGAGGGAATTAGTTGGAGAAAACAAATCACGTCCAGAAGGGAGCTCGGGTAGGAGAGGAAAGCTTCAGGAGAAAACAATTTCAGATTTTTGAAATTGAGCTCAAGTGAGGAGACGTGGAGAGGGGAAACTAATGTGAAAACAAATTAGTTTCCAAATAAAAGGGGGTGTGGGGGCGTAATACTGATTTCCACCCTCAGATTTTGAAATCTGGAATAAAAGCTGCAGTTACGTTGAGAGGAAAGGTATTTAGGAGCAATTAAGTGGTGGTGATGTGACAATTAAATAGAAAAGAATAAGGGGAAGGCCGACCAAGCATAGAGAGGGAGAAAATGTTTAACTTAAGTAGGTGGGGACCACTTGGCTAACGAAGATTTAAATAAAAAATCTAAAATATATTTCAGGTTTTTAAGCTAGGGAAGTTTCCTAATAAGAGGGTATTAATTAAGACCAATTTGAATTCAAATTCAAATTGAAATCTAATTAATTTGGAGACCTCAAATTAAGGAGCTAAATTAAGAAAGTATCAAAGCTTCATGAGAGTTTTGAATTTCAAATTCAAAATTCCAAGAGGGGCCGACGGGTGGAGAGGTGGGGAAGGAAAATTGGGGAAGAGGGGGCGGCGGCTTGGACAAATTTTCAAGTGGTGGTGGCTGGCGGCCTGGGCGGCCCAAGGTGGCCGACGGCAAGGGGCTTGGGGAAGAGGAAGGCGGCAACCAGAGAATTGGGGTGAAAGCTTGGAGTAATTCAAAGGGGATTCGAACCTCATGCATCTCCTCCCATTCCACTCTCTACAATTGCTTCAATCCAATCTCCACGACGACAAATCGAACACGAGAAATAAAGAACGAAAATTAGTAGAACAAGAAAACCTAGAACTCACAAAGAGATCTAGCTTCTCCTACGAACTCACTAAGATATCGTGGAGGTTTTGCACTCACAAAGAGAACGTGAAATATCAAAATTTTCATTCATCAAAAACTAAACTATTACATAAGAAAAGGACCATATAAATAGGCCTCAAAATGACAAAGAAAGCAAAAGACTAAAATGCCCCTTGGGCTACTACAATAGCTACCAAATACCCATGAGGTCAAAAACGGAAAAACATAAAATAAAATAAACTACTACATAAAATGATGAAAATACAGATCATGATCGTGGCCGTCGATCTCCGGCATCTCCTTAAGGTACATGTGTCGAAATCGCTGCTGATGTCCCCATCAATGTTGCACCGATACGGATACGACATGATACGGGACACAGTATAATAATTTATAAATCATGCATAAAAATTAAGAAAGCAATCAAAGAATAATATTTGAAATTAAAAAAAAATGACAACAACATTATTTGTTGCCTTGTGGCTTATAATATCAAAATATAAGTAAGCATTAAATGTCTAGTACAACAATAAAAGCAAAAACATAAATTGTCTAGCACATGAAGTTTCAACTATTCAATAGAAGGAATGATATGATTAGCTTCTTAAGTGGTTTGTCTTTGATCTTCTATATCATCTTCAATAAATATTATAGCTTCTAATTCAGGCTTATCAAGTGAAAAATTAGTAATTACTAATATTCTCATAGCATCAAGAGACTCAAATCCATCTCGGAAATGAGAGAACCTTGCTCGCAGCTACGAAAGTAAATACGACACATTTTTTTTTTCGGATTTCTTTTTGTTTTTCAACGGACATGTGTATCGGATACACGTGTCCTTTTGAAATTAAATAGTATTTTAATTGGATACGATTTTCGCGTATCCGACACGTATCGATGGTGTATTAGAGGTGTATCTGTGTATCAGTGTATCAGATACAGCACGCCTTCATAAATAGGTGTATCGGTGCAACATAGATTATAGGCCTTGAAGGCCTAATATAAACGTATTTAATAAATATCTTAATCGACGCTATGACTGTATATCTGTTTGATAGTTGGAGTTGTGTCGACTCCTACCTACTCACATAGAAGTATCGAGCTCGAACTTGAATTCACTTATTGACTCGCACAACATCCCTAGACGTCACGTGTGTATTGATAATACGCTCGCCTGGGCCCATGCAGTAGCACATGCTTTTCAGTGCATTTTGCATATGACACATTTATTTCAGTGCATTTTGCATATGACACATTTAATGTGTATGACATATCTGTGTGTTTGTATACTTTTTGATTTGAACAATGCATTTACATAATGTGAGTGATGCATATATGTGATTTTCACTATGCACTTATATGACTGTTATATGATTGGCGTAATATATTTGCATGATTAACACAATGTACATGGAGAATTGATATGACACATATGCATAAATGGGGCATAGTATATTTGCATACATGTTTGCATATTTGTTTACATATGCATTTATATGTTTGTATGCACATTTATGTTTTTGGTTATGCATTTGCATGTTAAACATGTGCGTAATATTTGCATTTGTATAGTGCATTCGTGCAGTGCAATCGTACATTTTAGATCGTGCGTTTGTATGACACACCTGTTTGAATTTTGATGCATTTGCATAATGACATGATCATTAACATATGTAGGAAGTAGTTTGCATGATCAATGGTACGTGTTCAGGTTTGTTAGTGTGCTTATATGATTGGAAGTATGCATGTGTGCCACATAATGTATTTGCATCATGCATTTGTATATCTTTGGTATGTGCGCATCATACAATAGGAGCTCTTAGACGACACTCTCTTTCAGTGATTTGGCATGATGTGCATATTTTGATTAGTGGTCGTATAACCCATGACACATAACAGTGCGCTATTTTTTTTTTCTTTTTAAAGACAAATGTTCACGAGACGTACAAGCCATTTATAGGGCACGTACGAGCCTCCTAACTTTAACAGGTTTCAGGAATGCTACCTAAAGCACTTGTGCACCCGTGACTTGCAATGTGATAGATGGTTCTTATTTTTTTATGAAGCGTTTAACTAGAAAATTACCGGTGATATGCAGGGGTTCTTATATGTTTATAATTAATGTAAGTACCCTTCGTAGGAAAGGTAAATAACTTTTTTACTTTTACCCCTCTTTTTTTAAAGATAATTACTGCCCGTATTTGAGTGTATTCACGCTCATATTTCACATGTTGGTGAATACTCGAGGAATCTAAAGATGGAGCCTCAAAATGACATCTTAGGATTCTAAGCTGATGGGGGCCGCAGGCGTACCTTCCATGTCTTTTAGCAAGGGGATCCTAGGCTGGCATGGCCTGTAGGTATACCTTCATATTTTTTAGCGAATGGATCCTAGGCTGACGGGGCCCGCAACTAATTTGAATTTTGTATTATAAATAGGAGGGTGACTCAGTTCATTTCTTCCACACTTCATTTCTACAAGAAGTGTTATTGGGGAATTTAGCTGTGTGTGACAAGAGTTAGGAGAAAGAGGTTTGGTTCCTATCGTTGGTGAACAACTAATTCCTCTACAAATTCAGTGTAAGTTGTATTTTGTTATAGTATGTATTTTCTTTCAGTGTTGGAACCTAGGGTGTCATGTGTTTTATTTTTTTTTGTAGACTTAAAACTTTAGGTGAATTTTGATTTCTTTAAAATTTTTCAAGTCCATAGTTATGTTGAAATTTTTGACAGTACCCCGGCGTCGTCCTCGTGTAGGGGGCTGCATCGGGGTGCGTAAAACCTTCCTGCCTGCCAAGAAAGGCAGTCACGGTAGGTGTTAGGTGACATTACGGCTGCAATCTCATTCCCCATGTAGTGGGATAAAAGGCTTGATGTTGTTGTTGTTGTTGTAACATTCTTGCTTCTCCTGTGTCTTGCTCTTCTAGTACAAATGAAAGTGTTTGTTTGCTGGGAGTGTCAAACTGAAAATCATTATAATTTTTGTACATCATATTTTAAATTAATGAAATGCAAAATTTCCTTTGACTTTGGAGCTAATAATATTATTCATTTGCTCCACGGTCACCTAACATATGACAAGTTTAGAATCTCTCTCTTGTTCATGCATTGCATATCTCATGCTTTATTGTTATTATGCACATGTTTTGTTGCTTTTTTTATACAATATTTTTTGGTGCTCGTTAACAGGCTGCCGGAGTGAAGCGCCTTCTTTTTTGTGGTGTTGGTTGCCAAGTGCAAGGTACATTCTTGTTTCTTATTTTTGTTCAATAGGAAACTTCTTTCATTGTTATAACTTGCCACTATTGATATGCAGAGTGATTTCTTACCTGCAGCACTAAGATCTGTGGAGAAATATCTTGGTTTGGAAAAGCTTTATGTACTTGGCACAAACTGTGGTAAATGATTATTATTATTGTTATGGTTATTATTATTATTATTATTATTATTTGATAATTTGATTAGAATTCTTATTTTGTGGTGAACTTGTATTTTGAGCTTCACATCTCATGTTGCATGGCACAAACAAATAATAATCAGCAATTTGATCTATATTCAACTTGTAGTGGACAATGGAACTCGCTCAGGTTTAGATAAGTTCTTGAAGGCCGCAAGCAGTGATCCAGAAACGGTTATGCATTATGAGTTCATGCAAGACTATAAGGTTGGTAAATTTTATGTTGCTTTGTCTTTATAAATGGATGAAAGGCATATCTCTGCACCTCATAGTTCATTATTCTCTTTCATTTTCTACATTATGCCATTCTTTGTTCGGTCCTTGGCTGCTCTGGTTTCATTCTACAAGTACTCACGTATTTGTTGTTGCTCATCTTTTTTTTATTATGCATTAGCACTTTAAATGCTTGTTGCCCTATGTGTGGCTTTCATATACTTGACTGCCTGAATTCTACATCAACCATCCTCATTGATTAAACTCAAACCAAGGAGGCGAGGACCCTCTTCCTAGTTGGAATAATCTTCAGTTCCATTTCCTTACAAGATTTGAAGGGAAGAAAAAACCCCCTAACTTCTATCTCTAACTTGTCTCAAGGCTTAATAAATAGGATATTACTTTGGTTGCTCCCATGCCATTGATTCAGATTTTAATGAAACTTGGATGGCTCTAAATATCTTGGCTTAAATTTTTAATCATCTCCTTAATTGCCCTCTCATTAAAATCCTGTTCCTTCATTTCTTTTGGTGAGTGCCCCTTTCTCAACACGTGACCATTGAATGTTAGTTCAAAAAGTTTCTGTAGCTGTAGTTTGAGTAGAAAGTTTCTCAAAGAAACTTGTTATTACTTAGAAGTCTATACGTGACAGTTGTGGCGCTGACAGGTTCACTTGAAGCATTTGGATGGCCATATTGAAGAGGTTTAATTTCCTACTCCTATTTTTTAAATCTGTACTTTATTATATCAAACTTTTCTAAGACCCAACTAATGCAAACTCTTTAAGAAAGCAGGTTCCTTACTTTTGCCTACCAGCAAATGAACTTGTTGATGTCATTGCTCCATCTTGTTACAGGTACTTGAATTTACAATACATTTGAATTATGATATATCTTTAAAGAATTTCCGAAATTTGAAATTATGGTCTAGTTATAGCTGGTGCAGTCAATAGAGGGCATGGCCAATTGCGATTCCTGGTTCATGAGTTTGAATCAAGAAAACATTCATTTTGCATAGAAGGGGTAAGGCTGCATATATTAACCCCTTTCCAGACATCGTAGTGGCAGGAGTCTCATGCTTGAGCACACCTTTGTAGCTGGTACCATCTATTATATTTTTATCAGATTGGTTAAAATCAGTTTATTTCACTAGCTTGTTTTTACTTTTTGAGGGAATCTTTTTTATGAGGACATCGAAAGATCAACGGCTACGATATGGAGTTTATTTTATTTTTGATGTGTCGTATGTACTAGTTTTTTTCCCCATTTTACCCCTAGGAGTGGTCATGTGGTGTTGTAGCTCGAAGGGCGTTTTAGTATTTGTTTCTTTTCTTTTCATGAGGCCTATTTATAGACTAGCTCACTTGTAATTTGGGATGATGATTTGATAATGAAAATTTCATGTGTTTTCTTCGTCTTCTTATGTGAGCACGAGAGAGAAGGGAGAGAGAGCTCGAGGTGAGCAAGCGCAATACCCACCATTCGTTGGAAGAGTCCACGACTCATGGTTTTAATTTATTTTCTTCTTCTCCTCCTTTTCTCCACCCACCCGTCAACTCCTCTTGGCTTTCACTGCCAGCCATCTTCCCCACCCAAATCACCCCACAACTCCACCATCTCAAGCCCACCCGCCAACCTAGCCTCATCCAACCCAACACCTAGCCACCCCCTTCCCTTTTGCCGCGGCCTCCCCTCTTGCTCCCATTCCATTATGATGATTTCAATTATCATAATTCCCTTCCTAAATTAACTCATAGAGGAAATGAACGAAATTGCTTTTATTTGAAATTTGACAAATTTCAAATACTTTTCTTATTTGCAAATCCTAATTAGGAAAGTGCATAAAATCAATCCTATTTAAAATTCAAATTAGATTGGATTTCTTAATGCCTTTCCTTATTCCCATGAGTTATTTTGGAAACCTTAAATCCCTCCCCACAATTCCTCATCCTCCCACCACGATGCCGTCGACCCCTCATTGGCCACCTCACCCTTTATAAAACCCGAAAACTATTGTTCGAATGCGTCGCACGCATTTTGATGCACCGCGATGAATTTAAGCAAAATTTCAAAGTTGTCGGAATTCGACAAAATAAATTTTATTAAATTCTACGTGAAATTTTGATCAAAATGGTATAAAGAATATATACCAAATTTCGCACGGTTTGGGAATTAAAAATCGCCGAAGATGATTTAAGTATACTTTTACATTTTCTTCCATTTTTACCCCTCATTATAGAGAAATTAATGGGAGAGGGGCACATGCGTCATTTTACCCTCTGTTTAAAATTGCGCAATTAGAGGCGCGCCTCAAGGCGCGCCTTTGCGCAATTTGACCAAAAAACGCCTCGAGGCTTACGCAATTCTTCACCTGGCTGAGGCGTAGGCCTCACCTGGACTGAGGCATGCCTCAGAGGCGCAATTGCGCAATTTTGGGTGAGGCGTACGCCTCACAGAATAGGCCTCACCCACTTAAAATGAACCCTCTTCCTCCCTTCATCCCGCACGGTCTCCCTCTGTTCGCGAAACCGAAGGCGTCCCGCACGGTTGGCCATCCTTCCCGCCGCCTCTCCCGCCGGCGCCGCCTCTCCCGCCGGCGCCGCCTCTCCCGCCGGCGCCGCCTCTCCCGCCGGCGCCGCCTCTCCCGCCGGCGCCGCCTCTCTCCGGCGAAGTTGAAGTGTCCAGCCGCCTTGTAGGAGAAGTCCACAAACGATTTTAGGTATTTTTTTTTGACTTTTTGGTTAGATTTTTGAAGTGAAATAAATTCTAGGGTTTTAGATTTTTTGAAATTTTTTGTGTGATTTTCGATTCTTTCATTAGGGATCATGGTAAGAGGCAAGGAAAAGGGGTCTTCATCATTGCGGAGGGACCCTTCTTGGAAATATAGTGTACAAGTTGACATTGGCGGCTGAGAGAAGAGCTATGTTTATTTGAAATGTAATTTTTGCGATAAAGTGGTGAAGGGAGGTGTTACCCGCATGAAGGAACATCTATCATGCTCGCACAAAAATGTAGCACCCTGTGCAAATGTGCCGGAAAAGGTGAAGGAGAAAATTAGTGCTTATATGCAGAAAAGTACCACGGCTAAACACTTGCAATAGGATCAATTTGATGATAGGGTCGAACATGGCGCTTATTTTGGGAGCGAGAGTCGAAAGGGATCTTCCTCCACTATACATAACAGAGGTGCACGAGGTCTTATGGATCAATATATGACTAATCCAGAAGAGGATAGAGGACAAGCACAAATGATGCCTGCGGCCGGTACTAGAGAGAGGCGACGACAGGTTTGGATGGATATTGAGAGTTTTTTTTTTTTGAAAATGCCATACCTTTTAATGTTGCTACGTCGCCTGCCTGCTTCAATATGCCGCGGTTTGAAGAATAAGGGGTTGAAGGATATATAATGCACAACAAGAGGTTAAGAGATAGGAGGTTGAGGAATAAGGGGTTGAAGGATAATGAGGACCCGTTGGTGTGTGATGATGTGTCGTCTGATAATGAATGTTTCATAGATGATGAGGCAGATTTGCCATTATCAGACTTACAGCTAGAAGATCTAAATGTGGATGTATTGAGGGGCGAAGCAGACAAGTGGGTACATCCACTAGTACCACACCACACACATCCACTAGCTCTGCAGCACAACAATCAAGTAAAGGTATTCCACAACATTTTATATGCTATTGCATTACATTTATATCAAGTGAGTAATTAACATGCTAATGATCTTTTCTTTTATTGAACAGGGAAGAGAAAAGTGAGTCATATTGAAGATGATGATGACATGACATTTATAGATACAATTGGAGAAGAAGATTCACTTGAAGACCCATTTAGTGATGGGATATGATTGCATTTTATATGTTTTTTGTACTTTGGGAGTTTTGTTGAACTAATATTTTGTGATTTTGTACTTTGAGACATGATTTTATTGCATCTACTTTCTTATTTTTCACTATTTTCATATATCATTTAGATGTTTTTATTGTAAGGTACAATATTGCTATTATTTTCATGCTAAAACCCTTAATTTTTCATTTACGCAATTCTGTGTCCGTGAGGCTTACGCCTCAGACCGCCTCGCCTCACGGACGAAAACTGCCTCGAGGCTTAATTACACAATTTTAAACCTTGATTTTACCTAATACTCATCTTAAAACACTAAGGGACCGAAATAATCGGTTGGTCTCTTGTTCTTTCCTTTGGCCGAAAGAGAGGAGCGGACGGGAGAGAGGGGGGAGACCGTTGGGGGACGCGCGGAATCCGGCGGCGGCTATTTTTCGGCGTGCTTTTGGAAGAAAGTCAATGGGAAGGCTTAGGGAAGAAGAAATGTAAGTTTTTCATGCAAGAAACTTTTCTATTTCTTGAGATTTTTCTTGGAGAAATTTTTAGGGTTTTGATTTTGTTGGAATTTTCTTTAGAAAAATGTTAGGGCTTGATTATGCCTATGTTTCTAAGTCATAAATATGAATTTTTCTTAAGGAAAACTTAGGTTCCAAAATTAGGGTTTCTTTTAAACATGAGATTTTTTTTAAGAATGATGTTAGGAAGGATATAGAAACATAATTACCATGAAATTTAAAGTTTTTCTTAAGAAATTTTGGAGTTTTAAATTAGGGTTTTTCCTAATTTTGCATTTCTAAGCTTGTATGTTAACTAAACTTGTTCCTAAAGGTTATGGGAGATATCTAATTAAGAGAAATTGAACTTTTTGAGAAAAAAAATATTTTTTTCCTAATTTTTTTTAATGTATTAATCCGAAAATTTCATTTAAATTCTATGTATTTAAAGGAAGGAATGTGATAATATAAGTTCATAATAAAGTAATTATCTATTATGATTGATTTTTGATTTATTTAAGATATATGTTATATGTGATAAACATGCTTATGTGGTTAACTAAATGTTTTAGGATATGGGTAGGTGAATGTGTATTAGTGAGCTTAAGGGAAGTGATTAGCTATGACTTGAGACGGGTTAATGAGATATAGTGAATTTAATTGACATAAGAGGCTTATGTTGTAATGTTTCTCTTAAGTTTTGAAAATAAGAATTAAGGAGAGGTTGGTGAAGTGAAGACTTTTAAAGAACAATTGAGGTTGAAATCTCTTACTCTAAATATTCATGTTCCTTTATATTTTTATTGTTCTTTTATGTTTTATTCTTTAGTTGATTTGATACATAGCAAATGCATATCTTTAGTTGATTTGATACATAGCAAATGCATATGAAATGTCTTTATTATTTGATAGAAATGTAGAAATATTTTTATGAATCAATGCATCGTTGATGTTTAAAATTTTAAGCATTTCATAGAAGTTATTTCATGTACTTACTTTATGATTAAGGCATATGGTCATTATAAAAATGTTACATTTCATACATATGTTTCTATGGAAAGATTATGTAAATGATTGTGCATGTTGAAGGCGGAGTACCAAATATGGTGTGAAAGCACAAATATGACTCTTATGAGCAATACGAAATAATATGACCCTTTGGGGCAAAAGAGGAAAGGAATTGAATGGCCAAAAAGATGTTTGTGTATCTGATTATTACACTCTTGATACTCCGGTACAGTTGTATAAGATAAAACATAAGTAAGCATATGATATACATAAGTTATGAGATACATAAGACACATGACATACATCAGGCATATGGCATACATCAGGCATCTGACATATATAAGACGCATGACATACATAAGGCATATGACATACATGAGCCATCTGACATACATAAGACATGAACTATCATATCACATTTGACTTATACATAAGAAGTATCATGTGTAGCAAAAACAATCAAGGCATTTCACTTCTAGCATATATATAAATTTTCATTTTAAAAAACATGTGAAAATGTTAGGGTTAGAGTTTTCCTATTGAGCGTTAGCTCATTCTCTAGTGTTGGGATACTTTTCAGGAGAACCAGCTGCAAAAAATGGCTGACCACCCTTGGTTCACCTACAGTCGTAGAGGATCGACTAACAGGTTCTTATATTTTCTTAGTTGTAGTTTACACCTTTTTGGGATGTTTGACATGCTTGATAATGTAACCACCTTTGTACATGTGAATCCTCTCTTGAAGTGATATGAAATAATATGCAGTGTTTATTATATATTTGAAAAATTTTCGAGGCGCTTTTAGTTTCTTGTGGAGTATTTTAGATTAATTCAATGCATGTTTTAAGAAAGGTTTATGTTCTGAACATCCGATTCCGTTCCCGCTTTGTCTACACGAGCTCACCAGGCCCGGGTCGTGACACCCTTAATGATGATTAATGTCATCATTACCACTTACCAAAATAGCCCCATTGATTTAGGAAGATAACCCCTCAATTTGAAATTCAAAATTTGAATTTCAAAATCTTTCCTAATTTGACAAAGTTATATTTGGAAAGTTTTAAACCTCATTCAATTTATTTTTAAATTGGATTTGATTTATGCTTACTTTTCCTTAGGAAACTCAATTTGGAAGCTCTTAAATCCCTCCACAAAATCCTCCTCCCTCTCTTAATGCCACCGACCCCTTGATAGGGCTCCACCTTGGATTTCCCTCTTAAGCCCCAACTCAATTTTAATTTGAAATCAAATTCAAATTCTTTCCCTCCATTTTCACTTAATCTGAAATTAATTTCATATTTCTAATAATTCTTCCTAATCCTAACCTAGATCTAGCTGCCCCCTCTCTCCTCACTCCCTCTCTCCTATTTGAATTGGGAATCTAACTACACGTGCCACCTAAGCAAGTAATTAAATTCTAATATTATTCCCACAGCTGTCCATAAAACTCCCCACCACATTCCCCCAGTTTTTGTGCATCCAGATGGAGGCAAATACTGAATTTCTCCTCTCCAACTTGCTGTCTAGAATTCTGGACAGGTTCTAAGTGCTGCCATGAGACTCAGAACATAGGAAGCTGCTGTCCAGAAGAACTACAGCAACAGAAACAGCAGTTCTGCTGTTCCCAAGTCCTCCAGCTGCTGTCCTAAATCTCCGAACAGGATCCGGGTTGCTGTCCAAATGAAATTCAGCCAAAGGAGGCGACTATCTTAACCGGAAAGACCTTCTAGTTGTTGCCCCCAACGCCCCAAACCAGGATTTGGTGAACTCTTTCCCTCACTCTTTTATTTTCCTTGTTACTTTCAATTGTGGAATTAATTGATTCATCGAGATCGTGTTAGTACCCAACATCGATTATTAGTTTTGGACTTTAAGATAAAGGGGCATAAAATAAATAATAAAGTAAAACGATTTTCTAGGATTAGATGGGGGCATTTAAAGAATATTAACAATAATATTTTTGGAAATAAGATCTTAGATCATAAGATTTTGTCCGTGCATGAGGATGCTAATATTATGTGGGAAAAAGTGGCTAGTGATATTAAGAATATTGCAAAAGATATCCTTGGAGTATCAAAGAGAAAAGCTCCTCATAGTAAAAGTAGTTGGTGGTGGAATCCAAATGTGCAAGAAAAGATTAAAAATAAGAAGCTTTGTTATAAAAATTGGTTTAACTTTAAAAATTCTGATAATTGGGAAATATATAAAGTGGCTCGTAAGGATGCTAAGAAAGCAATATGCGATGCAAAGACATTAGCTTTTAGTGATTTATATAATAGATTAGATACTAAAGAGGGAGAAAGATATATGTATAAGTTAGCCAAACAAAGAGATAGGAGTAGTAAGGATTTAGTTCAAGTGAAGTGTATTAAAGATGAAGATCAAAAAATACTTTTCTTAGAAGATGATATTCAACAAAGATAGATGAGATATTTTGCTAAACTTTTTAATAAAGATTGTGAATATAAGATTGACTATAATGACCTTAGCACCCTAAATGAAAATAAAGATTTCTGTTTTTATCGTCGTATTAGTAAAACTGAAGTTAGAGAGGCTTTAAAGAAAATGAAGGGTGGAAAAGCTGTTGGACCTGATGATATTCCAATAGAGGTGTGGAAATGCTTAGGAGATGACGGAATTTCATGGCTTACTAAACTTTTTAATATTATTTTGAAGACTAAAAAGATCCCAGATGAGTGGAGAATGAGTGTGTTAATTCCTATTTTTAAGAATAAAGGTGATGCACAAGATTGTGCGAATTATAGAGGTATTAAGTTAATGTGTCATACTTTAAAACTTTGGGAGTGAGTTATGGAGCATGGGTTGCGGCGTGATACTAATGTTTCTCATAATTAATTTGGATTCATGCCAGGTAGGTCGACTATGGAAGCCATACATTTATTAAGAGGTTTGATGGAGAAATATAGAGAAAATAAGGAGGATCTACATATGATATTTATTGATTTAGAAAAAGCATATGATAAAGTTCCAAGAGAAGTGCTATGGAGAGTTCTTGAAAAGAAAGGAGTCAATAATGCTTATATTCAAATCATTAAAGATATATATGCAGGAGCTATTACTTGTGCTCAAACACAAGGTGGATTGACCAAGTATTTCCCTATTTCGGTTGGGTTACAACAAGGATCAGCCTTAAGCCCATATCTTTTTGCTTTAGTCATGGATGTTCTCACTAGACATTTGCAAGAGGATGTACCTTGGTGTATGCTTTTTGCTGATGATATTCTTCTTGTTGATAAGACTAGAGAGGGAGTTGAAGGTAATCTTGAATTATGGAGGTCAACCTTAGAGTCTAAAGGTTTTCGCTTGAGTAGATCTAAAACGGAATATATGGAGTGTAATTTTAGTAGTAATAGACCTAGTGAGGGGATTGTGACTTTGGGCGATCAAGTCATTAATAAGAGTACACGTTTTAGATATCTTGGATCTATTGTTCAGAGTGATGGTGAAATAGATGGGGATATTATCAGCATAATTCAAGTTGGATGGTTGAAGTGGAGGAATGCATCGGGCTTGTTATGTGATAGAAATGTACCGCTCAAACTTAAGGGAAAATTCTATAAGATGGTAGTGAGGCCTGCAATGCTTTATGGTGCCGAATGTTGGCCATTAAAAGAGAAGCATAATACTAAGTTAAGTGTGGCAGAGATGAGGATGCTCAGGTGGATGAGTGGCTTTACCCTTAGAGATAGGATACGAAATGAGCATATACGTGAAAAGGTTGGAGTAGCTGCAATAGAAGATAAGATTAGAGAGAGTCGCCTTAGATGGTTTGGTCACATAAAACGGCGGCCTTCCGTTGACCCGGTTAGGAGAGTAGAGGTATTAGATTTGACTTATGTTAAGAAAGGTAGGGGTAGACCTAAAAAGACTTGGTTAGAAAATATTAAGAATGACCTTTCTTTATTAGATTTAAACGAGAATTTGACTTTTAATAGGACACAATGGAGAAAAAGGATTCATGTAGCCGACCCCACGTAGTGGGATAAAGGCTTGATGTTGTTGTTGTTGTTGTTGTTGATCGAGATCGTGTTAGTCCTCTGCTAACGCCTAGAAATTGGAAGAGTTGATTGAGGTATCTTCTTGTAGAGACTAATCTTTTGTTAGCATTGGGATTTATTGTTCAAAATCAATCATGTATGCAACATTCGATTAAATTGACTGTGTTATAATCTTAACTTCTATGCATGTGATTTAGCCTAAGCTTGTCTTACCACCCTTGTGTTTTATTTTGTCATTCAAAATCACTCTAAGGATATAATTATTGTGCTATAAAAAAATTAAGCAGGCAAATTCATTAAGTAATTCATCTTCGCATGTACGTTTTACATCACTTTTGTTTAAATAAAAATTGAGAGCACCATGTGGTTGCCAATGGTTAGCTATAGATTGATAATATTTGTGATGTCAGAAATTGCATGCTTACTATGATATTATTATATAGTTCGATAGCAATAAAAATAGAGAAAATAAAACTCAAGAGGAAGAAGCAATGATGTAATTCATTTCAATGAACCATTAAGATGAAATTGTTGTCAATATTAATACAAAGATAAGTATAGGATCACGATCACAAGGGCAGAGGTTGTTGCATAGCTGTAGTTAGGATTTGATGGGATCTTTTGATCTCAAGATTGAGATGGACTAGAGGAGAAATTGATTGCTAACAAATAGAATTCCACATTGAACATGATTATATGAGATGGAATGAAAGTGCTCCTAAGGGAATAAAATGAGACATTGAGAACCTATACGAGGCAGCAACAATTGCAGTGGAAATTTCTGAAGTGTAGTTAACTGGCATTGCTAAAATAATAATGTCTGCCAAATCATATTTACCATTGGGAATAATGGAGGGAACTATATTTGTTATTCAAAGACGGTTATAGTGTTAAAATAAAGTAATGGGAGGAGACAAAGGAAAGAATAACTGAAACCATGTTCTCACGTTCCCATATCATACACACAATGCAATGGAAATAACTCCTATGCGATCCCTACAAAGAGAAATTGAAACGAAAACAAGAGATTACGCTTACTGATGAACTTGAGCCGAAAGCCTCGTTCGTTTTCGAGCCCTCTTTACCGCCTCTAGTTCTTACACAACCCTCCTACGGGTGTCTCCTATTTGGTTTCAGACCCACGCCCGGTGAAACCCGTCGTCCGTCCTCCTCACCTGCAAGCGGCCGGCACATACTGCCACTCCCAACCTCCGGATGCAGCATCTCCCGACCAAACAACACCCCATAGCCTTCGCCTTAGTCCGAACCTCCTAAGCCTTTCCGAGCCCGCCTCCCTTCGACTCGGTCTCATGCGAACAACCCATTCATTCACCTCCCGACCCGCCTCCGTTCGATTGCGGTACCCTCGTGAAACCGCGAGCTGTGAATTTGACCCCTCTTGCACCTGCGTCTGTCCTCCTGTGCAAGGATGGGACCTCACGATACCGTAACTCTCTCTTGCGTTCGATCTTGACACCAGGCCATTCAACCCTGCTCTTTGCAACCGACTTCCACACTCGAGCTGCCTTTCTCTAAACCCGCAAGGCAAACATGCAACTTAAGCTTTGGTTTGTTCCACACACTTAAGCCTAATGCTTCTTGATTTGAAACTGGGAGCAAGGAAGAAAGGGTATATATTATATTGTGTTAATATTAGTAATAGAATATTAATAATAATAATAATTACAATTGAAGGAATTTATTGTATTATTAATAAAATATTATTATTAATAATAGTTGTAAATTATTAATAATAACTAATAATTATTATAATAATTATTGTTGTTATGATATAAAAGAAAAGCATATGGCGTAATCACCAAATAGGAAGGTTGAAGATGCATTCAAGAGTGATATGCCCCTCGAAGCCCTTGGACGTTGATTTGATCCGGTCGAGTGGATTAAAATGGCGAGTACCCTCCCTAACCTCCCCTCGCGGGGAGGGGCGCTAGAAGGTTGTCGAGTTTTAAACAGGTACCATAGTCGCTAAAATTGGAGTTAAAGACTAAATTCGGGGTCCCCCAAAACCCTCGTCGTCAATTTGATCCAAGCGGGCTAGAAAGGGCAATTGCCCTCCCTAACCTCCCCTCGTGGGGAGGGACGTCAGGAGGTTGCCGAAATTTCCCCGAAAATATTAGACTTAGTGCGGATTTTTGGAAAAAAATTGGAAAAAGATATAATTGATTAATTTAACTTTAAAATAATAATTAATTAATTGTAATTAAATGAGAAATTCTAATTGAAATAAAATTGTTAACTAATTAGCTAATTAAAATCTAAACTTAAATCATATTAAATAAATTTGAACCTTTAAAATTCATATATTTAATTTTGAATATAATTTAATTATTTGAATGATTAATTAATTAATTTAACTCTAATTTAAATAAGTAATAAAAATCCGAACATTTATTAAAAAATTTTAATTAAAACTTTAATTGAAATAATCAAGAGAATATCTTTTAATTAATTAATTTAAATCCTTTATATTAATCAAATTTATCGAGTAATTAAATTTAATTAATAATACAGTTAAAATAACTAAATAATTTTAAAATACATTTAAAATCAATTAAATAGCTGAACAATTAGTTTAAATGCTTTTAATTAAAATTAAATATTAATGCAATTAATTCAAAATTAAATAAATGCATTAAATAAAAGTAGAACAATGTTCACACTAAATCAAACACCATACAACTCATACTAAAACCCAAACTCCTAAAAAAATTAACCAAAACATAAAACAGAAAGAAAGGCTCCAAAATCCCAAAACTACACTCCTAGTAAACAACAACTCACAAACTCAAACTCTCAAAGCTCTCTAGCTCCTACAACTGTTGCAGGTACCATATACTTGCAAGTAAAGAAATAGAGTATTAGTACAACATAGTAAAAAAAACTAGTGCAAGTAAAGAAAAGTAGGTGCTTAACAAACAACATGGCTAAAGTAGAACGACAAGCTACTTGGGTAAAAGAAAACTACAAGCACTATTACGCGCATAAAACCACAAGTACACTACTGAAAGCTAGAGTAGAAAATAACTGTTGGCTAGTAAATGTCAAAAAAACAATGATTGCAGGCTAAGTGTCAAACTAGTGAACAAGCAGACTAGTAAACGACTAAAAGCTAAAGTCTAGTGTTAGACTTGTACACAACTGCAAACTACGGTACCAATCTACCAACAATTAACCTCTAGGCTACTTTTTAATAGGAGCTGTAAGTCCTATCTCAATTAGGATGTTGGGGAAACCTTTCCCTAAATAAATAATGCATCCCTGATAACCCAGACCACCTTTAATAGAGGCCATATGACATGCTAATTGGGATACTTCTAAAGTGAAGTAGTAAGACCCGCTTTTAACTCACACATGTGCAACCTTTAATTGAGGCCGTAAAACTTACTACAACGACTACTTTCAATGAACGTAGTAAGTCCCGACCCAAATCCAAACTACAGGCAAACTCCTAAATGGGGCCATGGGACCTAACCAAAAGCTAAACTACGGGCAACTCCCAAGTGGAAATGCAAATCTCAACCTAAACCAAACCAACCTACATCTATCCACTTTAGTTTACTCGGGATTTCTAAGAGGAGGCAACCCATGAATGTTAATCAAATTCCCTGGACACTACAATCAATGTTTGTTAGTGTTGGTCGACTGAAACCAATGGTATACTCGGGACGACAGAACAATGAGATCTTGATCTTGTGTATCTTCATCCCCCATAAGTAAGACTAAAACACTTGCACATTTCTACATTTCTTGCATAACTAAATATACTTTCATCTTTAATCGATAGTGCTCTTCTACGCGTAAGAAGGAGTAATTAACTATGAGGGCTGCGCTCATAGGAAGTGGAACATCATAATTAAATAAACCATGATGTCGTTTATCAGGGGAAATCTGATTAAATTAAAAATCCAATCTACCTCGGGAAAACTGGTACCTTAGGCTTGCGAAAGCGGGGTTTGTGCCGCCCAACGACATTTTCACCTTTCATGAGGGTGAACATCTTTATTTCATGAAATGTGACTTTGCATGCTGCTGCCATGATTGCATTCTTGAATTCAAGATGAAACCAGTTGAGGCGATAGTGAAAACCACTAAGCTTTATCTAACTAATATTACCAGATCAAATAGTTATTTATTGATTATAGTGTTGCTTCTCCTGAGGCTTGTGTGATAGTGACATGGAATGTCTTTCCATTCTTATTTTCAGTAGTCACCTAGTGGTTGTCTTGCTCTCTAATTTTCTGCTTTATATTTGTGTCAATATTTCATATAGCTAGCTTGGACTGAAATCTGAGGCTAACCCTCTTATTTGTTTATAATTTTTGCAGCTGTTTTGACTACACCAATGCATTGGCGGTAAGCCTGCTGTACTGAGTAGACTTCTACTTCAATTATCACAATTTTAATTGATAGAAATGAAGTATCTGTGGCTCCCATCAATACTGTGTTGAGGAGAGTGGAAATCTCATTTTAAACTTAAAATCTCTTTCCAAAATATGTTGTCTTACAATAGAAAAAGTTGGATTTACAAGTTGAAATTGTTTCAGTTGATTATAAAGTCATTGGTAAAAGTGCCATAAGGAATACCAAATTTTCATTTGGTATAATGCAGTGTTGAAACAATTTTTTGCTACTTGGTTATGATTGAATTAAGACTGTACTTGCACGCACAAATTACAGGCACGAAAATTTTATTCTTATGTAACTTGATTATGGTCATTCTCTACAACAACAACAACATCAAGCCTTTGTCCCACTACGTGGGGTTGGCTACATGAATCTTTTTTCGCCATTGCGTCTGGTTAAAAGTCAAATTTTCATTTAAATTTAATAAAGAAAGATCATTTCTAATATTTTCTAACCAAGTCTTTTCAGGTCTACATCTACCTTTCTTAACATAAGTCAAATCTAATACCTCAACTTTCCTAACCGGGTCATCGGAAGGCCTTCGTTTAATGTGACCAAACCATCTAAGGCGACTCTCTCTAATCTTATCTTCCACTGGAGCTACTCCAACCTTTTCACGTATATGCTCATTTCGTATCCTATCTCTAAGGGTCAAGCCACTCATCCACCTAAGCATCCTTATCTCTGCAACATTTAACTTAGTATTATGCTTCTCTTTTAATGGCCAACATTTGGCACCATAAAGCATTGCAGGTCTCACCACCATCTTATAGAATTTTCCCTTAAGTTTGAGGGGAACTTTTCTATCGCACAATAAGCCCGATGCATTCCTCCACTTCAACCATCCAACTTGAATTCTGCTAATAATATCCCATCAATTTCACCATCACTTTGAATAATAGATCCAAGATATCTAAAACGTGTACTCTTATTAATTACTTGATCACCCAAAATCACAATCCCATCACTAGGTCTATTGCTTATAAAATTACAATCCATATATTCAGTTTTAGATCTACTCAAGCGAAAACCTTTAGACTCTAAAGTTGACCTCCATAATTCAAGTTTAACTTCAACTCCCTCTTTAGTCTTATCAACAAGAAGAATATCATCAGCAAAAAGCATACACCAAGGTACATCCTCTTGCAAATGTCTAGTGAGAACATCCATGACTAAAGCAAAAATATATGTACTTAAGGCTGATCCTTGATGTAATCCAACCGAAATAGAAAATACTTGGTCAAACAACCTTGTGTTTGAACACAAGTAATAGCTCATGCATACATATCTTTAATGATTTGAAAATAAGCATTATTAACTCCTTTCTTTTCAAGAACTCTCACATAGCACTTCTCTTGGAACTTTATCATATGCTTATCTTAATGATTAAGGTCATTCTCTTTTTATGAATAAATCTGAGTATTGAGATCGAGATTTTTACTTAAAGCATCAAAATGATTACTTAAGAAGTTTCCTAGCAGTCATTTTATCCAACCTGTTTGCCTATCTTTGACTAGGTTCTTTTCTTCGGAGTTTTTCCTTCAAATTTTCTTTTGTTAGAGAACTCAAAAGCATATTTAGATGCATAGCTATGATTTATTGATTTGATTACCTACACGTAAAGTAATATGATCCTTTTGATTGAACTACTAAGTTTCAAAATTTACCGATGGTTGAGGAGACAGCCTTTTAATTAAAATGACCAAAGTTTCCGTATTGTTTCCTTCTTCAAAAAGTTTAGATTATTTTTATTTGGTTTTGTAATGGACACAACTATATTTTTTTAATGGGTTTTTGATGCGTTAAAGCTCTTGAAACTTTAGGACCTGGTGGTGGGATACATGGCAGTGCCCAAATATTCTGGATTAAGCATGACAGAACACCCACAATACATTACTGTCAGGTAAAGAGTGTACCGCTTGTGTAAACTTCTATTCATCGTTCTCAATGAACTTTATACTCTGATTGTTAGTATATATGAATCTGTTAATTTTTTTTCTTTTCTACTACTACACATATTTGAAATTATGAAAAATTCAGAAATGAAAGAGGACGGGAGATGCTTAACCTAGTTGAGAATCTTTTGGAGATAACTGATACAACCAGCAGTGTAAGGGAAAAAGTTGCATGAATGTTCACATGATGAATCATTGCAGTTGTGAAAGCTTGTCTGGTAATCCATGTAAATTTTCATTTCAGGGAAGCAGAAGACCGTTTGTTATGGAGACGGTTAATGCAGATGATAAAGCCAAGTTAGGTATGTCTAGGGGCAGAGCCAATTTTTTTTTTTTTGTAGGGCACAAAATAATAATTTTAAAATATGAATAATTTTTTTTTTCATTAGATCTCGGGACCAATATTGGTGATTAAAAAAATAGAGTTTTAATTTCAAAGAATTATATATATGGCTTTGCAAAATATATAGCTGAGCCTCACCTTTATGCATATCACTTTTATTTTCTTTATCTGATCATCATTATTGAAAATATTAGTCATTATAAATATTATTGATGTTTCACAAAAAAATGCTTTGATGGTACATGAATCTCGATACAAATCTGAATTGGAAATGTTTGAAATTAAATTTTGGGACCATCCAAACTCCGATTTTAGCAAGCTTATAATCAAATTGATCATTTTAAGGAGGCGGACCCGAGGATACCAAATTCAGTCCAAACTGAGCCCAAATGAGCTAAAATCAAAGGATCAAAACATTCTTGGAAGCTTCAAAACATTGATTGATGACAAAATAATATCCAAATATGACATGCTTATAGTCGAATCGAGCGACTCGACGAGATGAATCCAACGAGTCCAAGATCACTCAATTCTAACATCAATAAACGCTCAATGATCAATGGAATCAATATGAGCTATCCGATGAAACACCCCAAAATTGTCTTTAATCTTCTCCATATTTATTGAGTCACTCCAAAAATTATAAATAGACTCCCATTCTTTATATGAAGAGGGGAGAGGAAGGTGGAAGTAGGGGTATTAATTCGGGTCAACGGGTTGGGTTCGGGTCCAACTTGAGTTGACCCGGGCGTAAACGGGTTGACCCGAACCTGACCCGGCTAGCTAAATGGGTCAGGTTTTTCAACTCGACCTGACCCGCGTGGGTTACTGGTTTGACCCGACCTGTGAACCCGATTAGCTAAATGGCGTAGGTGGTGAGGCAAGGCGAAGAGGCCGACGGTGACTGGATCACTGGTGAGGCAGAGCAGGCGGTGAGGCCGACTTGACGCCTTGAGGCCAACGATGGTGAGGTCGACGACTTGATGCCTTGAGGCCGACGACGGTGAGGCCGACGATGATGGCTTGACGGGTCGCATTACTCGCGTACTCGAGTTTGTCGTGGGTGCCGTCGGGTCCTGGTAGCAGCAGATCTAGGACGGAGGAGATGCTGCACTGCGGAAACTTGCAGGATAGGACAGTTGAAGTTGAAGCGACGAGACTAGATGCGGACAGCAGACGGGATGACTGGCCTCAAGCCTGGCGCGGACGGGACAACAATCACGTTCCTGAATCAATTGAGTTGACTTCGGGTTGTCGGGTCAACCCGAACCTGATTTGATTTTACAAACGGGCTGAAAACTCTAACCCGAACCCAACCCGTATAGCAAACGGGTTGACTCGAACCAAAATTTTTCTGGTCAAGTCCGGGTTGGGTTTCGGGTCTGGTCAAATTTTGACACCCCTCGGTGGAATAATAGAAGAGCTCTGGAGCTTGAGGAATCTTGGAGCTCTACCCCGACAGCATCAACGACGAATCCAAGCCACAGCTATTGAATCTCTGCCCGACTATCGTTGTTGGATCTCTATCTGGCTTCCATTACCGGGCCTTCCTCCGACCACTGTCGCCTACCAACAACTGTACATTCGACCACCACTGCCAAACTATTGTCCTTCCGACCTCTTTTGCACCCCTAATTATGGTCTCTCCGTCCACTATCATCTGACTACGGCTCTACAGACCAAACAAATAGGCATGTACTCTCTTAAGAACATTTGCTATGTTGTTCTCCAACTATGTAATATGCTTTATACAATATTTATTTGCTACATTGAGCCAGCACCCTCCTTCGGAGAATGACATCATTTGTAATCAACCACCAACACTAGTTTAATCATTTCGACTGGGCAAGACCCTGTGAATTTTCCCATTCGAGGGTTTTTCACGTAAATTTTTTGACATCTTTTATGATTGCTGCACTCCTCTATTCTATTTGTTTGTGTGCTGAATCTTTGTATAAGGCTAAAACGCTAATTTTATATTTCTTTACCGTTGTGAATATTCTAGGATGCAACAATTATTAAAAATATTATTTATTGAATAATTATAAATTAATTTTAATTGGATAAATTATTAGTTGAGCTTAGTTTATAATTCTCTTATGAGTTTTCATAATTATTTTTACTATTTTGATAATATATTATAATTTCTATAAAACTATGAAAAATTGTACACATGAAAATTAATCATTTTTTTAAATTTTACGGGGGGTTTTATTCTGCTACCTAAAGGTGTACTGTAGTGTTACCTTTAAAAATTGTATCCATCGAATTAAAAAATAAATAAAATTTATACTTTTTTCTTATTATATTTTAAATTATATACATATATATAGTCATAATATATATAATTGTAAATTTAGCCATAATATAAAATTGTAAATACATAAAGAGCATGTGATTCTTCTAATGCTTTAATTGATGTTCAATTTGAAAAAAAAAAGGTCTTAACATTTAAACAATATTTTTATCAAATACATTAGATTTGTCTTAAAATATATATAATAAAAAATTAATTAATTAGTTATAGATTATATTTATTTTAAAATAAACTGAATAATTTTGATTCATTCTAAATAATGCCTATCAGAAGATTATCCTATATCAAATTATTTACTTAAAATTTTAAATGAGTAAAATATAAAATGATGATTCTCAGCATGATTGGACCTACGTTTGACATTTTTCATCCCAATCAGAATCTAACATTTTTGGACTTCTCATTCTCCTTGTATTTTGGTGGCAATTTAATGAATCTCTTAACAAAGTGTTCTAGATGGGAAGGCATTCATCTTCTTGAATAGGCAAAGTGTTCTTGATGGGAAAATATTCATCTTCATGCATACTATTTTCGCTTTGAAATTATAGCATTAGAGCCTTTAATAGTAATTTATCATATTAAATATTTAAATTTAAAAAAAGGCTGATGGGCCAGTGGGGGCCCATGCCCCCAGGGCCTCCATTCTAGCTCTGCCTTTCGGTATGTCATTGCCTAAATATGAAATTTTAACTATTTCTCCTTGGATTTATCTTTCTACTATATTGAGAAAACAACTTCAGATGTTGCCTCCATTTCTGCTCTCATTTGATAAGCCTTTTGCATGCATAAAAAGATCATGGAGGCGAGTCAAATAATAAATGAAAACTCATAATGTTTCAAGACCTTATTCTTATTGCTGGATGAACTTTCTTTATTGAAATGCCTAGTTGCTCATGCCTTGGCAAGAGATCTCTAACAATCTATTTTAAAACGGTCTATTTTAATCCTTTCAGGAAAAGGTCCCTCTCAGCAAGTTCCTCGATTCATTGGCAATTTGATTGCATTCATGTTAAATTTAGTAAGTTTGACGGTCAGAACCATAGTTTCTTCATAAGTGTGGCTTCGTTTGGGAAGGCTTTTTTACTGCTTCTTGAAACAGCTTTTTAGTATAAAAATTAAAAATTTTGTACTAAAAAGTTGCTTCAAGAAGCAGTAAAAAAGCCTTCCCAAACGAAGCTTGTGTTTCAGTATCTGATTAATTGTAATCTAAAATTGGTTATGCTATTGCAGATTGGACCCAAAGGCCTTGAATTTGGTCGATATTCTTTGGATTACCATACAATAAGAAACTACCTGTATGTAAACCGACAGTGGGGAAAGCAAAGGTGGTATAGCTAATCTGCCATTTTGGGTCTGATATTTTAGTAGATTGCCTTTCAACTATCAATATAATGTTTTGTTGACAGAGCTGAAAGACACATGCCGTCATATGCAAAGAAAATTGTGGAATTGTATAATGCAGATGGCCGTATAGATAAAATGCTTTCAAAGACAT
Organism: Dendrobium nobile; assembly: GCA_022539455.1. NCBI lineage: Eukaryota > Viridiplantae > Streptophyta > Magnoliopsida > Asparagales > Orchidaceae > Dendrobium > Dendrobium nobile. The sequence goes on from CM039719.1 coordinate 11,333,791, forward strand.
CGAATTAGGAGGTATGCTGAATCTCTTAATTTTAAGGTGGTATATTTAACAAACCTTGATAAGTAAGGATTGATATCTGTATCAGTACAAAAATTGACACAGATAGCACAAAGATTTCTTTCTCTCTTTCTCTCTCTCTCTCATAGGAGGGAGGGATGGAGAGAAATTATTCTGTGCGGTCACCGAACGGTCATGAGGCGAATCAGAATGCGCCACGTCACACGTTATCGAGCTGTACACAACAAAAAAATGACACAAAATAATTTTTCGGAGGGATGAAGAGGGAGGAGAGTACCACAAATTGAATTTTGTTGATCTCCATTAATGTGGGGGCAATTTATGTTAGTCTACAATCTCCCCTCATCAACTTACTGTGGTTCTTGCTGTGATCTCCCATTGTTCTACTTAGGGAAATGCTCGTCGTTGTAATTTTATCACTAGTGTTCAATTCCCCTCTGAAGCAATTTTACCTCTTTTATTTCCTTTTGATTGTGAAGCAGGATCTGTGTTGCTGAAAAGTTTGAAGACCGTTAACTGCATATAGTGAGAGGGTGATACTATTTCTTTGTTGTCTGAAGTTTAGATTAGCCTTCCAAGTTAGGTAATTTTTGCAGGACATTTCTCTTGCTAATTTTCCTTGTTGATGGGCCAGGTTAGAGAGTGGCTGAAGGATTGAAGTGCTTGATAGGAAGATAATTTTAATGTGTTTGATTGTGATTTTGCTTTCACTCTTTCTGTCTGAAATTTTAATGGTTATATTCATGGAATTTGTGAGCTTTGATGTTTGTGTTAGTTTCTAGAAGATGTTGATATCTAGCAAGGTTTTATTCTATTTTATTTTTATTTCTAGGGTTCATTCGTTTGCATATAGATGGAAAAAATGTTTTAAAAAATAATGATTTTATTTTTATTTATTTTGCATGTGAAAATAAAGTCATTTCATTCAAGAAGATTGTAGATGCTTAAAATACCGGGCAGGCAGAGGGTTTTTGGGTCATTTTCAAGTTGCCGGGTCAGCCCGAACCATACCTGTTTCCCAAACGGGTCGACATGAATTCGAATTTTTTCAGGTCGGGTTTCGGGTTGGGTCAAAAGTGTGTGTGTGTGTGTGTATATATATATATAGCTAGTTTTTAAGAAAGGTGGTCCTAAAATTGTTATTAAAAATTAACTTTTCTTGAAAGTTGTAGTAAAAAATAATTTCATAGTAGATTTTTTTTGGGAAAATAGCAAAAAAATAGTAGCTATATAAAAATTATGAGTATGGTAATTATGAATTTTTTTATTTGTTTGTTATTTCTACTTATCTCTCTTAAAATCTTTCGTTTCATTCTTTTAGTGGGAATTATATATATATTCTAAAGGCTAACAATCCAATTTAAATGCAAATGCAAATTTATTTAAACATAATATTGTGTTTTATTATAAGCTTGAGAGAAGGATAGATTGTAAGCCATTATCTTATGCAACCCACCTTTTTGACTTTTTTTTTAATTATTATTATTTTTTAGTTTTTTATTTTTATAATTTTTTATTTTTTATAATTTTTATTTTTTTTATTATTTTTTAAAGTTATTTTTTTATTTTATTTTATTTTTGACATTGATAGAATGTTTGAACATATCTAATGTAAAGTTGTGTTATAAAAAGAGAGGTATTTTTCTTATCAACTTGCAATTTAAGGCTTTCTTTGCATGAAGCACAGTGATTGATTGGGGGAAGAGCATGTTGAGTAGCACTAAAAAACCATTGCCTTGATTTATTGAGAGATTATATGTGACATCCAACTAAATTTATTTCTCTCTCTCTCTTTTTTTTTTTTAATCTTTTCTCCTTTATATTTGGCTATCCTACTAGAAATATTCTAGTAAGGAACACTAAAAATCACTTATACTCCCTTATTAATACCATTTTAAAGGCGACAAGATAATCAAAATAAAGCCAATTTAAAAAAAATGATAAAATTTTCATCTCCCCAAAAGTTACTCTTCTTTTTTAGCCTAAAAGGTTATGCATTATATGTGTCCTATTTCTTATAGAAATGGAAGGTTGGTAATGCAATCAATATATATTCACTTGTAATCAATATATCATTTTGAATTATAATCTAGGAGAAGCTAAATGTGAAATTCTCCCTCATATACTTGCCTTATCTTTTCATAACATATATTTAATGGTTGAGATACAATAACATTTGCAAGAGTGTCCTCATGAGGGAAAATTATTACGCCCGGTCAAAAAATCGGAAATCCGGACGTATACCGAGCAATACTGAGTGCTCAGTACCGAGCTCCAGGTGACGTGGCACGTGGGTATTGGTCTCTGGACATGTTCGGTGTCCAGCTGTAATAATTACTCCCTCATGAGAATGACCAAACTCGATGAGGCCTAGTCTCTTAAAAAAAAAACCTTCGTTTATTTACCCTAATTTGTTCGGTTCAGCTGTAATATCCATGAATTTCAAGCAATAAAAATTCAAAGCATAATTTAATTTAAAGTTATATTGGTTTTGTTAATACATTCTAATTATAATACACTCTTAAATAGAATAATAATTGCTTAACAGTTAATGGTTTTTAAGTAAATTTTCATTAATATTAATTAAAGTATTAAATAAAATTAGCTATTTTATGAATATATGCTTATATTGAAAGAGAAGTTTTGGCATTTATTTATGGAAGTGAGCCGGTTTCCTTTCTTTTGATAAGGATTCACGCATGCAGCAGTTGGGGAAAATCTTAAAAAAAAAAAAAAAAATCGGATGAGGGATTGCAGGAGAAATCGACACCGCTTATATTGGTGTTCAACTAGGGGTGTCAATATTTGACACGACACTAAAAATCAACTCGAATCTGACCCGAAAATTTCGGTTATTCGGGTTCTAGAAATTGACCCGTTTGAAAAAATGGGTCGGGTTCGGGTTGACCCGATGGGTTGCCGGGTCAACCCACGAACCCGTTAAAAATCTACTACCCACACTGCCCCGCCTACCCCGCCTGCCCGCGATGCTGCCCTGCTTGCCCGTGAAGCACCAGTGCTTGCTTGCGCGCATCGCGCTGGCCCGCTTGTACTTGTGCTCGCCCGCGCGAACTGCGGCCCCCCGCTGCCGCCCACGCGCTTGCTCGCACCCGCTTGTGGTCGCCCCGCGCCCGCTGGCTCTCGCTGGGCGCCCGCTCGTGCTCACCAGAGCGGCCACGGCCACTCGCGCACCCGTTTCGGGTCAACCCGTGTCGAGTCGGGTCAACCCGGCAACCCGCCTGGTCGGTCCGAGTTCGGATATCCGACACATTTACCTACCTGGATCGGGTTAGGGTCATTTTCGGGTTCGGGTCGACATGCAGAAATTACTGTAACAATTTCGTCGGTGTTTTCAGACACTGTAGCAAGGAGCGGCATAGTGAAATTGCCGGCTAGAGAGGAATTTTGTTGAAAAGGGAAATTTCTGAATTCAGTCAAAGAAAAATAAGGGTAAAGGAGAAATTCTGATTTCAGTAAAAGAAGAATAAAGAGAGAAATTAAGGGAAGGAAAAAGAAAGAGGTAAGCATTTTTATATTCATAGTTGTCTTATAAATTTTAAAGTAATAGTAGAAGTTCTAAAGAAGTGTATACCAATTGTAATTTTAGGATTCATAAGATATATGCACAAAGAAGATTTTGTGATAGCTTATCAAAAAAGGAAAATATTTGCATGGTGTAAAATTGGAAGGATCAATTCTTCAAAAGGGAAATTAGGCAATTATAAATTATAAAAGTAAATATTAGAATTTCTTGATGCATAAAATATCAGTTGATTCATTTACAAGTTTAATTGTGTTAAATTATGGAATATGAACATACATATTTGTATGCATTCTTAAGCAACTAAATATCCATAGGAAGACTTGCAAGTGGAAATACGATAAAATATGTTTGATTTAGACATTGCTAAGTTATATTAAAGGTGAGTTGTGTAAATTCTAATCTACAAATGCAAGAAATATTAATTTTAGATATATAAGATTGATACGTCATCAAAAAATTATCTTGATCGGGCATGAATCTCGAGACAAAATCAAGTTGGAAACTTAAAAAAATAATTCGGAGACTATCTCAACTTCGATTTTAGTAAACTTACAGTAGAACTGAGCGTCTCGGAAATACGAACCCAACGACACCAAATTCGACTCAATCGGAGCCCAAATGAGTCAAGATCAAGGACTTGAAGCATTGTTGGAAGGTTTGAACCACAATTTGGATTACCAAACGGTATCCGAAATTGACGAGCTTATAATCAAATCGAGCGGCTCGACGAGATGAATCCAACGAGCCCAAGATTGCCGAAGTCCGAAGTCATTAAGACGTTCAAATATCTGATAAACAGTCCACAATCGAAGGATTCAATATCGACCGTTCATTCGAACCACTCCCTATTTGCCCCCGATCTCTCATCTATTTACGGGTAATGCCACTCCAGAAAATCTATAAATAGACCCCTCATTTATCTTGAAAAGGGGATCAGAGGAAGAAGAGAAGAAGGAAGAAGCTCCTCCTCGACCACCGCCGGACTTCCACAGGACCACCACTTAAGGCTCTCACCTCCGCCGGGCCACCGCGTGACGCCGTTGCTCCGCCGGACCACCACTTAAGGCCCTCACCTTCGCCGGACCACCGCCTGACGTCGTTGCTCCGCCGACCTCCACTTGAGGCCCTCACCTCCCCCCGACCACCACTTGAGGCCCTCACCTCCGCCGAACCACCTCATGAGGCCCGGGCTTTTGCCGGACCACCACTTGAGGCACCGAGCTCCACCAGGACACCTCCTGACGCCCGGAGTTATGCCGGAAGACCACCTGAGTCCCGGACTTCTGTCAGATTGCCACTTGAGGCCCAGAATTTTACCGGACCACAACCTGAGACTCAGACTTATACTAGGACACCATCTGAAGCTCAGAGTTCTACCGGACGGTCTTTCTAACCCTTGTCTTCTGCCAACTACGATCCTTCTGACCTCCGTCGCCTACTATGATCTTTCAGACCTCCATTAACAGGCAACGATCTTTCTGACCCCCAGTCTCCGACCGACTACGGTCCTTCCGACCTTCGTCGCCTACTATGATCTTTTCGACCTCCATCAACAGACAACGTTCTTTCTGAGCCCCAGTCTCTGGCCGACTACACTCCTTCCGACCTCCGTCGCCTATTATGGTCTTTCTGACCTCCATCAACAAACAACGTTCTTTCTGACCCCAGTCTTCGGCCGACTACGGTCCTTCCGACCTCCATCGCCTACTATGGTCTTTCCGACCTCCATCAACAGACAACGATCTTTCTGACCTTTATCTCCAGCCAACTACGATCCTTTTGACCTCCGTCGCCTACTATGATCCTTTTGACCTCCATCACCAGGCTATGGTCTTTCAGACCCTTGTCTCATGCTGACTATGGCCCTTCCAACAAACAAACATGCATATGTTGACTATTATAACTCCCACCATTTAATGCGCTATATATGACGTACATTTGTAATATCTAGCCAAGGCCTTCTCCCTAAAAAGGGCCTCATTTGTAATCGACTACAAATACTAGTGGATTCATTCAAACTGAGCCACCCCGTGGTTTTTCCCCATTTTTAGGGGTTTCCACGTAAAAACTCTGGTGTCTCTTATGAATGCTACACCCTTTCACTCATCTAATTGTGTGCTGGATTCTCGTACAATGCTAAGACATTAAACTATATATTTCTCTACCGCCGTGAATACTCCAGGACGCAACAAAGATATCACTTGATTTATTTAAAGAGATAAATGCATTATGAAGATTCAAAAAATAAACATGAGAATACAATCAAGTATTCATGTATAGGTTATATTAAAGGTAAGTTGTGTAAATTCTAATCCACACAACCACAAGGAGAGACAAATGAGAGAGCGTTTATAGCTTTAATGGGTTTGAACATCATGGTAGGGTATGATTTACAGGATCCAGAGTAGGTCCTACCAAATATTTCCTTTAGATTTCATATAGTCTAGACAACGATATCAACATTATTGTTGGTAAGGGCTGTCAAAATAGGGTCACAGGTTGGGTTCGGATCCAACCCGGAATTGAGCCGACACAAGTTGACCTGACTCAAACCAGACATATTTTTAAACAGGTCACTTTCTTGGACTCGAACCCGAACCGCTTTCGACTCGAGTCAACTCGACACGACCCACCAACCTGTGTTTACTTCCGATCCAAGAAAGCTGAAATGAATGCCGGAGCTCCGAAACAACGAGTAAGTTCTTCAGAATGTCGACAGCGACGGCCTGGCTGGGCTTGAGGAGTGCTGGAGTGACAGGTTTCAAGAAGAATATAGAGTTGAACAACATGATTTATCCGCATGATGGTGGGCTGTGGAGCGCGGGATGGAAGGGTCACGAGACAGTGGGGCTGTGAGACAACGGGATGGCTGGCGGAGGACGGAGGGAGAGGCGGATGGTGATGCTGGTTTGACTTGCATGCCGAGTCGCGCGTGCGCCATGATAGTTGGATCATTGGATTTGAAATATGGATTTTCGTTACAGTGGTTCATATGATTACAATGGTTC